>OX244042.2:15067349-15667349 GCA_945859785.2 Tridacna gigas | reverse complement strand
GAAATTGACAACTGTCCACTGTTTAAAAAAAAAAGAATGTTATTACTGATGGATGTATTTCGCTGCTCATGTTTTCATGTCTGAAACTCGGAATAATGTGCCGTCTGTTAGCTTACAGAATTTTAGGCATGTCAGAAATTCAGAGTAATGTGTCATCTGTTTGCTTCCAAAACATCTTAACTACAATTAGTTTCAAGCTGTGGTTGCGATGTTTTAGAAATAAAACAAAATTGAAAACTGTCCAATACCTAAAGAATAAGAGTTTTTATTACTGATGGATGTATTTTGTTGCCAGTGCTAGTCAGCAGCATTTTCTCCTTTTGACACCATGCTTTCCACTCTATCATAAACGTTTCCCGTTACTTGAGCCACATTTCATTTGTCGTCTGCATATGCTTTCAATTTGGATAAATGCAAAATTTTGTCGTTTGGTAAAGAGTTGAAATCTAATATATTGTCGTCTGATAAAGAATTAGATGAGAAATGCTCTGTGAAAAGGGGGCTTAATACATTTACAAAAAGTATCGACTCATGTCAGCCTGCGCGGACCTGACATGGATTGAAACTTTTCGCTATCTCTAAATTTTCTGCATGCCAAAGGACCATTCTTCCCCCAGATTCAGTCAATCGTCAGACCAAATGGATTTTAAGAACCCCTTATTATGTGAATGTCTTTCTTGGTGTACTGGATCACAGAGATGCATTAAGACCCCTTTTGCCAGAGCATGGCTCATTAATTTTTTATTCTAGGTTCATTCGGTGGATATTTGGGTCTGGCACTGGGAGTCAGTTTACTCACTCTCCTAGAAATCATGGAGCAGATCGTGATGAGCAGTTACGTATCCTGTAGTCAGAGTCGAAAAGTCGAGCCAAAACTGAAAAACCTCGAGTATTCCTAGTGATTGAAATGAAGGAGGAGGAGGAGGAGGAGAAGAAGAAGAAGATGAAGAAGAAGAAGAAGAAGAAGGAGGAGAAGAAGAAGAAGAAGAAGAAGAAGAAGGAGGAGGAGGAGGAGGAGGAGAAGGAGAAGAAGAAAGAAAAGGATTGATTAAATGATTGATTGATTTTAAGGTTTTTTTGGCCGTCTTTTACATTATTTCAGTCATATTACGGCAACAGCTCTCTTATTCATTTGTGTCCTAGGTTTCACGAGTACTAGGTCGGGCTCTGAGTTTCGAACCCGGGGCCTCTGGATCGCACGTGTTATATCTTCATCACTTAGCCACGCATGACTCAAATAGAAGAAAAAAAGCGTATAAACGATGTTGGAGATTAAAATCATTCTGGTGGAAATAAAATGTTTCCTTCTTCATTCGGAAATATCCAAAAGTTTTCGCGAACATCGTCGTACAAAATCGTCTATATTCGGAACTTTTCGTATTAAATCGTAAATGCGGCTGAAGTTTTAACCCTTTACCACACAATCTAGACTTTTAACGACCCTGAAAAATAAAGCTATTCAAAACATTGCGGGAAAGGAGAAAATGCTGGTCACCAGCATTTTCTCCTTTTCCCACAATGTTTTCTGCCCCATCAAAAATAGAAATCATAATTTTAGCAGTATTTAATTTGTCGTCTGCAAATGCTTTCAATTTGTTCATGTTCAAAATTTTGTCGTTTGGTAAAGAGTTAACATATTTATTCCCTCAAATAACAAGGAAAGGGGTTGGGCCAGAAGTTCTAAATATATTATAAAACGGCCCTTTCCGAATGAAGACAGGACCCCCTGTGAACTCCAAAGAGCGGAACGTTCTATTAACCCTTATCCCGCTAAATAAAAGACACGAAACTTTCAAAGCGATAATATAAACCCAAATTTTCCTATTTCAAAAATATTTTTGGAGGAAAAATACCTCATAATCGGACAGTGCAGTCTGATCTTGGATCTACGCTGTCCGCAAAAGGTCAGTGAGTCGTTCTTAGCAGCCCAAGGGTTAACTGATTGATTGATTGATTGTATGGTGTTTAACGCCGTTTACAATATTATTTCAGTTATATCGCGGCGGCCAGTGCACCTATCCATGCTTTCCTGGAGATTCTTTTACCAGTACTACGCATAATATTCTTTCCAAGCCACTGGCGATTTCCCACATAACCATCGTCGAAACAATGGTCAACGGTGAGAGAGGAATGAATCCTGTCGCAATGACTATCATCAGTCTTCGGAAAGAAATTGGCCGAGCCGGGGATCGAACCAACGACCCCCTGTTCTCAAGTCCTGTACGCTACCGACTGAGCTATGGGGGCTCGGCCTCCAAGGGTTAATTACCGTACTTCAGAAGGATGGTTGCTGTGCCATTCAAGTAGGAATAATGCTCTGTGAAAGGAGTTCAATGCATCTGCAACAGGTATCGACACAGGTCAGCCTGCGTGGTTCGAGCAGGCTGACCTGTATCGAAACTTGTTGCTTTTGGTAAATTTTCAACTCGTCAAAGGAATATTCTATCTCATAATTCAGTTGTTTGTTAGACAAGATGGATTTTATGGATCCATAGTTATGTGATGGCTTACTTGGTATAATGCATTGCATAGATGCATTAAACCCCATCTGCCAGTGCATGGCTCGTCTGGTACCCCACCGTACTTCAAGTACGTCAAGCAGTGCGCAATAATGGCGGCCCCCGTGGGTAATATGCAGAGGAGACGGGATATAGTTATTTCACATGACAAAATCGGATCATAGGTTGAATTCAATACAGATCGCTTACAATAAGGTAATGGGAGTGAGTTTTTCCACATGTCGTTCTTATTTAGCAAGAAAAACTACATATCAGAAATGCTCTAAGTATCCGAAATATCAATGGACCTATATAACGTCCGAAAACAAGGCTACTTTTAAAATGATTCATAGTCAAATTTATGTTCAAACCATACCACAATAGCACGTTTTTGATTCGGTAATGTATTTTTTGTACAAAATTAATCTCATTTTATTCATTACTCAAACTGGATCCCATGAAATTGGGGAAAACCGGAAAGCATGTAAGGGTACGCTTGAGGACGCCTAGGAGGCTGCCATTATTGCGCTTTGCCTGACCCGATAACGTAGTGGAGGGGGCAGGTAATCCAGACTAGTGCATGGCTCGTATGTCTTGGAAAAGTTCTGTATCACACCTCAGACCAGGGTCCATATTCATCAACCATTTTTACGAATATTCTTGGTCTTGTTCTCCAAAATTTTCCAAATTTGAAAGTAACACACCTTCTGATTGGCTAAACCATTTGGTTTAGCCAATCAGAAGTTGTGTTACTGTCAAACTTGGAAAATCTTGAAGAATAAGTCTAAGAACGTTCTTAGAATGGTTGTCGAATACGGACCCTGATGCTTAAAACTACTGTCCATAAAGTGTGTTGTCGTTACTATTTACGTGTACCGTGCGAAACAATTTTAGACAACGAAATTCTGTTGGCGACAAATTGAATTTGGCTCATAAAACAGAAATTAACCTTCAAATGGTAGACAACAGTGCGGAAGAGGGGAGAAAATGCTGGTTACCGACATAGTCTGCGTTTCCATCAATGTTTTCAAAATCCTAAGTTAAAACACAAATTGCTCGGTAAATAATTAAACGCTGTTTATTTCGATTTAACTTCTATGCCTCCCTGCCTAATTACTTTGACCGTCTTGAATATCCATATCTGTGTCTCGGCCATCTTTGCATAGACTTTCTTCCATCTTCAAAACCATTTCTTTCAAAGTCGTTGGCGGAATTCTGGTTTGATGATCCACCATTTCGTGTTTGTCATTCGAGTTAATCCAGACGATATACGGAATCCTACGCCATTTTGACATGGACCGGAAGTGCGCATTTCCAACGGAAGTACGTTGCGTAAAAAACTCGATGACCCCAGATGTTTTCGGCAGATACAGTATATGAGATAACCCTGCTCCGTGCATGCCTATCAAAATGTCGGTAGTAGTTATTAACTCCAGCTGTTCAGACATTGTTAGTTTATCCAGTTGAACGCCATTAACAATTGCAGCCGGAAGAGCCTCGGACACCGCTTCCCAAACCTCGTCCTCGTTATAAATCCGTCTAGCAACAAAGCCATCCGGATTCCTCGGGTGTGCGATATAAGGTCGCCGCCATATTATTGTCACTCGGAGTTGCTCACAGTTTATCATATGCTGTGGATGAATTCCGTATTTAGTCAACACAAAATGTCTGTATTCGTTTATAAAAGGCAAATCTTCCAGTTTATGGGCGTTAACAGGACTTCGCCGCCCCATTCCATTCCAGACCATATGTCTGTAGGTTATTGAATTGCGTATTTCCCTTACACGTCTGCATTTACCGTAAAGCTTCTCCCATATATCGTCCAGGGATGATTTGGGATGTGCATCTACCCAGTAAACTTCAAGGTCTTGAGGTTTTATGTTATATACAACCATTATAAAGAAAATATCATACCAGTTCATCGTACTGTGATAGAAGTTGGCGTATTCATACCTCGTAACCAGAACAGCAAATTTGGCACGTGACATGCGAGTTTCGCTGATGTCATCAGGAGGTATAACTTTTAAAGCGTTCAGAAATGTCCTTAGTTCAATGTTCAAGGTGTAACCGCCTGGAATATCCAACATGTGATCAGAGGTAGCTTCAATAAATCCCTGGTCCAGTTTAAGGTATTCTGTTTCTAAGGGTTGGTCCATTATGTTTGTCAACACCTCACCGCCGACGTTTCCAGTCGCTAGGTCTGGATTTATTGTAGCATTGCTTAGATAACCAATTCGTTTCCCATGTATTTTGAGACAGCCCCCACAAAAGACGTCATCAACGTTGAACCAGTCTGGAATTTCATCCAGTCTGTAACCAGGTCTGAAATAAGCATACTTCCTGTTTATAGTCGACATATTAATCCAGTTTTCATATTCCAGTCCGTTGACAAATTTATCATATCGAAATAAAATAAATGTCTCATCATCAGCAGAAGTAAAACTCCGAGTGATATCGGCTATTTTAGTTTTATTGAACTTGTGACGCACTGGCAATTCGACTTCCGGTTCCGGTTTCTCATCTATCAGTACTTCCGGTAAATACGCTAACGTATACAGAACTATCGCTATTGAAAGTAACCCTTGAAATAAACAAAATAGCAGTATTCGCAGTTTAAAATGGCGAAGTGTTTTTGTCATCGTCATGGTTGCCAATTTCTCTGTATGTTGTAACTGCCACACTAAAATAATACAGAAAATAATTTCGCCAATACAATACAGATCACCATGTTGGCAACTGTTTTCGTATTGTAACTTTGAAAACATAGCGCAAAAAAAGCTAAATTGCTTAACTCTGTACAAAACGACAAAACTGTAGTCTTGTTCAAATTGAAAGCATTTGCAGACGACAAATTCATTGTGGCTTAAATGGTGGGATTCGTCTTTAAAAGGGTAGAAAAATTGTGGGAAAAAAGAGAAAATGCTGCAGGCCAGCATTTTCTCTTTTCCCATAATGTTTTCAATAGGCTTTTCCCCCAGAGTCGTTAAAACTCGGGATTTGTGGAAAAGGTTTAAAACGAAAGATTTCCCACTGAGCCCATATGTTATCATACGTGCAAGGTTGTCGATCCCTAAATGAATGTTTTCAAAATGTCTGCATCAAACTTGTTTGAAGGGATAATTTGATAAATTTATGGATTCTCTAGGTCAATTTATTCAAAGTGTGTTCGAAACATAGCATAGATTTAGAAACCTAGACTTAAGGGAGCACGCGTAAAATTTCGGCTAAGGAAAGGACACAGAGAACTGAGAGAGAGAGAGAGACAGACAGACAGACAGACAGACATACGCCAAATGTACAATCTACGTGTACAGAAGTTAAACACCTGAAAAACTTTATTGTAACAGATGAATAAGTTAGATACACTATTACATGTATTGATAAATAAGCTATGCTCTGGCAAAAGGGGGCTTAATGCATCTCCGTGATGCATGATACCATACAAGTTATCACATAATTACGGGTCCATGAAATCCATTGTGTCTAACAAATGACTGAATCCTAAGGCAGAATGGTCCTTGGACTTGCAGAAAATCGACTAGAAGCAAAACGTTCGGACCAGATTAGCCTGCGCGGACTTCTGACCTGAGTCGATGCATTTTGCAAATGCATAAAACCCCCTTTTCACAGAGCATGGTTCAAATACATTTGCTATTTAACATGAGACAACCAAAAATGTGCAATTCTTCAATGCTCATTTATACACAAATAAGTCCTACTTCTTCTTGCGCTCTGTAGGAAATACGACGATGAAATTGTATCAAAAATATATGTGTCATGCTCTGTGAAAAGGGGGCTTAATGCATCTGCGAAAAGTATCGATTCAGGTCAGCCTGCGCAGTCCGCGCCGGCTGACCTGGGCCGAAACTTTTCGCCAATGGTCAATTTTCTGTTTGTCCACGGACCAGTCTACCTCATGAGTAAGTCGGTTGTTAAAAAGTGGCTTTTATGGATTCATAATTATGTGATAGCTTGATTGTTATCATTGATCACGGAGATGCATTAAGCCCCCTTTTGCCAGAGCGTGGCTCATATGTTACTTTATAACGAGGCAGAAGGAAAATCAAATTTGTAGCGGAAATCTTTCAGAATATCCTTATTTATCCCTGTGCCAAAACATCCTGTAATCTAAGACCATGTACATGTAGTTTATTTGTTTCCACGGAGTTTAGACAATATCTCAGCTGTCAGTGCACCCACGCATGTGTTGCCTGGTTTTCTCACACCAGTACTGACACAACTTTCTTTCCAAGCCACTGGCTACTTTTCTCATATGCATCGGAGGTGAGAGGCGAAAAATCACCGGAAAGAAAAGTTTGCCTCCACTGGGTATCGAACCCGCAACCACCATTTTACGAGTCAGATAAGCTAACCACTTAGCTCCCCGGCTGGGCCACGACGATGTAGATGTATATTTATTTTGAAAACATTGTGGTAAAAGAAATAATACTGGATGTCCGCTCAAATGCTTTCAATTTGGTCTAGTCTAGAATTCTGTCGTCAGAAAAGAGGTAATAGAAACAATCAACAGAAACAATCAAAATGGATCAAACTTCAAAAACAGAATTTAAAAGAAAATATAAATAAGAAAAGGGACAAAAAATTTGTTCCGCGCGAATTCTCTTTTTTCTACTCTGTTTTCAAAATAGTTCGTAAAATTCGTTGGTAGTGAGTTTTAAGAGAACAAGTCGTTTACCTTACTGCTGTAAGTCCTAAATATGTCTCTAACCCTTCACTAAACAATCTTAAGCTTTAACGACACTGAAGAAGAGGGCTTTTGAAAACATTGTGGGAAAATGAGAAAATGCTGGTAACCAGCATTTTCTCCTTTTCCCACAATGTTTCCTACAATTTCAAAGACAAATCCCATGATTTGAACCACATTTAATTTGTCGTCTGCACATGCCTTCAAATTGGACTGGCCTAAACTATTGTCGTTTGGTAAAGGGTTCAGTCAAAAACAATTACCTATAAATGGAATTGTCTTAACTCTTTACCAACTGACAAAATTTTAGACTTGTCCCAATTGAAAGTATTTGCAGGGACAAAGTAAAAGTTGAACTTTGTCTGTGATAGAATTAAAAAAAAGAAAAAAAGATTTCGGAAAAAGGAGAAAGTGCTGGTTACCAACACCTTTTCCCGTTTCCGAAAATGTTTTCAAAATTGTTCTTCCTCAAAATCATTAACACTCGGGATTGTTTGGTAAAGGGTTAAGTGGTTTTTTCTGTCATTATTTTTGTCTTTCTCCCTCTTTCCTGTAGCAAGCGTATCTTTACATTGTAGGGAAAGCAGTCAATGGTCCATAAGTAAAGTTTTAAATACCTTGCACGAAGAGATGTACTATCATTTCTTTTCAAGTAACAGTTATACACCATTCCAAAGTACGCTTGTTAAAAACAGCAACGTTTTTACACCAGTTTTGAATAAAGAAAAAGAAAAAAAGACATATAAAAAACCGAAAAGGTTTAGATCTAGAATCGCATCAATGGTTTTGTTTAAGAACGGTTTGACGATTCCTTTCTACTCGTTTTGTACTTTGAAGTTCAATTTAGTAAAGGCAGTGCCGATCCAGATTTACTTAATGTAAATTAAGTCTTTAACTCTCTACCACACAACAAAAACTTGGACTTGTCTAAATTGAAAGCATTTGCAGACGACAATTTAAATGTGGCTGAAATGATGAAATTCGTCTTTGAATGGGTAGACAGACATTGTGAGAAAAGGAGAAAATGCTGGTTACCAGCATTTTCTCCTTTTCCCACAATGTTTTCAAAAAGCTGCCTTCTTAGGGGTCGTTAAAAGTCGGGATTGCGTGGTAAAGGGTTTAACAGACAACCAAATTTTAGACTGGTCCAAATTGAGGGCATTTGCAGACGACAAATTCAATGTTGCTTAGCTCATTACCAAACGACAAAATTGTAGACTGGTCAAAATTGAAAGCATATGTAAACAATAAATCAAAACTTGATTAAATAATAAGATTTGACTTTAAAATAATAGAAAACATTGTGGGAAAAGGAATGTTTCTTTTCCCATGATGTTTTTAAAAGACTTCTATCCCTGGGTCGTTAAAACACAGAATTGTTTGGTTAAGGATTAAATGGTAGGATTTGTCTTTGAAAGGGTACAAAACATTGTGCGAAAAGGAGAAAATGCTGGTTTCCAGCACAATGCTTTCAAAAGCCTTTTCTATCGTCGTTTAAACCAGGCATTGTGTGCTGAAAGGTAAAGTCACCTATTGTTTCAAAACTTTTACTGGTGTTTGCGCATGCGCATCATTGGCTCAGTTTGTATCGCGCCAGGCTTGTAAACCTATGGTAGTGAATTCGAATCCCAAATCGTCCTATTTCCTTTTTTAATGACTGATGAAAGTCGCTAATAATTGGTTTACTCCTCTGATTGATACGGAAAAGCAGCGAATTGGCTGTGAAAGAGCATTTCGGGTATTGAAAGAATAGATAGGCTTAGGTGCACCTAAGATATACGAGATATGACTGAAATGCACCTGTAACGTTTCCAAACACCAAACAAACAACAAACTTGCCGATATTTGGGCAAGAGCGGCACTACTAGTATCTATGCCATCCTATGAAATTCTTTTATTTTTTTCTGACCATTTACCTATTCGCGTTCGTGCAGGCTACTACTCTAAGTTAAAAGGATCGCCCAGCTTTTGATACTTGTCTCCCTTATATATATGCGCTGACAAAAGGGGGCTTACTGCATCTCCTTGACCTATGATACCAATCAAGCCATCACATAATTATGGATCCAAAATAGCCACTATTTTTAACGACCGACTTATTCTAGAGGTAAATTGGTCCTTCGACATACAGAAAATTGACCAATAGCGAAAAGTTTCGGCCCAGGTCAGCCTGCGCAGTCCGCGCAGGCTGGCCTGGGTCGATACTTTTCGCAGATGCATTAGACCCTCTTTTCACAGAGCATAGATCATACGCTTTTGTCGTCTAGTAAAGTTACCAGATAGTAACATTGAAGAAAAAGCTGACGTCCTTCCTACAACATAGAACATGCAGTTTTGATCCTGAGTCTTCACTGTCTGCCACGTTATGTTGTATACTGTATTTCCCTCCCTTTTAGCGTTGTCTGCGCATGTCATATTCTTCGAAGATTCGACCTGTCTGCTATGACGCATCACCCATCCCCCGTATACCGGGGAAAAGTAGGGCTTATATTGAAGCTATTAGCCTATTACCAAAGCATGAAGGGGCTGTTTTAATAAATGGTCGGTGCATAGGTTACATGCTAGCCGATCATAGCTGAATGAATGGCACCAGGTAGCGTTTTATTGAGTAAACGTTTATTTTATTTGAAATTCAAAGTCACGGTTGTTGTTCTGAAAAATTACTCCGCTTCTGTACCCAGGATGCCCAAATTAGATAGATGTGTATTTGTAGAATGCCATCTAGCGGGAGATAATGCCCTTTTAGCATATTCACACGTAGTCTGGTACCCCGCCGTACCACAAGAGTACGTCAGGCAAAGCGCACTAATGGCGGCCCCCGTTGGTAATATGCAGAGGAGACGGGATATTGTTATTTCACATGATGAAATCGGATCATGGGCTCAATTCAAAACAGATCGATTGCAATAAAGTCACGGGAGTGAGTTTTTCTATATGTCGTTCTTATTTAGCAAGAAAAACTACATATCAGAGATGCTATAAGTATCCGAAAAGTCAATGGACCTATATAACGTCCGAAAGCAGGGCTACTTTTAAAATGATTCATAGTCGAATTTGTATTTAAACCATACCCCAACACACGTTTTAGATTCGGTAGTGTATTTTTTGTACAAAATTGGTCTCGTTTTATTACCTGATCAATCTGGATCACATAAAATTGGGGAAAACGGGGCAGTATGTAGGGGTACGCTTGAGGACACCTAGGAGGCCGCCATTATTGCACTTTGCCTGACCCGATAACGTAGTGGTAGGGGCAGGTAATCCAGACTAATTCACACGCACATTACTATGTTTCATTCCTTACCTGAAAGCCTGTCTCTTGCACCTCATGAGCCCCAAAAACATCTGTAAACCATTCCGTCTTAAAAAAAAAACGTCGCAGCTAAAAACATGAACTGTCCCACGTCTTGTATAGGAATCCCACTGTCACACAGAGAGACGGACGGACAGACGGACGGAAGGAAGGAAGGAAGGAAGGGAGGAAGGGAGGGAGGAAGGAAAGAAGGCAGACGCGACGGCAGGAAGAAAGGAAGGAAGGAAGAAGGGAAGTGAGGGAGGAAGGGAGGGAAGGAAGGAAGGAACTAACTTATTACCAGTAACAGTAACCACGTTATTTCTTTAACAACTTGTTAAAGGAGTTATCTGCCATGAAAAATATTTGATTTATTTTTGTTGCTTTTTCTTTTTTTTTTTTTGTAAAGAAACTAATATTTTACGCCGCTCACAATAGTTTTTAATCAGCTATGATAGGGCTACTGGTCATCTATTCACGTCTTTCCGTGTGGTCTCTATTTCCAGGTTAACACTCCGTTGCACTTTTCTAAAAGACAGTGTAACTCGTTCAATCCGGCATGAATAGCTCGAACCAGGATCCCGTGTTCACATATTTAACAAAACAACCGATGATATTGATGGTGACTGTACACACTTTACTGGGCTACAAAATGCTAGACCTTACCTCGTGCAAAGCATTCGCCCTCCACAAATCGAAACAAGTACAGGTGAAAATATCTTTGAAAAGGGAATAAAACATTGTGAGAAAAGGAGAAAATGCTGGTTACCAGCATTTTCTCCTTTTCTCACGATGTTTTCAAAAACCGTTTGTCTCAAAAACATGAGTTTGTTTGATAGAGGGTGAAAAGAAGACGATTTGAAAGGGTGAAAAGAAGTACAAAAAAAAAAAATGAATTTAAAACTATAGTCTCTTGTTGAAAAACCGGTTAAGCTATGCTCTATGAATGGGTGGTCGGGGTTAAATGCACATACAAAAAATAGTTTAAAAATATTCGCTTGAAATTCAACCTACTATATTGTCATGAAAAATCCGATAGAGAAGGGTGCAATCTTGTATGACGAACAAGTCCGGGCGAACAAGTCCTGGGACGAATAAGTTCAGATGAGACTGCATTGATTGACTAACTGACTGACTGATAGATAGATAGATTGATTTGTTGGTTGGTTGGTTGATTAATCGATTGATTGACTTGTTGGTTGGTGGCTGATTGATTGATTGACTGGTTGATTAATTGTTCGATTGTTATATATTTAACGCCGTTTTCAACATTGATTTAGATATGTGTATATCGTGGTGGGAAGTGCACCATGATTCCCCGGAGTTTCTATTTACCAGTACTTCACACACCATTTCTTCCCAGGCTGCTGGCGGCTATCCTATATAATAGTCGTCGAAACAACAATTAGAGGTAAGAGAGGATTGAAACCTGTCGGTATGAATGTTATCAGTTCTCGGAAAGAAATTTGTCGAGCTGGGGATTCAAACTCGCGATCAGACTGCATAGAACGAAGTCTCTGCAGGGTAAAAGGAAAAACAAGGAGTACTTCTAGTTAGTCATAGGTTTTTGTCCAATTATTTGTATAAGGAATCTGCTCAAAAATCAAAACATATTTGAGCCATGCTCTGACAAAAGAGGGTTTAATGCATCTCCGTGATTCATCATACCAAGCAAGTCATCATATAATTATGGATCCATAGAATCCATTTTGTCTAACAACCGATTGAATCCTAAAGTAGAATGGTCCTTGGACATGCAAAAATTGACCAACAGCAAAACGTTTTTGGCCCAGGTCAGCCTGACCTCGGTCGATACTTATTGTAGATGCATTAAACCCCTTTTCACATAACATTGCTCATTTTTTACATGTTGATATGACTGCCTATAGTTCAGCACTGATGTAGACATACCGTGAAATCCGTATGTCTTTTGTTAACCCTTTCCCAAACAAGCCCTGGTTTTCACGTGTCTGCAGTACAAGTCTTTTGAAAACACTGTGGGAAAAGGAGAAATTGCTCGTAACGAGCAATTTCTCCTTTTCCCACAGTGTTTTCTACCCTTTTTGTTAACTTTCTGTCATTTTCATCAAATTTAAAATTGTCGTCTGCAAACTCTTTCAGTTTGGACCAGTTGAAAATTTGTCGTCTGGGAAAGAGTTAAATCTTTACCAAACGACATAATTTTAGACTGGTTCAAATTGAAAGCATTTGCAGACGACTGAATAAACATGAATGAAAAATTAAAATTTGTTTTGGGAAGGACAGAAAACATTGTGGGAAAAGGAGAAAACGCTGGTTACCAGCATTTTCTCCGTTTCTCACAATGTTTTCAAAAGCTTCGTCCTCAGGGTCGTGAAAACTCGGGATTGTGTGGTAAAGAGTTAATTCTTCTGGAGACTGCAGAGAAAGAGATAAAGAAGGTGACGGAATTTTAGAGAGAGAGAGAGAGAGAGAGAGAGGGAGAGAGAGAGAGAAAGAGAGAAAAGACGGACTCAGAGAGGCCGGCGAACATTTTTGGTCAGTCTTTCGCGATGCTTTTCGTGGCTTACATATCTGAGCATCTTGTAGAAACAGAAATAATTTCCATCTTATCTAACGTTACAGAAAGATATATGTATGGTGGTCTAGCAAAAGGGGCTTAAATGCATCTCCGTGATGCATTATACCAAGCAAGTCATTATGGACCCACACATTTCATTAAACTCTAACAACCGACTGAATCAAAAGGTAAGAATGACCCTTGGACATTCAGAAAATTCACAAACAGCAGACAGGTTCGACCCAGGTCAGCCTGCGCGTACTGCGCAGGCTGACCTGGGTCGATATTGTTGCAGATATATTAAACCCCCTTTTCATAGAGTGTGGCTTATACTTTATCACCCAAACGCCCAAAGTAAAAATTAGGCATTGCTAACTCATAAAGTGACTCAGTTCTCTACAGTGGACAGCACAGATCATATGAAGCTACACAGAGCCAGCAGTTTGATCCTTGATATTGCTGTCCGATAGCGTGAGATTTTTTGCGGAAAAAAGGGCATTGGAAATTTTCAAATACATGTAATTTATTTAGAAGTTCATGGGTTTAAAATTTCCATTTTCCGCATTTTTTTAAGAAGAAGAAGAAATAGGAGGAAGAAGAAGAAGAAGAAGAAGAAGAAGAAGAAGAAGAAGAAGAAGAAGGAGGAGGAGGAGGAGGAGGAGGAGGAGAAGAAGAAGAAGAAGAACAACAACAACAACAACAACAAAAATTAAAACAACAACAACAATGACGACGACAACGATAAATCACAATAACTTCACCTAAATATCAAGCAAACAGCATATTATGACCCCCCACCCCAGGGTATTATATTATCTAGTAATGTCTTCTAACACGATGTTTATGATCATATCGATCTATTACATATTTCGCAATAAACACGTCATCTAAATGCAGTTATGGGATTAAACTCAGTAGTCAAATAAATACCCAAAACCCAAACAAACACCCGTGCAGGGGGGCGTCCATTGTTTACACCCAGAAAACTTGGCCCCGTTATGTTCCAGTATATTTAATCAACCATAGTTTGTGGTAACAACTTGTAAATTACATTGAAAACCTTATTCGACTCTTTTATAAGATGACAAAATTTGGTCTTGTCCATATAAAGCCCTAAGGCGGCTAAGCGCGACTCAAGGATCTTTTACGGACTGTATAGATCAAGATCAGACTGCACAGAACGTGCAGTCTGATCTTGAATCTACACTGTCCGATAAGGTGATTATTTTTGCCCCTACAAATAACTTTGAAATAGCAATATTGGGATTATTTACCACAGGCTGGAAAGTTTCATTTAATTCATTTAGCAGGTTAAAGGTTACAGGGATTTTTGTGTTACTTCTCTTGCATTTTTTTGTTTTTCAGTTTCTTTCCCCGAATTTTACATCCGACCCATAAAAATGGTAAAAATATGGAAAAAAGACATCATTTTAATAGTAATGCTCGAAACAAGTGGACAACTGGGTTAAATTACTAAGAGCAATTTATCGGTTAAGAGCCATTTATCAGCTTCCTTTAATTGTTTTACAACTTGTTCTGTATGAAATTTTGGTTTTTTTTTCACTCATTTTTAAACAAGTACTAGATTGATTTGAACTCTTTCCTTAATGGAGGTGAATTTTGGCACCTGTTAAGGATTCCTCTTTGAAAACATTGTGAAAAATTGAAAAATAGTTCATACCGAGGATTTTCCTCATTTGTTACAAATGTCGTTCGTTTCCTCTATTTGCTGTTCAAAAACTTTAACCGTTTACCACTTAATCCTGAGTTTTAACGACCCTGAGAAAGAAAGTTTTTTTTTTTTTTAAATATTTTTGAAAAATGCTGCTAAACAGCATTTTCTCTTTTTCCCACAATCTTTCCTATCCTTTCCAAGAACAAATCCCAAACTTTGAGCAATATATAATTTTACGTCTGCAACTGCTTTTAGTTTTGACAAGTCTAAAATACTGACGTCTGGTAAAGGAGTAAAAAACTTACCAGCACTTAACCAATATTTAACTCTTTACCAGACGACAAAAATATAGCCTTGTCCAAATTGAAAGCATTTGCAGACCACAATTTAAATGTGCATCAAATGATCGAATTCGGCTTTTAATAGAGTAGAAAATATTGTGTGAAAAGGAGAAAATGCTGGTTACCAGCATTTTCTCCTTTTCCGACAATGTTTTCAAAAGCATTCTTCAATAGGGTCGTTAAAACTCTGGTATTGGGATAAGCAGAAAGAAACAAAAGAAAACCGAATGTATCACTGTGCAATGTTTAGGTTTGTTTATCCACTCAAAGAAATGATATTTTTATTTCTCGATTGTATTTTATGAAAATATTAGCAATTCTCAATATTAAAACGGATAATTCATAGGATTATCTCTAAAGTAATCCAGTTACCCTTTGTCCATTAAAAAGTTTTAGATTTTTCCCTACGGATATTATATCACAAAACTTTTTCTTGTCTAAACCATAAACTGCTAAGTAAATAGAATGAAGACTTCCGGCCAATAGTATAGACCGAAACATTGCGATTACAACGATGCTTTTTGCTGGGAAAAAGTAATCGAATCGGACAATGTAGATTAAAGATCAGACTGCACAGAACGTGCAGTCTTATCTTGATATACACTGTCTGCAAAAGGTCCGTGAGTCGTGGTTAGCAGTCAAAGGGTTATTTCACTACCAAACGACAGAACTGAGTTTTGTTACCGCACAGGTATGAATTATAAAAGCGTATCATAGAGTTTTCCTTTGTCTATATCAAAAGCATTGATTTCAAGAAGAAAAAACATTCACAAAGCACAGAGAGAGAGAGAGAGAGAGAGAGAGAGAGATTTTCTTTGACGCAATGGTTGTAACATACTAGTATATCTGCCAAGCCCCGTAGCTCAGTCGGTAGCGTACAGGACTTGAGAACAGGAGGTCGCTGGTTCGATCCCCAGCTTGGCCAATTTCTTTCTGAGGATTGATGATAGTCATTGCGACAGGATTCATTCTTCACCGCTGACCATTGTTTCGACGATGGTTATGTGGGAAAGCAGCCAGTGGCTTGGAAAGAATATTGTGCGGAGTACAGGTAAAAGAAACTTCAGGAAAGCATGGATAGGTGCACTGGCCGCCGCGATATAACTGAAATCATGTTGAAAACGGTCTTTAAACACCATACAATCAATCAATCAACTAGTATATTTTTCTATAATCTCTAAACTTTATTAAAAACTCCCTTTCTATAGACAGATACTAGCATTCGGTCTCGAAAGGATGGAGTTGTTGCTATCATACTTCAGGAATGGTTTACCAGTGCCGTGTTTTTTTTCTTCTCAATTTCAAAGATTATTTCAACCAGTTGAGTTTTGTTTAATGTTTTGTCACAAGCATGCTGTTGGCCACTTTTGAAAATGGTATTAGAAAAAAATATCCCCCTTCCACAATGTTTCTATATGCTAGCTGCAAACTTGCTTCAGGATGTATGAGATTAATATTATATTTCTGTTGCAGGGGTTACGTTTACTACAGACAGACAGAGGCATGAACCCGCCGTCTCACCATGAGGGTCACCGCAAGGTGAGCAAAGGGTGAGAAGACGTTTTGTTGAAAACATTACGAATGAATAACTAAATAACTGACCGTCTTGTACCTACGGGATAATCTCGTCTGTCAGACGGGAAATCAGAGTGCTGCAGACGAGAATGTAAACTGCCACTCAATCAGAACAACTTATGTAATACACCGGTATTTTGGAACTACATTTTTGAACGCGTGGGATTTTTAAAGACGCAAATGGAATAAATCTTAGAGCTGCCAAGCGCAAATTATCGCGTATTTTCATGTGAAAAGTAGTTTGATGTTGCAGTGGACCATGATGATTGGCTGGGAAAAAGAAAATCCATTTATTAATTGAGCAATTTCAGTGTTCATAGTTTTTGATACAAATATTGTGATCTATAATTTTTTCCCCAGCTTTTAGAAAATTAAATTTTAACTGATTACATGAAACAGACCATTTCTCTCACTTTTGAAAACATTGTGGATCGGCACCATCTATTATTTTCAAATTGAAAATGCCAATACTCCCTATAGAATCTGTACTCCCCAGTGCATATTCCACGTAAAAAATGCACTCCCAGTCCATATTCTACGTAGAACATGGACCTGGTAGTGCAAATTCTACGGGAGGACATACTCGTAATTACACGGGCCGGACTTTTCTTGATCATTTGATAGCAATGTGTATAATTTCCTTTTTCCCCAAAATTTAGATAAAAAGAAGATCCTCACTATTTCGTGTCTACAGACGTCATGGCAATGCCAAATAACGCACTGAAAGGTGACGATTAGTGACGTCACATTGAGTCAAGAAACCGAGGACGCTAAAATCCCGACGATGTCGGACAGCGAGGGTGAATACGTTATAACGCGAAAAAGAGTCGGCGGCGGATATAAGGATGTTGTTGTAAAGCGACCCTCGGTTAAAACGAAAAAGAAAAGTCGGAAAACCTCGGACAAAACCGCTGCTGAAAACGAGGCAGAAAGTGAGAAACAGGATGTTGAACTGAAAGAAAAGGAGATAGAGGATGTTCCTGAGGTGGGTGCTATTGTGTAAACATTTCGATAGATAGAAAGTATCCATGGGTGCTTTCCCGTGCGATGTAAATCAAGATCAGACTAAACTAAGACCAGAATCGTTTTTCAGTGGCATAGGAACTCTCCTTTGAGCCCATGAGAAAAAAATAACCGAGTCATGCTTCTGTGTAAAGGAAGGTTAATGCATCTGCAAAAAGTATCGAGCCATATCAGCCTGCGAAGTCCGCGCAGGCTGAACCGAGTCGAAACTTTTTGCTAATTGTAAATTTTATACATGTTCAAGAACCATTCTGTCACATGATTAAGCCCATGGTTGGACAAAATAGATTTTGTGGATCCATAACTTTGTCGATGACTTGATTGGTATCATGCATCACGGAGATGCATTAAGCCCCCTTTTTCCAGAGAATGGCTTAGACATATTTAAATGAGCCACGCTCTGGCAAAAGGGGGCTTAATGCATCTCCGTGATCCATGATACCAGGCAAGTCAACAAATATGTATGGATCAATAAAACCCATTTTGTATAACAACCGACTGATCCACGAGGTACACTGGTCCTTTGACATGCAGAAAATTGACCAACAGCGAAAAGTTTCGGCCCAGGTCAGCCTGCGCGGACTGCGCAGGCTGACCTGGGTCGATACTTTTCGCAGATGCATTAAGCACCCTTTTCACAGAGCGCGACTCAAATATATTTACTTGACAACAAGAATTAACACTAGGAATGACAGAGGACTGCTTTTGTTGCTTTTACAGACAATGTAGATTTAAATAATACTACATAGATCTTGCACCCGGATATTGGATCTACATTGACAAAATGATACCTTAAAATATACTATTGTTATGACCGAACCCAGCTTTGGAAGTGTAGTGTTGGATCCTTTCCATTTAAAAAAAATGATTTTGTTAATCATTTATGAATCTTATAGCGAAACCGATATAAATCTGATAGATATAGTCTATTGTTTTAGAAAACATTAATTTAGTTCACTCAGGAAATTAATAGCGAAACCGGTATCAATCTGATAGATTTTTTTCAATGGTTTTAGAGAACATTCATTTAGTTCACTCAGGAATCTTATAGCGAAACCGGTATAAATCTGATAGATTTTTTCTATTGTTTTAAGAAAATTCATTTAATTCACTCAGGAATCTCATAGCGAAACCGGTATAAATCTGATAGATTGTATCTATGTTTTTTTGAAAACATTCATCTAGTTCACTCAGGAATCTTATAGAGAAACCGGTATAAATGTGATAGATTGTATCTATGTCTTTTAGAAAACATTCATTTAGTTCACTCAGGAATGTTATAGCGAAACCGGTATAAATCTGATAGTTAGTGTCTATGATTTTAAGAAAACATTCGTTTAGTTCACTCAGGAATCTTATAGCGAAACCGGTATAAATCTGATAAGTTTTGTCTGTTGTTTTAGAAAACATTCATTTAGTTCACTCAGGAATTTTATAGCCAAACAGATATAACAGATAAAAACATTCATTTAATTCACTCAGGAATCTCATAGCGAAACCGGTATAAACCTGATAGATTGTATCTACATGTATGTTCTTTTGAAAACATTCATCTAGTTCACTCAGGAATCTTATAGAGAAACCGGTATAAATGTGATAGATTGTATCTGTGTCTTTTAGAAAACATTCATTTAGTTCACTCAGGAATCTTATAGCGAAACCGGTATAAATCTGATAAGTTCTGTCTGTTGTTTTAGAAAACATTTATTTAGTTCACTCTGGAATCTTATGGCCAACCAGATATAAATCTGATGGATTTTGTCTATTGTTTTAGAAGGCATTCATTTAGTCTACTCAGGAATCTTATAGCGAAACCGGTATAAATCTGATAGATTTTGCCTTTTGTTTTAGAAAACATTCATTTAGTTCACTCAGGAATTTAAAAGCGAAACCGGTATAAATCTGACAGATTTTTTCTATTGTTTTAAAAAATATTCATATACTTCACTAAGGAATCTTACAGCGAAACCGGCATAAATCTGATATATTTCTTCTATTGTTTTTGAAAATATTCATTTGATTCACTCAGGAATTTAATAGCGAAATCTCATTGATTTTTTTTCTATTGTTTTAAAAACATTCATTTAGTTTACTCAGGAATCTTAGGGCGAAACTGGTATAAATTTGATAGATTTTTTCCTATTGTTTTAAAAAACATGTATTTAGTTCAATCAGGAATCTTACAGCAAAACCGGTATAAATCTGACAGATTTTTTCTATTGTTTTAGAAAACATTCATGTAGCTCACTCAGGAATCTTACAGCGAAACCGGTATAAATCTGATAGATTTTGTCCATTGCTTTGAAAGACATTCATTTCGGTCACTCTGGAATCTTATAGCAAAACCGGTATAAATCTGATAGATTTGTTCTATTTTTTTTTTTTTAAAGAAAACATTCATTTTTTAGTTCACTCAGGAATTTAAAAAGCAAAACCGGTATAAATCTGATAAGTTTTGTCTACTGTTTTAGAAAACATTCATTTTTTCACGCAGGAATCTGCCGTGATTTATCATCTTGGTGATAAAAGCTTTTGAAAATATAGTTTGAAATGGACAAAATGCTGATTACCAGCATTGTTTCCTTTTCAGACCACGTTTTCAGTGCCACGAGAGCAGATCCCACTATTTGAGACACACGTAATTTGTCGTTCGTAATCGCTTTCAGTTTGGATACATACAATATTTTGTCGTCCGGTAGGGAATAAATTGACGATTTGGTGCTTTAAATTTCAGGCTGACTACCAGACAGAGCTGCGCCTACCGTTACCACGAGAAGAACTGCTGTCACGTAATTCGGTAAGTTCTCTTCATAGAGTCATCATTATCTCCATGTAGCTTTATCGTCAATTCCAGAGAAACTAATTTGTAGCAGACAAGTTTAAAAAACTTACTTTTCATATGCAAAGGCTTACTGTAGTCTAATCCTAAACCTACACTGTCCTGCACGGTGGGACAATGCCAGGGCAAGGGTATAGAAAAAGCTTGACAATTCATTCCATGACTACATTCGTGAATTAACAAGATGATAAAAAGAAGAGTCGAATGTCACAAAGATGTTACCGAATCGCACCAAATTTTCAGAATTTTTCCGGGGATAATTATGTTCTCCATTACGTCGTACGTCCGTAAAAGGTGGGGACTTTCCAGTTTAAATATAAATAGAAGATATTTGTTTCTTTTCGGTAAAGGATCGATATTTATTTAATCGAGCGAACATCATCGGTAATATTTTCATGAGTGGCGCAGATGAAATAAATTTCGATGTTTCACCGAAAAAACCAAATATCCTCTATATATTTCATGCTTCTACACCATATTTTGTTGTACCTTCCATCAAAATCCAGTACAGTTGTTTTCGGTAATTTCCCGCGACATAACAACGCATTTCAATTTTACGTAAAGCGCGAGAAACATAGCGTAAATTACGTCATATTCCCCCCCCATTTGAAATTACGTCATATTCCCCCCCCCCCTTTGAATGGCACGCGCTGTTTACCTAGACAACTAGTGCGTAGGAACAACTGTTTCCGCCTTCAATTGAAGAGTTGAAAAATACAAATTTGCACTGTTCAAGCCAAAAAACTGGAAGTATTGCAGTCAACTGAACAGTGTAATGCCGCTATGAAAAGATGGTCTTAATACCATTCTTAAAATCCTATACCTAGTCATTTCGTTACGAGGAAGAACATCTAACATTCAGTAACGTTTCTTACCGTCCAAGCTCAGCTGTTGTGTATGGTAAAGAGAATTGTTGGATTTCTTTTCTTTCATATTTTCTTTTGTTCCGTTATCTTTTATTTGAAACGTCGTTACCTTTGAAACAGAAAACTCTGAAAACATTCAAGTAAAACAGGGATAATAAACATGAAGTAAGATTTAATTCAACAATTTTCACTAAAACTTTGTGGCAAAATGAGAAATTGATTGTCAAGAGCAACTTCATCTTTTATCACGAAGTCTTTAGAAGGCAAGACGAAAAAAATACCATATTTTATGCCAACGTTAATGTGTTAAAACAGTTTCCCCTGACGCCTTGCTGTATTGTCAGAGCTCCTGATAGAGTGATGTTGATTTCAACATTGAAAATATTAATTATTCCCCACTAAACCCTATGTTATGGGTACTCATTAGAATCGTCTCATCGAGACAATTTTAATGAGTATCCACAACATAGGGTTTGGATGAGATATAATGAATTTAGAATATCATCACTTCCTCTATCTGGAGCTATGAATTTTTTCCCGCAGTGTGACGGTAAAATCAGGTATGAGGAGTACCCGATACTGAAATACATCCAAGACAGTGTTATAGGACACAAACTTATTATTGACGGACCTTTCGGACCAAAAAGAGGTATTTTTTTTTCCTTATCTCCTTACCTGGCTAGGTGCTTAAAAAAAACCTTTTTTTTCGTGCTGATCTCACCAGGGGCACCTTTCACTAAACTTAATTTTCGGATTGAAATACACACACATACGATCCCTGCTTTTCCCAAAGGCATGAGCTGACGAAAAGTTATGCAAATATTCACTCAAATCGTGAAATTATGCAGTCCAGTAAAACTTGTTTTCGGACTTGATGCTTGTTTACGTAAACTGTGTACGCAAAATTTCATGCGTACGCAGTTTAGAGAAAATTACCCCTGAGCATGAAATGCCAGAATATTGATTTCGTATATTTCACAGAGCATTTTTTCTTAAACTTTTCCAACTTCTCTTTTCTTCTCCATGTTAATCCTTAACCTGCTATATAAGTGAAATGAAACTTTCCAGCCGGTAGTAAAAATCCAAATGTTGTTATTTTAAAGTTATTTTTTGCGAAAACATGTCCTGATTGGACAGTGTCGATCCAAGATCTACACACTGTCCGCTAAAGGTCCATGGGTCGCGCTCAGCAGCCTAAAGGTTAGGTGAAACTCTTTCTATCTCATTGTCCTACTTGCAGAAGCATTAATGAAACTGAAAGCTTGACCACAAACTTAGTTGAGCATGATTGATTGATTGATTGTATGGTGTTTTCAACATTATTTCAGTTATATAGCTGCGGCCAGTGCACCTATCCATGCTTTCCTGGAGCTTCTTTTACCAGTACTCCGCACAATATTCTTTCCAAGCCACTGGCTGCTTTCGGTGAGAGAGGAATGAATCCTGTCGCAATGACTATCATCAATCCTCAGAAAGAAATTGGTCAAGCCAGGGATCGAACCAGCGATCTCCTGTTCTCAAGTCCTGTACGCTACCGACTGAGCTACCTTGCTAGTTGAGCATGAATATTAGTTTTATAAATACGGGCCGAGACGACAAAATTTTACACGAGCATACTTGTCCAAATTGAAAGCGTTTGTGGACGACAAAACAAAGGTAGCATAAATGATGGTATTTTACTTTGAATGGATTGAAAACATTATGGGTAAAGAAATAAGAAATGCTGTGTTCCATCATTTTCTTCTTTTCTCATAATGTTTTCAAAAGGTTGTTCTGTGAAAAGGGAACTTAATACCTCTGCAAAAAGTATGTAACCAGATCAGTCTGCGCAGTCCGCGCAGGCTGACCTGGGTCAAAACCTATTGGTATTGGTCAGTTTTCTGCATGTCAAAGGAACGGTCAACCTATTGATGGAGTTGTTTGTTAGACAAAATGGATTTTAAGGATCCATAATTATCCCATGACTCACATAGTATAACTCTTAACCAAACGACAAAATTTTTGACTCGTCCAAATTGAAAGCATTTGCAGACGACAAATTAAATGTGACTCAAAAGTTAAAATTGCTTTTGGGAAGAGTAGAAAACATTGTGGGAAAAGGAGAAAATGCTGGTTACCAGCATTTTCTCCTTTTCCCACAATGTTTCCAAAAGGTTTCTTCCTCAGGGTCGTTAAAAGTCGGGATTGTGTGGTAAAGGGATAATGAATCACAGAGATGCAGATCAAGGCTCATAACTTGCAGAGCACCACTCAAATATATATCTGTACCGTTACTGTTACGCACTGTGATTCCAGGGCGTCCGGACATTCTCTTACCTTTAAATGGCTTTGTGTTACTTTCGTCTCACAGGCGTTCGTTTTGTGAGGAACTTCGCCATCTGTATAATGTAATATACATTACACAGTATAGATGGCGAGGTTTGTTACAAAACGAACGCCTGTGTTTCGTCTGCCGACACACTCTGAAAAATTTAATCAAATATGTAACACATATATGCCTGTCTGTTCACAGTTGTGCACTGTGATTACACGGCGTCCGGGCGTTCTCTTACCTTATATGGAATTAAGTTTAACACTTTGTGTTACTTCGTATGCAAGCACCCTCTGAAAACTTTATCAGATATATTACACATATGCATGTCTGTTTACAGTTGTGTACTGTGATTACACGGCGTCAGGGCGTTCCCTTACGTTTATAGAGGATTACATCCGGGACTACGTGCTACCTTTGTATGCCAACACACATTCGGAAACAGGTATAAACGCTCGGCAAACACAGAAGTTCCGAGAGGAAGCAAGGTAACACCCATATGGATGTCAAGAAAAACTGGCGACGTAGATGTATTTGTTAGCGCCACTGGGCGGTACAGGTCTAAGATTACACTACGCCAGTCATGCTTTCTGGGTCCGTATTCACCAACCATTCTTCAGAAAATTCTTTGTCATATTCTCCATTATTTTCTAAACTAAAAAAAACCCCGCAACTTCTGATTGTCAAAACCTATGGTAACTTTCAAATTTAGAATTTCTCGACGAATAAGACTAAGAACGTTCTTCAGAATGCTTGGTGAATACGGACGTGTACGTCTATCTCAATAAGAAAAGTTGTAGGTTCTTCCTTTTTGGCCCTTAAGCTTCTAACAACATTCGAGTTGTCAGCAAGTTCACGTAGAAGATACCCTGTTCATTTTAAGGCTTTCATTTTGATTTTGAAGATAGTTATATTTAAGGCTGCTTTGGCAAAAAGGGGGTTTAATGCATCTCCGTGACGCGTTAAACCATGCAAGTCATCACAAGCTAACCCTAACCCAAGCAAGTCATCACAAGCTAACCCCTACCCCAAGCAAGTCATCACAAGCTTACCCCTAACCCAAGCAAGTCATCACAAGTTAACCCTAACCCAAGCAAGTCATCACAAGCTAACCCCTAACCCAAGCAAGTCATCACAAGCTAACCCCTACCCCAAGCAAGTAATCACAAGCTAACCCTAACCCGAGCAAGTCATCACATTATCATGTTTCCGTGAAATCCATTTTTTTCTAAATCCTGAGGTAGAGTGGTCCTCAGACGAGCAGAAAATTGACCAAAAGCAAAAAAGTTCGACACAGGTCAGCCTGCGCGGACTGCGCAGGCTGACCTGTGTGGGTCATTTTTGCAGATACATTAAACCCCCTTTTCACAGAGTATGGTGGCTCATTTCTTTCACTTAGGATACAGAACCAGGTGTAATTTCAATGAGTATCAGAGAAGCAGATCACATCTTTTTATTCATTAGTTGTGTTTAAGATCAATTTGCATCCATTATATCACACTGGCCGATGTGATCAATCCGATGTGTACGAGTCCAAAAGCAATACTACAATTCTTTCATTTCATTTTACAGGTCAGTTATCAGACGTTGTGTGAATGCTGGAAAAGACGACGTTGTTATATTTACCGGAAGTGGGTCGACTTCCGGTATCCATAAACTGGCATGGAGTCTAAAAATTAATCAGCCCAGAGTAGCAGAGGAAACCGTATGATCAAGATTTTTATTACTGAATCTCTTCAGTTAACTTAAACAAATCATTCATTATACTTTCCGTTACTTTTTTTCCGTGTAAAAAAATGTTTCCACGGTATCCAAGGCCGGAAGCGCAGCCAGTAAAGCACAGGACATGAGACCAGGGAGTCGCTAGTTCGAATCCCCAGCTTGGCCAACCTCTTTCCAAGGATTGATGATAGTCATTGGGACAGGATTCATTCCTTTTTCACAGCTGATCATTGTCTCGGCGATGGTTATATTAGAAGACATCCAATGGCTTTGGAAGAATATTGTGCAAAGTACTGCTAAAAGAAACTCCAGGAAAGCATTGATATGTGCACTGCCGCCGCGATATCACAGAAATAATGTTGAAGCGGCGTTGAACACCAAGCAAACAACGGACAGATTCATTGGAGCCCTGCTCAGTGAAAAACGAGCTTAATGCATCTGCGAAAAGTATCGACCCAGGTCAGCCTGCGCAGTCCGCGCAGGCTGACCTGGGCCGAAACTTTTCGCTATATAGGCCAACTTTCTGTATGTCCAAGGGCCATTCTATCTCATGATTCAGTCGGTTGTTGAAAAAGGTGACCATTATGGATCCATAATTATGCGATGGCTTGATTGGTATCATGCATCACGGAGATGCATTAAGCCCCTTTTTCCAGAGTATGGCTCATTTGTAAGCTGTATGCACCGATCCAGATAAGTGAACGTGATTTTGAAATACACACATTAAAACTTCAAGGAAAATTCCGATTCAACTATTCAAATGAACGCTACATTTCTGTGACCTCAATTTCTTATCTTCAGCCCTTGATTCGAAAAATTATCATTTCGAAATTACTGTGGTTACTTTATAGAAAGTTATTTCAACGATAACGGACAGTTAAGTGATGAAAGCATATTAGCCATGATTTGGGGAAAGGGTATGTTATGCATCTCGGTGATGTATTATATCAAGCAAGTCATCGTATCATTATGGATCCATAAAATCCATTTTCTCTATCAAAGAAATGAATCATGATGTTGACCAATATCAAAAGGTTTTGGCCCAGGTTAGCCTGTGCGGACTGTGCAGGCTGATCTTGGTCGATACTTGATTCAGATGCATTAAATCCCTTTTTCGCAGAGCAAGTTTCATATATTTAAAACCAGTCGTGTACAAAACGATATGAGCCATGAAAAGGGGGTTTAATGCATCTGCAAAACGTATCGACCCAGGTCAGCCTGCGCAGTCCTCGCAGGGTATCCTGGATCGAAACTTTTTGCTATTAGTAAACTTTCTGCATCTTCATAGGACCTTTCTACTTCATACTTCAGCCAGATTTCAGACAGATTGGATTCATATGAATTGCTTGGTATGATACATTTGGGCCATGCTCTGTGAAAGGAGGCCTAATGCATCTGCGAAAAGTATCGACTGAGGTCAGCCTGCGCAGTCCGCGCAGGCTAACCTGAGCCGAAACCTTTCGCTATTGGTCAATTTTCTGCACGTCAAAGGGCCTGTCTACCTCATGATTCAGTCGGTTGTTAGACAACAGGAACTTTTTGGATCCATGATCATTTGATGGCCTGCATGGTGTCGTGTGTCACTGAGATGCATTAAGCCCCCTTTTGCCAGACCATGGCTCATTTAGAAGATGCAATAAACACTCTTTTCTCAGAGTGCCGTTCAATTTTGTTTCTTTTTCAAGTATTGAACTTTTGTCTTACAACAGGTTGTGATCACGGGTCCGTTTGAACATCACTCTAATGTCTTGATATGGAAAGAGCTTGGAACTACGGTAACCTATTTTAGCTCAGCTGTTTTCGAAGAAAACGTCAGGGTAATGACATAGCCCTGGCTTCGTCGTCGTCTGCGTCATGCAAAAACTTCGACATTTTATAATGCATTTTAATTTCATGCTTTTTGTAATTTTATCGAGAAATAATGGTGGCTTATCGTTTGATATTTCATGGCTACGACCGGTGGAAATACCGATTTCACATTTTCTAACTCTTCGATTGAAGGCGGAATCAGTAGTTCTTGCGTATTAGTCACCTAGGTAAATAGCGCGTGTCATTCAAACAGAGGGAAATATGAGGTAATTTACGCTATATTTCTTGCCCTTTACGTAATATTGTAATGTGTTATTATGTGAGGGGGGTATTAACGAAAACAACGGTACTGGATTTTGATGAAAATTCAAACAAAAAAGAGGCTAGAAGCATGAAAAAAATAGACTATTTTTTTTCCCGATAAAAGATCGAAATTTATTTCATCGATTGGACATCATCGGTAATATTTTCACGAGAAAATTTTCACGTGCAAAATCTGTGATATTTCGTAATATCTCTGTCATTACTGAAGATATTTACTTCAAACTCGAACTAGTTCTTGAGTATCCAAAGGGGAACTTATACAACAGGGACCGGTAATCATTAAAATATTTTTGAAAAAGTTATGCCTCTTTTTTGACTTAGAATTTTTAAAAAAACTTTTGACATTTTATAATATCGCTGTCAGTACCGAATATATTTACTTCAAACTCGGACTAGTTGTTAATTATCAGACGGTGGACTCATACGACTGGGGCAGGTAACCATCAAAATGTTTTGGACAAAATTAAGCCCCTCTTTCGACTTAAAATTTTCACTCAAAGCAACTACAGCAGAGCGTTGGGACCCGCATGCGGTGCTCTTGTTGTAATTTTTCTTACGCATACCATCTGCAGACAACTTGTTTCGTCTTTCATCAACACGAAAGCATACTTTTCTTAAGATGGAGGCTGTTGACTCTCGTCGATTTTTTCCGCTGTTCTTTTACATCGAAATCTTTCTTAATTAAAGAAAAAAAAAAAACACGAGGAAAAACTATCGGAGCTCTTATTACATTTTAATCTTTAATGAAATTGTTTAGTTTTCGATTCTTTAACCCGTTACCACATAATCTTGAGTTTTAATGACTACTAGAAACTGAAAAATTAGACTTTTGAAAAAAAAATGTAGGAAAAGGAGAAAATGCTGGTAACTAGCAGTTTCTCATTTTCTCATAATGTTTTCTAACCTTTCAAAAACAAATCTAATCGTTTGAGGCACGTATAAGTTGTATGGAAATGCCTTCAGTTTGGACGAGCGTTTTGTGGAAAAGGGTTAAATCTGAAATTTGAACTTATTACATAAACTTGAACTTATTACATAAACTGCAAGTTATACATGTGTTTCTTCATTAACTGTTTACTACACAACAGATTTTTTAGACTGATCTAAATTGAAGGCAATTAAAGACGAAGAAAAAACATGAGGCTCAAATGGTGAGATTTGCTGTTAAAAATGAGGAAATATTGTAGAAAAGAGGAGGAAATGCTGTTTACTAGCATTTTCTCTTTCCCCACAATATTTTCAGAAGGCCTCTTTGTCAGGGTCGTTTAATTTTTGGGACTGTGTGGTAAAGGGTTAGTTCCAAAATAAAATTTCAGCAGACAAACATCCGTGTAAAGTATAAATAAGCAACGTCAATCACGGTTTTGTACATTATGTATAAGCCATGCTCTATAAAAAGGGGGCTTAACGTACCTGCAAAAAGTTTCGACCCAGGTCAGCCTGCACACTCCGTGCAGGCTGACCTGGGTTGAAACGTTTTGCGTTTTGCTATTGGTCAATTTTCTGCATGTCAAAGGACCAGTCTACCCCATGATTCAGTCGGTTGTGGATTTGTATGAACCCATGATTGAGATGACTCGCCGAATATCATGCATCACGGAGATACATTAAACTCCCCTTTTCCAGAGCACGGCTCATATCTGGGAAAACAATGTTTTCAAAGGGTTTAATATTCTGTAGATATTGTATATAACATTGCATATTGTTTTACTAGATTGTACGTATCAAAGAAAACGACCAAGGCACGGCAGATCTGGATATGTTGCAGAAAGAGCTTAAGGTGAGTCATGGTGCCATGCCGATAAAACCACATGTCATATAGTTTCTGTTTGATTTACTCAGTTTTTGGTAAGCCCTTTATTCGATAAAACTGTGTCGACCTCTTCATGTGTTCCTGACCGAGTAGGTATATCCCTTGCAATAGCTGATCAGTCCAAAAAAGACAACAAAAGACAAATAAACAACAACAACAAACAGAACAACAACAATAAACAGAAAAATAATGACTAAACTATAACTGCTCTGACAAGTAATTTTGGCGTTTCGCTGTGTATAGGTAAGCTTATTTTTTGACACTGTTTATCTGAAAATATATGAATGCAATGTTGTATAATTAGACAAAACATCGCCCTAAAAATGAGAATTAACGACGAGTGAGACAATGTGTGTTGCATTGAATACTGAGTTAAAATTGAAGTTATACATCACACCCTAAATGAAGGCAAAGATACGTTACTACACTTAGTGCGTATGCACTGATTTCGTGCTGAATTCAGTAATAAGCAAGACCCAGAGCTTAATTGAAAAGTGGTAAGATTTCATGCTACTATAAATGGTACAGTAAATTAAGAGTAACATTTCATAATACGTGTGGCGGATCTCACCTAGCAATAGATAAAGTGTAAGTTTTCATTAAAAAACATCGTATCATAAGATTTCATGTTGCAATGAATGCAGAACATTTATGCTACATTGAATGATGAGTAAGATTTGATACTTGTCAATGTTTTCTTTTTTTTTTTAGTTCTGGAAGGAAAAGAAGAGATTGCTGCTGGTATCAATTTCGGCCGCTAGTAACGTGACTGGTATCATCACGGACACTGACGAAGTGGCCCGGATCGCGCATAGTCATGGTGCTCTCGTAGCGTTTGATTATGCTGGCGGAGGGCCGTATCTAAAAATAGACATGAATCCTTCAAAGCAAAGGTAAGGCTGCCTACGTATTCACTTCTTTTTCTTCTTAAGTTTGTGTGGTAATGCTTAGAAAATACGGTAATTTCTCTAAATTAACTCTTTACTGAATATCTTTACTAAATTAGAGAGGAATGAACGCAGTGAGTATCACCTATCTTTGAGGGCAGGATTTAACCAAGCTAAGAATCGAACCTGCGGTCCGTTGGTTTCAAGATCCGTTAGTTACCGGCCCGCCCGGGTAGCTCAGTGGTTAGCATATCTGACACATAACCTGGTGGTTGTGAGTTCGATACCCAGTTGAGACAAACTTTCTTTCCGGCGATTTTTCGCCTCTTACTCTGATGCATGTGAGAAAAGTAGTCAGTGGCTTTGGAAAGAAAGTTGTGACAGTACTGGTATGTGAAAGCCAGGAAACACATGGGTGCGCCACTGACCGCCATGATGTGACCTAAGCTGTTAAAACGGCGTTAAACTCCAATACAAAACCGTTCGTTACCGACTAAGCTATCTGACTCGAGCTTGATTTGTATACGGTGAACTTTAAGCAATTCTGTTGAAATATCGATTGCTTTAGCCGGTCGACAGCATGCTAAGCCAAGTTCTATTCAACTTTTTTTTTACAATTACTTCCAGCAACTATAAATAATACTATCCATACTTTTAAATGAAATGAATTCAATTTGTCTGCACTTATCCCAGCTTGTTTACATTTGGCAGCTAGTTTGTCTTTAAGTCTTTAACTAACTTTACCTTAATTTTAGTTACAAAGACGCAGTTTTCATCAGCCCACATAAGTTTGTCGGAGGTCCCGGATCACCAGGCATTCTTGTTGCCAAAAGATGGATGTTCAAAAACCAAATTCCAGACAGAGTGGGTGGTGGAACGGTTGTCTATGTAAGTAGCAACTCAGTTTTTGTTGTTGGATTTGTTGTACAAACTCGTTTAGAACTGTCTATCTGGCGCAAAAATTACTCTCTTCAAATGCACATTCATTCTATATACATGTTCTACTTTTAGTTTCGGCTGATGCACCGGTACCTAAGTCTTGCTTAAGCAGTAGTCGTTTTTTAACAAAGTTGGATACAGAACGATCGTCCTTCTGCTTCACGTGAGCCAGGGGTCCTGCTTGGCCCAGTGGTAGAGTATAGGACTCGAGACCTAGAGGCCCCGGGTTCGACAGTCGCTGGAAGCACTGGATTTTTCGTAGGAGTGTCCTCGGGCAAGACACTTTAGAGCCTTGGCCTATTACTGGTGGAACCCACGACATACATGAATTTGTGAACTGTGACCGTGATATAACTGAAAAAAAAATGTTGAAAGCGGCATGAAACACCACTCAATCAATCAATCAATTCACGTGAGCCAACTGAAAAAAAATGCTCCTTTTCTCTTTTACGAAAACTGTCCTTAAAAAGGGGCATCAAATGATGATTTGTACGGTAATGACTTTTACATATTTTTCAGGTGACACGAGACACGCATGCGTACTCATCCAACATTGAAGGCCGGGAGGAAGGTGGGACACCGGCCATCATCGAATCCATCAGAACGGGACTGGCGTTTCTACTAAAAGACGCTGTGACTGAACACGTGATTATGTCACGTGACGAGGATTTATGTTGGTAATGATTTCAGGGCCCGTATTCTAATAAAATTCTTTATCTTACTTTTGAGAGTTTTCTACATTTCAAAGTATTAAACTTTTTGATTGGCTAAATCGCTTGGTTCAGCAAACCAGAACTTGCGTTACTTTCTAAATCTAGATTGAGACTAAAAATGCATTTCAGAGTGGTTGGTTGATCTGGACCTAGGAGCCATAACTAGCATGTTCTCGTTCTCCACCAATGTTTTCTAATCTTTCAAATATATATTTCCATTTATGAGTCACGTTTATCTTGTCATCTGCTCAATTTTAACAGGTCTTATGTTTTTTTTAATGAGTTAAACCTATATTGGTGTACAACTTTTATAGTCTACAAGATTGTTTTCAACGCTGGCAACCAACACTTTCTCGATTTCCCGCAGTAATTTCTATCCTTTCAAAGACAAAACCAATCAGTCGAAACAAATTTCATTTTGTTGTTTGCAAATGCGTTTAAACGGACAAATCTAAAATTGTGTCATCTGAAAGAAAGTTAAGATACCTATTAAATGAGCCATGCTCAGGCATAAAGGGGGCTTGACACATCTCCGTGATACATTATACCAAGCAAGTCATCACATAATTAGGGATCCATAAAATCTGTTTTCTCTGACAACCGACTGAATCTTGAGGTAGAATGGTCTTTCGATATGCAGAAAATTGACCAAAAGCAAAAAAAGTTTCGGCACAGGTCAGCCTGCGCGAACTGCACAGTCTGACCCGAGTCTGTACTTTTTGCTCTTTACATTAAACTCCCTTTTCACAGAGCATGGTCCATTAATATTTAAAACGTTGGTTACCTTAAACCGTTCAGTGTTTGTTGTTAGCAATTTCTGCTCAAACCACGACGTTTCCTATTCTTTATTGGAACAAGATAAGCGTACAAGGTGAGCTCGCTGATCAATGTAGTTTTGGATAAAGTCTGTTATTAGATATAATGTTTTGTATTTTTCCACAGTCGAGCTTTTGCCGTGTGGGAGCAGAACCCTAACTTGATCATACTTGGAAGTCACAATGCAGAAAGGGTGACCATTTTTTCATTCATCGTGAAACACGCGGAGACTGGAAAATTTATTCATTTTAACTTTATATCTACACTTCTGAATGACCTGTTTGGGATTCAGTCACGTGGTGGCTGCGCTTGCGCAGGACCGTATGTACATGTGAGTAGATGATACTTTCTTGGAAAATTATTGTTTTAAATTTTTTCGTCACTTGCCTTCTTTTGATTTCAAATTATATTATATTATTGTAAACTATGCAACTGGAATGTAAAAAATAAAGATAAGTTCGATAAGTTATTACGGTCTGCAAGAAATACGTCTTACTAGAAATCAACCAGCAAAATACGAGAACATCGCCTAGATATGGCATAAATTAACATTCAAACCGATAGTAAAAACCAGAAGAATGCTATTTCAAACTTATTTTTTGGAGAAAAATATTTCCTTATCGGACAGTGTAGATGCAAGATCAGACTGCACGTTCTGTGCAGTCTGATCTTGATCTACACTGTCCGCAAAAGGTCAGTGAGTCGCGCTTAGCAGTCTAAGGGTTAAGGTAAATTTTAGTACTGTTTTTTTTTAATAATTTTATATATAAATACATAGTTTGTTTGCCTTTATTTTTTTTCTCTCACCAGGATTTACTAGGTATAACTGAGACGATGGCTAAACGCCTGAAATGGTTTGTGGACGAAAATAAGGGGTAAGTACTGTAGCTTTTCACTGTTTCAACTCATTTGCGGCCTCGAGAAACTTTGCACAAGACAATTTTGAAAACGTCTTTGAGAAAATGGTTGATGAATATGAATTAACGCTCACCAGTAACCCCAACGTTGAGAAATAAAGTTTTAAAAACATCATGGGTAAAAAAGAAAATGCTGATTACCATTATTTTCTACTTTTCCCAAACTGTCTTTCACCCGTTAAAAGTCAAACACCATCATTTGGGTCACATTAGATATGTCGTCTGCTAAAACGTTCACTTTCATTAAGCCTAGCTTTTTGTCTGAGTAATGAGTTAATGCTAGATATACAAACATATGAAATCAGTATGACTTTGGATTCCGAGAATACATGTGTGGTGTCTTGGACTGGAAAGTTTATCGGGCAAGGCGTAGGAATTTCATCCGGTGAGCCGCAGGCGAATCGGAAAAAAAAAAAAAACCGGAGTCGAGCCCGATAAACTTTCTCTATCCAAGACACTAACCATCTGTTCTATTTATCCTGTCTCTCATTTTTAATCCATATAAACTAAACTGAATATTTTGCTCGAAATATAGCACATACCGACCTCTTTTTCAATATGAAGAAAAATGAAGAGGTACGCAACTGCAATGATGACTTCGCGAATGATTTTGATTACGTCATGACCGTAAAAAGTACTCTTTATTTTTTCAAAAATGATTTGCTCTAAGATGGTATTGTGTAATATAGAATATTTGAGAAAATCTGGGCTTTAAAGCATCAAGATTCCAGTGGCTGTGAGACAGAGGATCTTACATCAATATTTATAGTTTAGTATGTAAGCCACTAAATAATATTATAAATAATCTTATGTAGATTTGCACCTCCGTGATCCATGATACCAAGCAAGTTATCATCTGATTGTGAATCTATAAAATCCATTTTCTGGGACAATCGACTGCATCATGAGAAAGACTGGTCCTTTGACATGCAGAAAATTGACCAAAAGCGAAAAGTTTCGGCCCAGTTCAGCCTGCGCGGACTGCGCAGGCTGACATGGGTCGATACTTTTCGCAAATGCATTAAGCCCCCTTTTCACAGAGCATGGCTCATTATTTTATACCTGTACAAATGAATAATGGCAAATCAATTAATATGTCGATTATAAATGAATGGAAACGAAAAGACAAATTGATATGAGCAATGCTTAGCGGGCTTAATGCATTTGCAAAAAGCATCGATCCATGTCACCCTGCACAGTCCGCGCAGGCTGAATTGAGCCGAAAAAGTTTGTCTGCATGTCAAAGGACCAATGTATTTCATGATTCAGTAGGTTGTTATACAAAATGGACTTTATGGATCTAAAATACTGTGATGACTTGCTCGGTATCATGCATCACAGAGATGCATTAAGCACCCTTTTCACAGAGCATAGCTAATACATGTATGTAAATGGTGTTTTAATAAGTATGTAAAGAAAACATATATTGTAGATTTGATAGATTTGAAAAATACTTAACGGATGGTCTAAATGATAAATAAATTTACACTATATATATTTTTTTTTTCAACCTATTTCACAGAAAACACACAAATGCCTCACAGAATCAGCTAGCGATCATGAGGTAGGCGTTTGTCATATCTTTATGTATGCTTTTCCGAGAGCGATTATGTATACATGTATTGCGATAAAGACAACTCTGGTCCTACAATACGATACAGTACGAAGGCAGTACATGGAAAATAACAGAATCAAATCATTGCGTAGCTTTGTCTGTAAACTCAAGTTTTGCTGTCAATAATTTACTCTACCCCTATATAAAACAATTCCATGTTTTAACAGCAGTAAAGAGGAAAGCTTTTGAAAAAATTGTAGGAAAGAGAGTACCAGAATTTTTTTCCCTGTTTTTCGACAATGTTTTCCACCCTTTCAAACACAGAAATAATCTTTTGAGCTACATTCGCCGTCTGCAAGTGCTTTCAAGTTGTTTATGTCTATCTAAATTGTTGTCGTTTGCAAAGCGATAAAAATTACTTTAAGAGAACTGAGAACTGTGTTAAAAGAATTGTTTAAGTGTAAGCACTTTTCAATAGTTTCATGAAAACTTTTATAGTTACCCTCTATGATATACCAGTTATTGAAAAATATTTATCTATATTTCGAATGAAAGAATGTAAAGAAATTCAAAGCAAATGGTATTTTATTGTAATTTCTAAAACACATCGGACAAATTCGATTTTCTCAATCTATACATGTATATGGGCTATGCTCTGTGATGCATAACACCAAGCAAATCATCACATAACTTTGGATCTGTTACAACCAAACCATTTTGTCTAACAACCATCTAAATCATGAGGTAGTCTGGCCCTTTGAAACACAGAAAATTGACCCATAGCAAAAAGTTTCGACTCATGTAAGCCTGCGCGGACTGCGCAGGCTGACATAGGTCGATACTTTTTGCAGATATATCAAGTCCCCTTCTTACAGAGCATGGCTCATATAATTGTAAGCAGGTCTAATTCAAATTGCAGTTTATGACAAGCTCTTCTGAAATGTTCAAATGACCGCCTTTAATTTCAGAATTTATCTACTGATGTTCTGTCTTTTTCAAAGAGCAATTTAAACTCTCGTCAATCTGTCCTTTGATTAGGAAAGCAATAATACAACTTGAAACACAAAGGTAGCATGCTAAGAGGTAAACATTATTAGCTGTCCGATCAGATGGCAAGACACTAGAAAGCTTGTTCACGGCTGTGGTGAATCATTTTATTATACTGCAAAGATTCACCATTCCAACGTGTATCCAAGGGACTTTTTCCTGTCTTACGGTCTTACGAACCAAGTACGCTTACAAAATCGAATTTCCCTTCTTAGTGCCCCAACATACTAAAACTGATGTAACTGAAAACTGTGTAAAACGTGCAGTTGGTGTATGAAGTCACTACTATAGATATATATAGATTTTGCTTTGAAGTGAGTCAAGTCTACTAGGCTCCTGATAGGGAAACTGCTTTTCCCTGAAGCTTGCCAGTATACAGCAATATACGTTCGGAGCATATTATCCAATCAGATTGCTAGATATTTCTTTGCAGTAATGTTTTTTTTTTGATACCGACAGGCCGGGTTTTGTACGGGTCAATCTTCCATTCTTCTACGACGACGAGACCGTGGATTATATAATCAAGGCGGTCGATATGGTGGCTACACATGGCTGGAAACTACTTCCAAAAGTAAGTAGCCTTTGACAAGATGGCAAAATTTTAGACTTGCCAATAGTGAATGCATTTTCGAACTAGAATTTGAATGTGGGTCGAATGATGAGATTTGTGACGGAAAGGGCAGAAAACACTGTAGGAAAGGAGAAAATGCTGGTAACCAGCATTTTCTACTTTCCTACAATGTTTCTTTTTAATCTTTATTCCGATGGGTCGTTTAAAAACTTAATTATTTGGAAATCGATTAACTTATTAGAACTATGTCCTGAATCAAAACACCTGCAAAAATCTAAAAGAAAATTGGGTAATCAACATGAAATTGCTCTTGGATATCGATAAATATGAAGTCATTGCTAGAGCTACATTTTTCTTTTTGTCGCAATGTTTTCAGAACTAGTCCACGATAAGGCCCAAAAAGTCGTCTGCAGGAGGTGGTTTGTTACCATTTCACTAAATTTTGCTTACATAATAATAATAAAAATGATGATGATGATGATAGAAGAAGAAGAAGAAGAAGAAGAGATTTTAAAGCTCCCGCACATCGGAAGAATTCAAGGCATTTAACTCTCTTTTTGTTTTAAAATTTTGAAATGACAGTGTTCTTTTTCTACTATTTAATCATGGCGTTCATTCGCAATAAGCAATTACCATTTAAATTCTGTATTCAATGTTTTTCTTTATAAAAGTTTGCGTGTTAACAGCCACTTGTCCTTGTAGATAATTTTAATTTTTTTCACTGGTGTACCAGTTTAAATATTTAGGTACCGTTTAATTGTAGTATACATTTGAACCCTTTACCGCAAACTTCAAACATAAAAGACGGGGACCAGCAAAGCAACACGAGGACGAATCACTGTTCAGTCTTCAAGACATAGATTGCAGGAGTTATGGAAAATTCCACATAAACAGGGAACCACCCAAGCATTCTGACCACGTGACTCTGGAAGCCATGATGGCGGATGCTGAACAGATTTTTCGAGATTCTTTTGAAGAAATTGAGCGACATGTAGGTACCAGTTTGTCTGGAACAACAAATGACAATTGAGTATAGACGTTCATGTAGATATTTTGCGTTCTTTTAACCCTTTCCCAAACAAGCCCTGGTTTTCACGTGTCTGCAGTACAAGTCTTTTGAAAACACTGTGGGTAAAGGAGAAATTGCTCGTAACGAGCAATTTCTCCTTTTCCCACATTGTTTTCTACCCTTTTTGATAACTTTCTGCCATTTTCATCAAATTTAAAATTGTCGTCTGCAAACTCTTTCAATTTGGACCAGTCCAAAATTTGTAGTTTGGGAAACAATTAAAGAAGTTCTTTAAATAGGCAAAATTAGTGTTTGTTCGTGATTGCATGTTCGAATTGTCAAGGTTTAACTATACCTACGCAATATGCAATGGTATTTTATACTCGGAATACTATTGCTTCACAATGCCTACGCAATAAGTAATAGTACTAAATGAACCATGCTCTGTGAAAACAGGTCTCTGCGAAAGAGTATCGACCAGGTCAGCCTGCGCAGGCTTACCTAGGCAGAAACATTTCGCTATTAGTCAGTTTTCTGTATGTCCAAGGACCAGTCTACCCCATGATTCAGCCGGTTGTCAGACAAAATGAATTTCATAGACTTGCTTGGTATCATGGATCACGGAGATACAATGAGCCCCCATTTGCCAGAGAATAGTTCAAAATTACCTTTGCTTGAAATGTTGATGCTTTACTGTGCCTACGGATTATGAAGTGGTATTTTACGTTTAAATATATCAAGACTCCAGAATGCCTGGCAATATGCGATGGCACTTTACTTTTGAGATGGTATGTTTTACCCCGCAACGGTATCCTATGTTTCAAATGTGACGATGACGCCCTAAAAATACATAGGATACATGTACCGTGCTTTATTTTCAAAAGATCAAAGTTTTATTATTCCATTCAGGCCTACTCGTCCCCGAGGACTACGCTATGTGAAGCGATTTTGAAATAATGCTTGCAATGGCATTAGCAATTGGCTTTTGTCATCGTTCTTTACAATAGCTATTTTGAATGTTTTTGCAAGGGCTATTGTCAAATTAACCACTGTTTTATAATTTAATATCAATTGTTTTCATGAATATTGGCGAGTTCTGATTGGCTGAAAAAATTTTTCATAGCTCCATGAAAAAAAAATCACGTTGTGCCGGAACTACTTTAGCTGTCAAACTAATGTAAACAAACGTGTATACAATATTCCACATTCTTTTTTAAGAATTTTATACTGAGTCCCAAATTTATTAGTTAGCCTTTTTTTGCCCTGAATATCATTTTATGAAGAAAAAACAAATAATATAAGAAATCAACAATAAAAGTTACGAGATTCATTAATCCATCATGAATTCCCACTGCAATATTCACCATGCTTCTACTCAGAGTGAAGGTTACACATTGCGGGTCCTACACACTGCCGTGTTAATTTACTTTCGTTTTATTGGTTGATATTCTGGACACGTTAGTATTGGGGATCTGAAAACTGCTTCCCTATTGTATTCTTGCGCCATACAAATATGAGTGGAAGGGGCTTTAGAAACTCCAACGTTATATTTAAAAATAAAGAAAATGAATGCAGTTTGAATTATTTCCGTGGGTGTATGTTGTCTGTAATATTAAATTATAAGGAATGAAGAGATTTTATTTTTCATACCCCCATACAGTGTGATTAGGTTTTTTTTTTTCATGAAAAAAAAATTCTCTTCATTCCTTAAATGAAATTGTGCGCTCTTGTGACAAAGAATCTACATCTCTGAATTTACTAGGCCAATCGTCCGTCCACTGCGTCACATGACTTGAAAGACCTCCTTCCGAAAGACCGTCAAAAGCTCAGATGGTTCATGACCCCGCAAGAGGTCATCAATTATGTTACAGGTAAGTCTAGTTTGTATTTCTTCTTAACTCTTTACAGCACAAGGACGCCTTTTAATGACCGTCGAAAAGAAGCCTTTTGAAAACATTGTGGGAAAAGGAGAAAATGCTGGTAACCAGCATTTTCTCCTTTTCCCACAATGTTTTCTACCTTATCAAAAACCTTATATAAAAAAATAAGAAAATGCGCCATTTGAGCCACATTGAAATTGTCGTTTGCGAATGCTTTCAATTTGGATATGGCTATCATTTTGTCATCTGGTAAAGGGTTTATCCTTAGGCTGCTAAGCGCGACTGAACAACCTTTTGCAGACAGTGTAGATTAGGATCAGGGTCCGTATTCACCAACCATTCTTAAGAATGTTCTTTGTCTTATTCTCCAGAATTTTCTAAACAGAAGTAACACAACTTCTGATTGGCTGGATCATTTGCTTTAGCCAATCAGAAGATGTGTTACTTTCAAATTCAGAAAGAATTGCAGAATAAGACAAAAATGCTCTTAAATATGGATGGTGAATACGAACCCAGACTGCACGTTCTGTGCAGTCTGATCTTGGATCTACGCTGTCCGATAAGAAGTTTTTTTTTCCCAAAAATACCTTTTGAAATAGCAAAATCTGGTTTTCTACTATCGGCTTGGAAGTCTCATATCACTTATTTAGCAGAATAAGGATGGATATGTTACTACGTTTCAACATCATTATAGTCACGATACAAGCGACACCAATCTCCGAGCAGAGTTGTCGTTCGTTACTCTCACCATACATCTCTGCAACGGGCTAAATGACAAGAATCTTGTCAAACCGAGGAAAACATGTTTTGTTACTGTTTAACTGTTTCGTGTGTAACATAATAAAGTAGACAAAGGAAATATGATTCCGGATACCTTATAGGTGCATTCAAACTGATGAATTTACCTGTATACAATGGAACTATTTTTTCAAGCTTCTTTACTGATCAGAATCTTACGCAATTTGTAAAAAAAATGGCTGCCCCCATGAATGATGACAAGTTAAACAAAATTGAAAAACAAGTTATCGTCCTTTAAAAGACATTTAAGCTTTTCAGAAAATCCCCCTTTTTCACATTTCCTATCACTAAGTTTGAATCAGACTCTGATTGGCGAATGCTGTTTGAACAGCACACAAAACAATCGATTGGTCTTTCTTTCACCGGCGTTTGTGTCGCCATTTTGAGTTATGGTCATGTGACGAAAATATCACGTGATGACGGACTACTTTCTGAGCCAACTACAGAGGTGAATGGGAATGATCCGTACTGCAAGAGAGTGAAGCGACACATGCACCTACCCATGACTTCCTGTAATACAGCCATGCTCTGGCAAAAGGGGGTTTAATGAGCCTCCATGATGCAGTAGACCATGAAGGTCATCACAAAGCTACGGATCCATAAAACTCATTTTGTCTAACAGCTGTTTCACGAGGTAGAATGGTCCTTTGACGTACTGAAAATTCGTTAACAGCAAAAAGTTTCGGCCCAGGTCAGCCTGCGCGAACTGCGCAGGCTGACCTGAGTCGATTCTTTTTTTGCCGATGCATTAAGCCCCCATTTCAAAGAACATGGCTCAATTTATTTTCTTTACTCGTAAGATCGCACCACACTCTCTCCAATGGCTGCTCTCGTATGCACCACCTAAACAACAGTGATAGTGGAATGAATTTCTTGCACGATATCTACCATTTATTCTCGAAAAGAGTTTCGCCGACCTGGGATATGACGCTCTGATTATAACTCTTCCATGTTACCAGCACAGCTGGCAGGCTTAATACATTTGGGCCGTGCACTGTGAAAAGGGGGCTGAATGCATCTGCCAAAAAGTATCGCAGTCCGCGCAGGCTGACATGGATCGAAAGTTGTCGCTATTTGCCAAATTTCTGCATGTCAAAGGACCATTCTAGCTCTAGATCAGGTCGATTGTTAGGCAAAAACCGAATTTATGGATCCTAAATTATGTAACGACTTGCTTGGTATAGATCATAACGGGGACGCATAAAGAGCCCTTTTGTTAAAGCATGACTCATTGACAGTGTGACTTTTAAACAGCATTACATAGTTATTCGTGACGTCTCATCTACCCATGCACCCCTTTGTCCTATTTCTTTTAAAGTGCACTAAGCTCTGTCCAAGAAACTGGCTGGTGTCAAACATTAAAAAAAAAAAAAAATGTTCCAGTCTCAATACATAATGTCAAATTTCCGAAAAAAAAAGCTTTGTTGAAGCACGAAACGGACTTACATCCTCCGAATGAAAGCAGCGAGGTATCGACTTTGTTACTCGCATTTTGGTCCTGGTACTATATGCACTGATATGTATTGCTTCGATCCAGAAGTTCAGTGAAAACGGTAAAAAATCTGTTCGTCCAATTTTATATGAAAAGAAAACTTATATTAAAATGCTTTCGGCAGAATGACACAATATACTTGCCTTCAAGCCGATAATGTCTGATCAAAATCTGTTAAGAATTTCAGCAATTGAACTGTCAGTCAACCGATAATTTATTACAGGTTCAAAGAGAATCAAACAGTTCAAACCAATCATGACACCACGAATCGATTTTAGAGAAAAAGAGTGGAACTCCGCGCCAGATTCGTACAACAGACTATTTGGCGACGGCACCGACCTCTCACCGAGAGCCAAAGATGATATGGCATTCAACAAGGACAGACATAGACTTAAACGAAAGTTGTCCAGAAAGATAGAAAAGCTTCCTCCTCTAGACTTGGACACCATGGCAGACAATGAGTTTAGAGGAAACCAAAAAGAAGTTGATCACGTGAGCAACAACCAGGATCACGTGACCTACAAGAGCATCACAGCAAGAGAAGGTATATCTAAACAAGGACATAGTAAACATGCAGGATATGAATCAGATAATGAGAGCTATCTTATAAAAGACAGGATTGGACGCAAAGAAAATATATCGAATTTACCGGAAAGGAGAGAAAGGAATCGAATGAAAGGAAAAATGGAATCCGATACGGATGAAGAGATTGCTGACTTAGAGAATACATGGCCGAAGAAAAAAGGTCATCAGTCGCGGAAAAAACGTCCAAGTCGAGGCAGCAATGCCTCACGTTTTCGTGGCAACCACCGTTCTTTGCCCAGAGGCAGATATGATGACTTTCGCCTGCCGGAAATTGGATGAGCAAAAAAGGACAAAAAATATCAAAGAAAATAAGACATTATCTATCTTATTCTAAACGTTATTCATTCCTCCACCATTCCCATCTTCTGAGGTAGAGATAAGTGTGGAATTTCGAATTCGAAGAGGCATATAAGCTTAGTTTCTTCAACAATCATGTTCTGTACTCGGAGACCAAAAACAAAAATGAGTTTCTTCACTAATCATGTACTGTCAGTGCTTATAAGGCTTTTCTAATGAGTACGTACAACATAGATCTTAGTGGTTTGGTACCCCGCCGTACTTCAGAAGTACGTCAGGCAAAGCGCAATAATGGCAGCTTCCGTTTGTAATATGCAGAAGTAACGGATTATTGTTATTTCACTTGATCAAATCCTACTTGAGACTGAAGTGAAAACAGATTGGTTGCAAAAAAGTAATGACAGTTATTTTTTTTTTTAATTGTCGTTCTTATTTAGCGAGAAAAACTACGTATCAGAAATGCTTTAAGTATCCGAAATTTCAATGGACCAATATCACGTCCGAAAACAGGGCTACTTTTAAAATGATTCAAAGTCAAATTTATATTTTAACCATATCCCAAAAGCACGTTTTAGATATGGTAATTTATATATTGTACAAAACTGATCTCATTTTATTCACTGATCAAACTGGATCACCCGAAATTTAGAAAAACAGGAAAGCATTTAGTGCTAAGATTGAGGTCGCCATAGAGGCCGCCATTATATGCGCTTTGCCTGACCCTATAACGTAGTGGTAGGGGCAGGTAATCCAGACTAAGATCTTAGTGAAAAAAAATATGTTTTATGTTTTTTCGGTTTTACACTTGAGCCAGGCTCTTGCAAAAAGGGATTAAGGCATCTCCGTGATGCATTTTATCCAGCAAGTCATCACATAATTATTATAAAATCCATTTAGTCCAACAATCGACTGGGTATGGAAGTAGAACGGTCCTTTGACATGCCGAAAATTTACTAATAGCAAAAAATTTCGACCCATGTTAGCCTGCGCGGATTGCGCAGGCTGACATGGGTCGATACTTTTTGCAGATGCATTAAACCCTCTTTTTCAAAGAGCATGGTTCATTTATCTTAACCTATACATTTATTTAAAAATTCTTGCAGTTCTTAAAAAAATATCATAATGCACTTTGACATTTTATTTGTAAATATAAGAATGCCATTTTTGTGCAACGGTGACAATTTCCGCTGCAACGACCTGTCCCATTTTCCATTCTTCAATACTGACTAATTCGAATCTTATCAGTTGTTATCATCTTACTAACCCCTTCGAAAACACGGTGCTTTTGCGGACGGCATAGATCATGATCAGACTGCACAGCACGATTTTAGATTCATACCGTCTACTATCTTTATCATATCGGACCCACCATGACCAACCTGTCTTAATGTCAATAACAGTCTTAATCTATCTCTCAAGATTTTTTCTTTTTTACATTTTAACGTTACGCAATATCTGATTGGATAAACAAAATGGTGTGGCCAATCAGATATGGCAATACTTTTTATAGCAGAAACGATCCATTGGTTGGTGAATACGTGCCTGCAGATTATAAAAACACTGTGCAAGCTTAACTATATCTAAACTTAACCATTAGGCTGCTTAGCACGATTCAATGGACAATGTAGATCAAGATCAGACTGCACAGAAGGTGCAGTCTGATCTTGGACCTACACCGTCCGATAAGGAGATATTTCTTCCCCAAAAATAACTGAAGTTGCAAAATTTGGGTTTTTACTATCGCACTGAAATCTTCAGTAAATTTATACAGCAGGATAAGGGTTAATCTATATCCCAAGAATTGTCTACATTTCAAGTTAGGCAATTTCTGATTGGATAAACAAAATGGTGTGGTCAATCAGATATCGTGTTACATTTTATACCTAAAAAAAGACTAAGGATTCAATTGGTTGGTGAATACGTGCCTGCAGATCGTCAAAGAATCATGCAAGCCTAATTCCATCTGAACTTGTGGGGTCCTGCGTGGCTCAGTGGTAAGGTGTGGCACTCGCAAGCTGGAGGTCTCGGGTTCGAGCCCCACCTGATCAGCTGGGCTTTTCGTTGGAATGTCCTTGGGCAAGATACTTCAGAGCTCTAGCCTAGAACTGGTGAAACCTTGGAAATACATGAATTTGTGAGCTGTCTCCGTGATATGACTTAAATAATGTTGAAAGCGGCGTAAAACACCAATCAATCAATCAATTAATCAATCATCTGAACTTAATAATGACAGATAATGCTAGGTGTTACTATCCTCGTCAAGCATTCAAATAAATCAAGTGTATCGTTTTGAGAATTGACAAACAAAAATTAAAAAAGAAGCCTCTCCATCTAGTTATCATGTCTTTCTGTTTAAATCTTACAAACTGCTCATGAACCTAGATGTAGCGAATATTTCTGACTTTTTACCAGATGACAAAAATATCGTTTTGTCCAATTTGAAAGCATTTGCAGACAACATTATAAATGTGGCCCAGATGGTGTTATTTGTCTGTGAAAGGATAGAAAACATTGTAGTGAGAGAAGAAAAGCCTGGTTGGCAGCATTTTCCCACAGTGTTTTCAAAAAGTCTTTTCCTTCGGGGGTCGTTAAAACTCGATATTGTGTGGTTAACCCTTCAAGGCCTGTATGTGAAAATAAGGGCTTTTGCGGACGGCATAGATCAAGTTCAGACTGCAAAGAAAGCACAATCTGATCTTAGATTTATGCCGTCCGCTTGTTTGGTTAAGCCTACAAGATACACGCGGGTTCCAACGCCCGGCAGGGGGTTCTTTAACACTTAAGCTGCTGAATAAATGAAATGCAAACTTCTATTCAATACTAAAAGCCCAAACATTGCGGTTTCAAAGTTGATTTCACCGGAAAGAAAATACCGTATCGGACAGTGTAGATCAAAGATCAGACTGCACGTTCTGTGCAGTCTGATCTTGATCTACACTGTCCGCAAAAGGTCAGTGGGTCGCGATCAGCAGCTTAAGGGTTAACAGTGAGAATTCTAAGTCGAAAAAGGGGCATTAATGTGTCCAAAATATTTTGAGGTTTACGTGCCCTTCTGATAGGGGCTACCTTTTTGATAGTTAACACCACAGTTGGTGGTTTATATCTGAAGTAAGAAGAGATATAAGAAAATGGCATAGTTTTAGGACGAGTACAACGTAGACTACGCTGAGGATAACAGAACCACAACAATATCTCGACGTTTCCCTCAAAATAGAGCCGAGCTAAAAATCTTTATCTGTGGGTCTTCAGTATTCTATCCTTTATCCACAATATTTTCTTTTCCTTCAAAGATAAAGTCCACTATTTGATTCACATTTAACATTTGCAAACACTTTCAATTTGGACGGGTCTAAAAATAGATTTTACTATTCGGTATAGAGTCAAAGAAAAACGCAGTTAGTACATGAAAATATCTACCCGTACATACAAGCGACGATGCTAATATTTAGCCTACTTCGCTTTTGACATTAACACTTAAGCTGCTGAATAAATGAAATGCAAACTTCTATTCAATACTAAAAGCCCAAACATTACGGTTTCAATGTTGATTTCACCGGAAAGAAAATACCGTATCGGACAGTGTAGATCAAAGATCAGACTGCACGTTCTGTGCAGTCTGATCTTGATCTACACTGTCCGCAAAAGGCCAGTGGGTCGCGATAAGCAGCTTAAGGGTTAATCCTTTGATACGATGCAATCTTGTAGGCCTTTTCACATCTTAGTCTCTCGCCAGTTCTGTTATGCGATAGTGTTCAGTTGGCATTTTAAGCGCGATAGCATAAATTAAGTGGCTGAGGTGTCTGAACTTGGAAATATCATACAGTCCGATTTATGATAGTCGTCAGTCATTTCTCAAAACCATACCGACAAGGCTTGATTTCTCAGACAAATCTGAAAGAACTGTAAAATTGGTAAAGCACTGTTTGTTGGACCATAATCACCTTTCTCGTTAGACATCTGTCATAATTATAAAATAAATGTCCACACGTGATCATTAACCCTTTACGAATCAACAAAACTTTATACTAGTCCATATTGCAGGCATTTTCAGAAAAGGAATTAATGTTTTAACCCTTTTACCAAACTACCAAACAATCCCATGTTTAAGCTTTTTAAAAACATTGCGGGAAACGGAGAAAATGCTGGTGACCAGCATTTTTCTCCGTTTCCCACAATGTTTTACCCGATCAAAGACCGAAATCATCAATTGTGCTGCGTAATATTTTGTCGTTTGCAAATGCTGTCGATTCGGTCGTTTCCAAAATTTGTCATTTGGTAAAGATTTAAAATTGTGACACCTCGGATGATTTGATTCGTCTTTGGAGAGACAGGAAAATTGTGCGAAAAGGAACAATGCTAATCAACAAGATTTTGTTTCTTTTTCACCATTTTTGATCGTAGTCTACCCCAGACCCGTAACGGAATCGTTTAGAAAAAGGGTGTACTCTTGACCAAACGACAAATTTTGCACTTGTCGAAATGTAAAGCTTTTGCAGACGACAAACAAAATGTGGCTCTAATAATGGGAGAAATGAATTAGAAAACATGGTGGGAAAAGGAGAAAATGCTAGTTACCAGCATTTTCTCCTTTTCCCACCATGTTTTCTTCCACAGGGTCGTTAAGATGCGGGATTGTGTGGTAAAGGGTTAACTCTTTACCAAACGACAAAGTTGTGCACTTGTCCAAATTTGAACAAATGCAGAAGACATATAAAATGTGGCTTCAAGAATGGGAAATGTCTGTAATAAGGCGGAAAACATAGTGCTAAAAGGAGAAAATGCTGGTTACCAGCATTTTCTTCTTTTCCCACATTGTTTTCAAAAGACCTCTTCCTCAGGATCGTAAAAATCTGGTGTGGTAAATGGTAAAAGTAGAAAACATAAAGTAATTAAAATTTGCAGAAAGTAAAAACTACAAAAGTATGACAACTGCAATGAAGGTTTTTAAAAGTTTTTCTCAAAATGTGGAAAAGCGTGGATCCAAGATCAGATTGCGTTTTCTTTACAGTATTATCTTAATTGACACTGTGCGCAAATTTAACCCATTACCAAAGAGTCCCGTGTATTAAATACCCTAAGAAAGAAGCCTTTTGAAAACATAGTGAAAGGAGGAGAAAATTCTGATAACTAGCATTTTCTCTACAATGTGCCCTACCCTTTCAAAGACAAATTCCATCATTTGAGCCACATGTTTTATTGTCGTCTGTAAATGCTTTGAATTTGGACAAGTCCAAAATTTTGTCATCTCGTAAAGAGTTAACCATTTACCACGCAATCCCTATTTTAACTATCCTGAGGAAGAGAGCTTTTGATAACATTGAAGGAAAAGTAGAAAATCCTGGTAACCAACATTTTCTCAAGTTCCCAGCAATGTTATTTTCCGTTTCGAGAAAAAAAAAAAAAATCATCACTTGAGCCACGTGATCTATTGTCTGCAAATGCTCTAGATTTGGACAAGTCCAGAATTTTGGTTTCTCGTGAAGAGTTAAAAACGTAAATAAAATAGGGTTTAAACCAAAAATGTGTTTTCCGTCTGATCAGCTCGTGATTCAATGATTCAACGCTGCGCATGCGTGATTATGTCTGAACTAGTATCATTGAACTAAGACCTACAAATTTGGCGTTCTACGAATTAGGACAGTACCGATGGCCTTGATTATTCCAATAACAAATTTGAACCTCGACCCCAAAACTGAAACTTACAAAATATTTGAGACATGCTCTGTGAAAAGGGGGCTTAATGCATCTGCAAAAAGTATCGACCCAGATCAGCCTGCGCAGTCCGCGCAGGCTGACCTGGGCCGAAACTTTTTGTTATCGGTCAATTATCTGCATGTCAAAGAACCTGTGTACCTCGTGATTCAGTTGGTTGTTATACAAAATGGATTTCCATAAGAATAATGACGGACCTGCATTACGGAGGTGCATTTAAACCCCCTTTTCACAGAGCGAATTCTTTTCTTTATGCTTAGAAATAGCCCGTCACCTTCTAAATTTGCAAAGGACTTTGAAAACAACCTTGTAAAATATTGATACTCAACTATTGAATTAAGTCTTTATCGCACAATTACAACTTTGAACGACCCTGCCTTTTGAAAACAGAGTGAAAAAAAGGAGAAAAAGCTGGAAACAAGCATTTTCTTTTCCCACGATGTTTCCTATCCAATAAAAGACAAGTTCCATCATTCAAGTCACATCTTAATTGTCGTCTGCAAATGCTTTCAATTTGGACAAGTCTACTTTTTTTTGCCTTTTGGTAAAGAATTAAGTTTCGATGCTAGTAAATATGAACACGTTTTGGTGAAAGCAGGCTGAAATCGTTTCAAAAGCAGACTGTACAGAACGTGCTGTTTTGTCTTCAATCTGTTAAAAAGACAAAATTCTTTTTTAGTTTCAGTGGATTAGTTTTTTTTCAGGCGTCGAAAGAGGTCGATTTTATGTATTTTGCGCGTTTTAACTTGTTTGATATGTTGCAGAAATTTTGCTTGCAGTGGGCTAAATCTTTGGATTGATTGTATTGTGTTAAACGCCGTTTTCAACATTATTTTAGTTATGTCACGGCGGCCAGTGCACCTATCCATTTTTTCCTGGAGTTTCTGTTACGAGTACTCCGCATAATATTCTTTCCAAGCCACCGGCAGCTTTCCCACATAACCATCGTCGAAACAATCGTCAGCGATGAGAGAGGAATGGATCCTGTCTCAATGACTATCATCAATAATCGGAAAGAAATTGGCCAAGCCGGGGATCGAGCCTCCTGTACGCTACCGACTGACCTATCGGGAATCGGCTCTAAATCTTTTGAACTGAAGGCAATGAAACGAAGCATGATAGCAAATATTTGTGTTTAATTTCTCCATATGCCACTATAATTATAAATCGAATCGTTCAACAAATCTATAACATATTCATTGGAAAAAGGAATGAGTCACTCGCTGGCAAATGGGCTTTAATGTATCTCCATGGTCTATTATACAAAACAAGTCATCACCTAATTATGGGTTTATAAAATCCAGTTTGTCCAACAACAAACTGAGTAAGTAGGTAGTTTGGTCCTTTGACATTCAGAAAATTTACCAAAAGCAAAAATTTTCGACCGTTATCAGCCTGTGAGGACTGCGCAGGCTGACACGAACAGATACGTTTTTCAGATGCACTAAGCCCTCTTTTCACAGAGCATGGCTAAATGAAGTTATTGGCCACGAAACAAAAATTTGGCCTTGAATTGGCTCACGTGTGCATGTCGTGCATGTTGTCATATTTTTATGACACTGCTAGTAATTTCTTGTAATTCTAACCCTTCCCGCGCCATCGGCGAAAAAAACGTTTTCTGAAGTTTGAAAATAATAAGAACTTTTGATTGACTGAACCGAATGATCTAACCAATAAGAAGTTGCGTTACTTCCTAGATCTAGAATAAAAATAAGAATGAAGCTAAGAATGGTTGGTGAATACGGGGGGACCCTGGGATCAAATATAAAGCCAGCCATGAATTTCTTTTAAATACTGGGCCCGCTCGGGTAGCTCAGCGGTTAGCGTATCTGACTCGTGGCTTGGTGGTTGCGAGTTCGATACCCGGTTGAGGCAAACTTTCTTTCCGGCGATTTTTCGCCTCTCACACCTGATGCATGTGAGCAAAGTAGTCAGTGGCTTTGGAAAAAAAGTTGTGTCAGTACTGGTGTGAGAAAGCCAGGAAGCACATGGGTGCGTCACTGACCATGATACGACCTGAACTGTTAAATGGCGATAAACTCCAATACAAACCAATACAAACATAACTACCGGATTAGAGTCACTGCGACAGGAATCTCTAAATGCTGAATCCATTTCACTGTTGTTTTGGTTGACGTAAAAAAGATGCCAGCGGCTTTCTACATCTTATGAAAGAATCCCGAATTTTGATGACCCTGGGGAAGAAGGTTTTTGAAAACATTGTGGGAAAAGGAGAAAATGTTGGTAACAGAATTTTCTCCTTTTCCTACAATGATTTCTGCTCCTTTCAAAGACAAATGCAATCATCTTGGCCATGATTTTTAAGCTGACGTTTGTAAATGCCTTCGAACTGGACAAGTCTAAATTTTGCTCGTTTTGTAAAAAGTAAACGCTTTTATTGTTATTAAGAGACTGAGAAATAAAATGCACCATGAGACAGGCAACAGTACTGAAATACAGTAGAAACTTTTTCTCTTCAGATCATAAGCCTATGTACAGTTCCGCCCCCACCCCCATCCCAGTCGAGATATGAGCCTTCAATACCAAGCTCATCGTTCTGCATGTTTGATTTTCATTAATTTATCGTCGCCACTGGTAGCACATAAGAGCGACACCTCCAGAAGAACGTTAGTTTTGTTCCAGGGGTTAGTGCAGGATACAAGACGAAACCTATCCTAAGTTACGTCTGATTCTTTAACTCAGTGTGTAGCACCAACACACAAGACCTCAACTTAACGTGTCATCCAAAAGACTATTAGTAATTTTAGGTGGCCTGCCCTGGGGATCGAACCCACACTCTCAAGTGGCCACAGATTTGAAATACACAATTCTCATAGTCTACCACCTAAGCTATTGGGGTCGGTCGCCATCGTTCTGTCCCCATGCATACCAAATTCGTGTCCGACGCTTGTAAACTTCCATGTTAACTATAGATTGTCGAAATAAATGACCCTTGCTCTTGTAAAGTGGATTTAATGCATTTCAACACATAATTATGGATCCATAAAATCCATCTTGTCTAACTACTGACTGAATCATGAGGCAGAGTTATCCTTTGACATAGAGAAAATCAACCAATAGCAAAAGGCTTTGGCCCAGTTCAGCCTGTGCGGACTGCGCAGGCTGACCTTGGCCGATACATTTTGTAGATGGGTTAAGCCCCCTTTTCACAGAGCATGGCTCATTCATGAATTCTTTTAGCGCCCAATACAAACACTCGACGGCTATCGACAGCTGAAAATGCAATCCAATAAAACTCAGGAAGTTTTATATTCGATAGGCTTGAGTGAACAAATGAACCGTATAGATTCAAGATCAGACTGCATATTCTGTGAAATCACAGTCCGATCTTGCTAATTTGTCCGCAAAAACTACTGTTTTCGCCTATGACGTTGAAGAGACTAAAATTTATTACTTGGACATAATGAGAGTGCGAGGAAATTCCCATTTTCCCATAATGTTTTCAATATCTGTAACGTATTTATTTTCAGTTTTCGAAAAAATGGGTATGACCATCTGGTCCATAATGCACAGCAGCAAAGTCTTTCTTAACCACAAATATTTTACCATGTGTAATCGATATATTTGTATTCCAATGCAACAGTCTTACCCGTATCTCGTGGTGTCCTGTCACGTGACCCTATCATGTGATCGACCACGTGTGAACCTTGGCACAAATACCAATCAAGGAATTTAATATCTTTGCGATACTACAAGGAAAGGTGAAGGAAAATTGTAAAACCGCCAAAACCGTTCATGTTAAACGTGAATTACCGCTGTATTGCGCCTGCGCAGTCACCGGCCAATTATCATTGCGCGCATACGTCACTCAGCGTTTGTCAGAGCCATATTTTTCTCTAACGGACAAAAATTTTAGGATTCCTGTTTGTATACACAACAAGACACTGATCTAATTGATGATTTAATTCTTTCTTGAAATTTGGCACAGATTGATCAACACTTCCCACCCGCACATGATTTTCGAAAATATTGTGGAAACTGTCTTCCTTTTTCGAAAATTGTCTCATTCATGGTAAGATAATGGTTCATGTTCACTAATTTTTTACCAAAAAATAATTTCAAATCTCAGTTTCAAAACTAACAATCAGCACGGTTGAAACAAAACTCCTCGACCAGTCGGATGGCTGCCAGACTCTAAATTAACACTTTCCCAAACGACAAATTTTGGACTGGTCCAAACTGAAAGAGTTTGCAGACGACAATTTCAAATTTGATGAAAATGGCAGAAAGTTATCAAAAAGGGTAGAAAACAATGTGGGAAAAGGAGAAATTGCTCGTTACGAGCAATTTCTCCTTTTCCCACAGTGTTTTCCAAAGACATGTACTGCAGACACGTGAAAACCAGGGCTTGTTTGGGAAATGGTTAAAACGTAACCTTAAGAACATCGAATAAACCCTATTGAAAACTGCGGATGATTCGCTGATCAAGTCTCTCGGCTGTATAGCGTAGTTTGATATGCACCTCATCGTACATTTCTTCGCAGGAAATATTGTACACGGCTTACCGTACTTACATCGGAATATTCCACTTAGAAAATGAAAACGCTAGTCACAATTTTCTATCAGAATCTTTCTAAATATATTTCCATTGAAAAAAAGTTTGTACATCAAATTCCGTGGGCAATTTTCAGCGACAGGTTGCTTATCACCGTGGCTGTTTTCGTCGTCGCTAATTGATTTACAGGGGCGCCGCTATGTTTGTGTTACTTGCAGTATTTCAAACATGGAACCCCCCCCTTTGATACAAACGAGGGTAGATTTAGTTACGGAATCGGCCGAGTTGTGACGAGTGTGGCCAGATACTATTATGGCACCAGACTGAAATTGCGAGCGGGGAGCATCAGTCAATAAAATGTACTGCAGCAATAGAAAATAGAGCAATGACTCGGTCATGTAAATGTATCACAGCTGCATAGTATCTCTCTCTCTGTGCCATATACATGTATATACATGTACATGTACAAAGTCGGCTGCGGCTGAAAATACGATTTATTGAAACCCAGACAGATTTGTATCTTAGGCTAGCCACGCTGTAGCCAACAAATGAACTAGTGCGACCCTGAGGCTTCAAGCCCTGTACGTTACCGACCGAGCTCACTCGTCACAACTCTAACCTCATCCGTATCGATGATGTTTCACTTCAGTTTTGAAGAACTGTCAGTCACATGATCTTAAACATGGCGGTGCTAATGTAAATCGATTAGCAACGACAACAACAACAACAACAACAACCGTGAAGTTATTCACATCTATCGCTCTGTCGATGAGAATTGCCAACGGAATTGACAGACAAAAATTGAATATACAAACAAATATATTGAAAAAGAATCCGATAGAAAATTTAGACTTTAGTTTTCTTGTTGCCCTTTTTATGTGGAGCATGACAATCTTAATAACGGTAAAGCTCTAAATTTCCGGCGAAGAAATGTACCGTGTAGGTGCATATCACCCATCGTAATACAGCCAAGAGATTTGATCCACGCATCACCCGAGGTTTGCCGAATGCGACTGAGCTCAGCATGTTAATATCAAACGCGGATGGAAAGACATGTCGATAAAACAGTGTGACAAATACAGCAATAGTTCACATTCAGATTTGATGGTTTTAAATGCCCTTATACTGGACAAGAATCATGAGAAATAAATGTAATCAGAGCTGATTCGTTCAGGCGACATTTTTCCGCTACAGTGTTGAACTCAATCCAAGACAATCTACCTTAAAGTAAACGAACCGATTTCTTTAAACCGAAACACAAAATTAACCCTTAGATCGACGAATAAAGCCAACAGACGTTTTCAATTCAGAATTAAGACCGGAACAATTTCAATATCAAGGTGGTCTATACAGTTAACCAAAATGGTCAGTACAGATCAAAGATCAGATTGCACGTCTTGTGCAGTCTGGTCGTAATCTTTACTGGTCGCAAGGGCTGCCATAGTTGTGACAGGCGCTTTGAGGCTTAATTAAAACGGGAATAGGACCAGGAGTTAAGCCCGATTTATCGTTACAATGAATACCTCACATTGTTTTATAAAATCGAACTATCGAAGTGGGCGCTATGCATATTTCTGCGTAAGTATTTTAAAGGCCCTATAGCTGTCAAAAGTAAACAATAGAATGGTGAAATGCATTCAGATTTAAATCATACCATTTGAAAGTATGGAAATCATTGTGAAGATGACAATTTGTTATTGTGTGGTCGGTCAAAGTGTTAGTCGATGGCACAAAATCAAGACGGTTAAAAAGTAAACAAAAGGTAGAGCGACCAGGCAACTTTTAACCTACATTAACCCTTAAAGCGCTGGAACCAACTTAACTTGTTTTTGCTGACAGTGTAGATCAAGATCAGACTGCACAGAACGTGCAGTCTGATCTTTGATCTACACTGTCAGCTACTTCAATACACCTTCTGGCTAAAACAACCTTGAAATGACAATATTTTGGATGTTTTTCTCCACTGAAAAGGTTTATTTCATAAATTCAGCGCTCTAAGGGTTAAGATTTAGTTTTTCTACCAGCGACTTATACATGGACCGACTGTACAGTAACAGATTGTCGTCTTCACAATAACTTACATACATGTACTTTCTAATGGTGTGATTCAAATTTAAATGCATTTTAACACCCGTATTGTTTACTTTTCGCAGCTGTAGGGCCTTTAACATGGTTATATTAACTGAACCTCTCTCGACAACGGAAAATAACATCAACGGAAACTAAAACAGATTTGTAATAGATTGGTTTGACTAAATAATCGGACGGTATGCCGTCCCAAGATCAGACTGCACGTTCTGCACCATCTGATCTTGATCTATGCCGTCTGCAGTTCCCCTTTTAACCCTTAGGCTGCTTAGCGCTACTCAAGGACCTTTTGCAGACAATATAGATCAAGATCAGACTGCACAGAACGTGCAGTCTGATCTTGGACCTACAATGTCCGATAAGGAGATTTTTTTTTCTCACCAAAAAATTAACGAATTACCGATATAATGTCGCCTGGGTTCCAGTCCGATCATCGGAAATCTTCGATTTAAAAGCGGTAACGTCACAACAATGATTTCTTTGATGGCCTCCAGAAAATGAAAAGCATTTTCTATCAGTCGTAATATATGCAACCTTGCAACTGTCAGGAATAACATTTGGCATGAAGATACTAGAATAATCATAGTTTGATTAAATAAAGATGAAATGGGTCAAAAGCCGGCTGAAAACGAGTTTAGGAGTACATTTAAAGAATGAAAAGAGAACAGGCTGTTCTATCCTGTTCTGTTCTGTTCAATTGACATGCACGTGGCTTGTTCAAGAGAAGACAGCTCTGGGGATTTAACAGACAGATTAACGGTTTTCTGTTTTTGTCAATGTCTTATCTATTTAACAATAACAAATTATCACAATTGTGTCAGAAACATTTAATTCCGATTATCGATAAAACCTTTAACAAACCACAACATTTCGGACTTATCCGAAATTGAAAGCATTTGCAGACTACATATAAGGTATGGCTCACCTGCTAAGATTTTGTCTTTGAAAAGGTAGAAAACATTGTGCGGAAAAGGAGAAAATGCTGGTTACATTTTCTCCTTTTTCCACAATGTTTTCAGGAAAACCTTGGCCCCTGAACTGGTATGAACACGGGATTAGTTGATAAACAATTAATTAACCTTTTACCACACAATGCCGAGTTTCAACGACTTGAGAAAAGAGGCTTTTGAAAATATTGTTGGAAAAGGAGAAAATGCTGGAAACCGGCATTTTCTCCTTTTTCCACAATGTTTTTTACTTTTCCCAAAACATTTTTTTTCTTTGGTTTTCATTGTTGTCTGCAAATGCTTTCCATTTGGACAAAGCCGTAAACTTTGTCGTTTGGTAAATAGTTAAATGCCGATAGATTAACCCTTTTCCAAACGACAAAATTTAGAGACTATTTAACCCTTAAGCTGCTAATCGCGACCCACTGGCCTTTTGCGGACAATGTCGATCAAGATCAGACTGCACAGAACGTGCAGTCTGATCTTTGATCTACACTGTCCGATACTGTATTTCCGGTCCGGTGAAATCAACTCTGAAACCGCAATGTTTGGGCTGTTACTATTGAGTAGAAATTTGCGTTTCATTTATTCAGCAGCTTAAGTGTTAAAATTTAGGGAATCTACAGACGATAAATTAGGATCAATGCAAATTCGCTGCAGTTCTCTGATAGGATAGAAAACATTTTGAAAGAAGAAAATGCTGGTTACCAGCATTTTCTCCTTTTCCCACAATATTTTTTAAAACCGGTTTTTCCGTTTAGCGTCCTTAATACAAGGGATTGTTACGCAAAGGTTTCAAGCCCCAATGCTCAGCACCTCCCGTAAGAAATTTTAAAAACATTGCTGTAAAAGTCGAATAATTAATATAAGTGTAATTGAGAAACACATGTAAAACCAGTGTGGCGAAATGAAAAATTGCCCTCTATGGGTAATTTTTCATTTTGACACAATGTATTATATGTTCTTTGCTGAAAGACAATAAATGATATTCTGCATGAGTTAATGTGTTTAAAGAAAAAAATATTTATATTTGCAGACTTAAATTAAACAATCTTTAAAATGGAGAGAAAAAAAAAAAAAAAAACCACACACACGCACACATGTTTTTCATTGCTCTGAACGAGTCAATGTCCTTTTTCTGCAACATTTTTCTGTCTTATCTGACGTCATCAGAATTGCTAAATCTTGCTTGAAAAGTTTGACTGTTACAGTATAAGTCATAATGTTTTGCAAAAGCTTAACTATCTTTTAACCCTTATCCTGCTACATAAATAATAAATAAAACTTTCAAGCCGTTGGTAAAAAACCGAATAATGTTATTTCAAACTTATTTTGTTTTTTTTTTTTGAAAAATATCTCCTTATCGGACAGTGTAGATCCAAGATCAGACTGCACGTTCTGTGCAGTCTGATCTTGATCTACACTGTCCGCAAAAGGCCAATGAGTCTCCCTTAGCTGCCTAAAGGTTAACCCTCTACCACACAATCCTGACTTTTAACGACCCTGAGACTAGAGCCTTTTGAAAACATTGTGGGAAAAGGAGAAAATGCTGGTTACCAGCATTTTCTCCTTTTCCTACAATGTTTTCTTTCCTTTCTGGTACAAATCCCATCGTTTGAGTATCATTTAATTTGTCGTCTGCAAATGCTTTGAATTTGGACCAGTCTAAAATTTTTTCGTTTGGTAAAGAGTTAATGGAGGAAACGGACGATCATCTGCCATTGTTTAAATATACCAATTGAAAAAAAATGATCAACATCGATTAAGCTGTATAAATATAGGAACGCAAAATTATTTTGACAAAATTTCAGACTAGAATCAAATGTCTATATGTTTTGAAATTTCTTAGACTTTGCAAAAGGTATTTTTTTTTAAATTTATTTTATCGTTTGTTTTCTAAGTTAGAATTATATTTTGTACAAATTCGACGTTTTGATTTTAAAATTTTTATATATTTTTTTATTTCTTATGAGCTTTGTATTGTTCTGTTATTGATATATTTTAATTTACTATGTATTTATTTGTTTATTTATTTATTTATTTATTTATTTATTTATCTTATCCTTCTTTATTTATTTATTTACACGTTCATTATTTTTTTATTCATTCTTTCTTATTTTGTCGTTGTTTTATCAACAAATATGATAATCTTTATTTACATTCGCGTATGTTCGTATAGTCTGCGTTCCAAATCAACATTCATTTCCGGAAATGACCGTTAGACCATTGCCAATCGACATGCCTCCGATTACGAGTAAATTAAAACATTTCAAACAAAGTAGCGAAACCTTATTAAAGTCGGACTTTCTTTTTAACCCTTTACCGCACAATGCCGCCTTTTAACGCCTCCGGGAACGAAGCCTTATGAAAACATTGTGGGAAAAGGGGAAAATGCTGGTGACCAGCATTTTCTCCTTTTGCCACAATGTTTTCTACCCTATCAAAGAAAAATTGCTTCATTTGAGCCACACTGAAATTGTCGTCTGGAAATGCTTTCAATTTGGACAAGACTAAAATTTTGTCGTCTGGTAACGGGTTAAGCCTTTGTACCATGCAGTCTTTAATCCTTTTCAGCAGCGGTCACATAGATGAGTCCTGCTCTGGCAAAGGGGGGTTTAATTCATTTCTGTGATGCACGTTACTAGGCAAGTCATCACATAATTTTAGATCCATACACATAATTATGGATACATTAACCCTTTACCAAACGACAAATTTTGGACTGGTCCAAATTGAAAGAGTTTGCAGACGACAATTTTAAATTTGATGAAAATGGCAGAAAGGTCTCAAAAAGGGTAGAAAACACTGTGGGAAAAGGAGAAATTGCTAGTTACGAGCAATTTCTCCTTTTCCCACAGTGTTTTCAAAAGACTTGTACTGCAGACACGTGAAAACCAGGGCTTGTTTGGGAAAGGGTTAATCCTCTACCAAACGACAAAATTTTAGACTTGTCCAAATTGAAAGCATTTGCAGATGACAAAATAAATGTGACTCAAAAATTGAAATTTGTTTTGGGAAGGTTAGAAAACATTGTGGGAAAAGGAGAAAATGCTGGTTACCAGCATTTTCTCCTTTTCCCACAATGTTTTCAAAAGGCCTTTTCTTCAGGGTCGTTAAAAGCCGTGATTGTGTGATAAAGAGTTAAACATCCTTTTTACAGAGCATGGCTAAGAAATATTTCACTTTTGATTTGTCCGCTTCAGTTAAAAATAATTTTTTAATCGAAGAATAGCATCAGGGAGCTGACGGTGCAGACTCTAGATCAGACTGCACTGCACTTCACGTGCAGTCTGATCATTTTATTCAAGTCGCCACTGGTAGTTGAAGAGTTATATCACCTGTACTTATTTATTTATTTACTTATTTATTTACTTATTTATTTATCTACTTATTTATTCATTTACTTATTTATTTATTTACCTATTTATTTATTTACCTATTTATTTACTTATTTATTTATTTACTTATTTATTTATTCTACCTTTTCAGGTAATAAATTTGAAAGGTAACTTTAAAGGTAGTGAACCATTTCCCAAACGGCAAATTTTGGCCCCACTCCAAATTGAAAGCATCTGCAGAAGGCAAATTTGAAACGGTGGTACAAGTGAACTTAAGGTTTTTTGACAGGGTAGAAAACATTGTGGGAAAAGAAGAAAATGCTTGTTACCAGTATTTTCTCCTTTTCCCACAATGTTTTCAAAAGGCCTCTTCCTCAGGGTCGTGAAAACACGGGATTGTTTGCTATAGGGTTAAATGCATCTGCAAAAATTATCGATACACTGGTCAGTTTGCACAGCCCTGAGCGGGAACTTTTTGCTACTGATTCATTTTCAAAGGACCATTCTATGTCATGATTCAGGAGGTTTTCAGACACTATAAATCCATTTTATGTGACGGATTGCTTGCTATAATGCGTTATTGTGATTTATCAAACCCCCTTTTTTTTCCAGAGCACCGTTCATTTACCGGTATATTGTATTAAAGCAATGTTTCAAATGCAATTAGAACCAGAAACGTTCACAAATATAAATAAAGAATGACTATTGCAATAAATAAGGGACGACAACAACAACAACAACAACAGAGCTGCGGTCCAAAACCTAATTTTTCATTGGTAGGCTAATGCTGGAAGAAAAATCAAGAGCACTGCGTGCTTGTGCCAACGCTCGGCTGCAGATGCTTGATTTTCAGCGTAAATTCTAAGTCAAAGGTTCATATTCTGTCAAAAATAGTTTGATGGTTACCTGCCCCTGTTGTGTAGGTTCTCATTTTGATAGTTAACAACTTTGTCCAAGTTTGAGGCAAATATCTTCAGTAATAACAACGGCATTATAAAATGTCCAAGTTTTCGCATGACGACACAGACGACGCAGACCACGAGGACGTCAGGGCTACGATGAAACCTCGACGTTTTCTTCGAAAATAGCCGAGCTGAAAATAACAATCAAAATCGACTTGTTGACGCATTGCTACCTATAGACGGGTTTTTCACTTTTCAAGCGAACCCTTTTGAAAACGTTTTCGCGAGGCAGAACTTGCCTGATAAAATTGGGTCATCTTTTTTGTTGATCTATAACAGGCATGTATGACAATAAATTAAACATTTTTTTTTTTCAGATAGATAGAACAATATAGATTCGAACACTATGACGTCAACATTAGCCCATCAGAACTCTTCAGTACCGAAGGGAGGAAAACATGTTAATACATTCACAAATAACGATGCCTCCAGTAACCGGAAGTCCAAACTGATTGACAATAAGGACCTGTATGACGACACAGACGACCCCGGATATTCTGATTCCTCGCTTCCGGAAATAGGAAAAGGGAAGCAAAAAAAGATGACAAAAACCCGGAAAATCGTACCCGGCCCAAAAAAAGCTGTAGATCCCCGTCAGCTCCAGTTGCCGAGAATTAACAGTAACCCATCACTGATGGACTCCGAGAATAAGGATAGAGTCACTGAAAAAGAACAGGTAGGGAGAGTTTTTTTGCATACAACTTAATCCTCCACTGTACATGTTTATTTGACCCGACAACGTTTTCTAATGCTTACAACAGAAAAAATGGAGAAATATTTACAGGCAATGACTGTTTCTTCTTTTTTTTTAGTAGAATTGGTTACATGGTTACAATTTGTGAAAAGGAACAATCGTTTGAGACAAGTAGTTGCTTATTTTTCAAGATTTGAGCCACGCTTTGACAAAAGGAGGCTTTATGCATCTCCGTGAAGCATGATACCAAGCAAGTCATCACATGATTATGGATCCTTAAAAGTAACTATTTTTTTAAATATAACCAACTGAATCATGTGGTAGAATGGTCCTTTAACATACAGAAAATTGATCTATAACGAAAAGTTTCGGCCAAGGTCAGCCTGCGCAGTCCGCGCAGGCTGACTTCGGTCGATACTTTTCGCAGATGCATTAAGGCCCCTTTTCACAGAGCATGACTTGTTTTTATTTTTGTCTAGAATGGATCAAATGCTTTGGCGTTAAAATTCCGTATTTGTACATGATTTTTTTTGTAAGATAAGAATCCAAATATTGCAGTTGACATTTTTTTTTACCGAGAACCGTTTTAGAGACAAGTTATCGGATTTTGTACATGGAAGAATAAGCTTCACGTTTTGTGTAGACTGATCTTGATCTGTACTCTCTACTCTGATAGCTGGCTTAAAAACAGGCGTCCCTGAAAAATGTTTGACATTGTTCAGTGACACTCTTAGATATATTATGGTTTTTGGCAGCGGGTGAAACCCGCTGTCATAGTCCCCAGGTATGAGTTACTGATTTTCAACGCTTACGATATTTATCTAGGTCGAGAATTCTTGCATCCGGCAGCTTTTTCCTGGATACGCGAGGTAAACAAAACTTGATTCCTACACTTGACTAAATAGTTCCTCCATGAATACACAAACGATCATGTATAAATACGCGCTACTCGCGCAGACGACACCCTTTCAAAACTGCCTTACACCTTACGAGTTCATCCGTAATGTAACTGTAGAATAGAAACGGAAAGAGGGCGTTGGTATCTACATAGACCGAAAAAGTGCAAAAGAAAATATTTTCAGAGCAAAAGTTTTTATTAGTCGCCGCGCAGAAGCGCGCGACTATATTTTTAATAGTTTTTCCGAGTTAGGACATGGACAATGGGAATTTCTTTTTTATAGGGGTGTTAAGGTTAACAAAGAATCTTTCTACTTCGCCTTAAACTGGCTTTTTAATTCATTATAAAACTACGAAGTATATACAATACGATACTATTTTTGCTCTGTTAATACTTACAACATAAAAAAATCCGCCCAAGTATTACTTTTATTTTCGCTATTCGCGAGAAATGGACTCATCCAAATAAATGCCTTGTTTCCATTGGTCAAGGCTGTACAGGTTTCCAGTCATTTCGTACCTAGTTAATTTCGTACCTAGGTCATTTCGTAGATACGATTTTGGTCATTTCGTACCTACCTATACTTTCTATTTTGGTCATTTCGTATCCAGTTGGTCATTTCGTATCCACTTTCGTCATTTCGTACACAGGTTTAATTATCATTTTGATTATTTAGTACCTAGTTTTTCCTACTATTTGTGTTTTTTGTTGAATGACCACCGCTAAAATTGTACATTGCTGAAATTGTGTTAAATTCCGCCGAAGAACGAGTATGATGGTTATGATTGTATCTAACCATTATTGGTTACTTCTTTCTAAGTTTAGTTTTTAAAACAAAGATTGTTTAGAACCCTTTTGTTTATTTCTCACCAAGTTCTAGATAAATTTACATGTACTTTGTTGGAAAAAATCTGGAGAGAGACCAGTTTTTCGCTGTGTTGTTCATAAATCGCAATGCAAAACCAATATTCTTTATTAACAGCGTTCACCAAACAGTATAGTTTTAGACTTGTTTAAATTGAAAGCATGCCTTGCAAACTTACGTTCTCTTGAATCATACTATCCTAGGACAGCAACATTTTAGTAACTTGGCCCTGTTTTCAACACTTTCCCAAACAAACGCGGGTTATCACGTGCGCTGTCAAATTCTTTTGGAAAAACATGTTGGATAAGGAGAAATTACTCGTTATAAGCAATTTCTCCTTTAACAAATACTTTTCCCCCACTACTAGCGAATTTTCTACCATTTTTGCAGCTTTTTAAATTGTCGTCTGTCAACTCTTTGAATTTGGAAGAGTCTGATATTTTTCGTTTGGAAAAGAGTTCAGAGAGCGCTATGCGAGGGTATTAGATACTGTAACAGAAGACAACTTTTGATATAGATTCACAGTCACATCAATTTCATAATGTGTTAAAAAATCTGCTGATGAAAACTGACATTTACTTATTTGCCCTGGCTTTCTTGAAGCATTAAATAAAAAAATTTGCGGCGACTTTGATTCTTTGCATCGACTTTTTCTTGTCGGTGTCTGTTTGCATGATGAATTTTGAGCATAGGGCATCGTAATGGGATTCGTGTAACATCGCCTTTTATCGCCAAAGTCGTACGGATTCGGCTATGACAGGCGATGTTACACGAAAAGTCACCCATTAAGCCTTTGGCAGACGGCAAAATTTCAGCTGTGTTCAAACTGAAAGCATTTGCAGACGACAATTTCATTGTGGCTCAAATGGTACAAGTTTTATTTTATAGGATAGAAAACATTGTGGATAATAGAGAAAATGCTGGTTCCCAGCATTTTCTCCTTTCCCAGACTGTTTTCACAAGGCTTTTTTCTCAAGGTTGTTAGAAGTCGGCATTGAGTGGTAAAGAGTTAAAAGTAGTTATAACTGCAAATTATATTATGCATTTACTTGTACAACACAATCTCAAGTTTTAACGACCCTTAGAACATAACTTTTTACAAACATTGTAGGAATGGGAGAAAATGCTGGTAAGCAGCATTTTCTCCTTTTCCAACAATGTTTTCTACCCTATCAAAGATGTACACTGTTTTTGAGCCATGTTTCAATTTTTGTCTGCAAATGGCTTCTTTCAGTATAATTTATTAGCAGTTAATGAAATTTAAACAGCTTGGGTCATAACAGCTGCCAGTGTACCTATGCATGCGTTTCTTGGCTATTTCCTTAAGGTCATGCACTGAATAACAACATGGCATAAATGATAAGTGGATCAGAAAGAAGACCATGCTGGAAATTTAAACCAGCGGTACCAACTTCAAGTCTTTGAGCTACAAACTCCTTAAAAGGGATCGGCAAAACTTTTATAAAGCACATTATTTGGCCTACAAGGATTTTGAGGTGTAAAACCTCAAAATTATACTAAGACTGGTTTTCAGTACTTTAAGATACCTTTCAAGAATTTCATAAATGTTACGGATTGATATAATAGAAAACATTGGTTAGAAGCACTTCTCCATTTCCACAAATGTCTTTAAAGGCCTCTTCCACAGGGTCATAAAAACTTGGGATTGTTTTGGAAAGGATTAATATCATTTATTCAAGTCTTGTTTTCTGCCTGTGCTCATGTACTAGATTTTATCTTTATTTTAGCCACAAACAAATGAGCTGTGCTTTGGCAAAAGGGGGCTTCTTGCATCCTCGTGATGGATTATACCAAGCAAGACATAAATAATTATTGATCCATAGACCGACCCTTCGATGTACAGAAAATGGACCAATGGCGAAAAGTTTCAGCCCAGGTCAGCCTGTGAAGACTGCACAGACTGACTGCCTGCACAGGCTGACCTAAGTCTATACTGTTTGCAGATCGATTAAGGCACCTTTTTACTTCAAGTCAAGTATAAAGGAAACCTGTGCAAAGAAAGTAATAAGATCTGTAGCTGACACAAACCCGCTGCCTTCAGTGCGTCAGCGCTTTGATTATGGTTTGATTTTCGTAAGCTGAAAACAATTGATACTTTTGTTCAGTGTGTTTCAATTGCTTCTGTGTAGGCTCGCTGCAGAGTAACTCTAATCCAATAACTAAACACCCCTGTTCCCAGATTAACCTTTAGGCTATTAAGCACGACCCAAAGACCTTTTGCGTACAGTTTAGATCAAGATCAGACTGCACAGAAGGTGCAGTCTGATCTTGGATCTATACTGTCCGATAAGGAAATATTCTTTCCACAGCAATAGTTGGGTTTTTACTATCGGCTTGAAAATTTCATTTAAGTTATTTGGCGGGTTAAGGGTGTCTTAGTTTGTCACCCCCCTCCAATGACCTACGTCTTGTATCCATATTGTTTTTTTCTTCTGCATTTTACTGTAGGCTAAAGTATAGTTCCATTGAAAATGAAGAGACTTTTTTCCTCAACAAAAAATGAAAAGTGAAAGCCAAAATTCAGTTCAATTAGTCAATACCAAATTCAGCAAAACGAGTTGTTACCACAAAAAGAATCACTGAAAATGGCTTTGCCGCGTCGCGAAAAGACTACAATTGACGTTGACGCATGATATCGAGAACTGACACCGAAACAAGAACTAATGATATCGCGAACTTACACCCAAACCAGAACTAATGATATCAACAACTTACACCGAAACAAGAACTAATGTTATTGCAAACTTACACCGAAACCAGAACTAATGATATCGCGAACTTACACCGAAACCAGAACTAATGATATCGCGAACTTACACCGAAACCAGAACTTATGATATCACGAACTTACACCGAAACCAGAACTAATGATATTGCGAACTTACACCGAAACGAGAACTAATGATATCTCGAACTTACACCCAAACCAGAACTAATGATATCGAGAGCTGACACCCAAACCAGAACTAATGATATCGAGAGCTGACACCGAAACCAGAACTAATGATATCGAGAACTTACACCGAAACAAGAACTAATGATATTGCGAACTTACACCGAAACCACAACTAATGATATCGCGAACTTACACAGAAACCAGAACTTGATATCGCGAACTTACACCGAAACAAGAACTAATGATATCGCGAACTTACACCGAAACCACAACTAATGATATCCTGAACTGACACTGAAACAAGAACTAATGATATCGAGAACTGACACCGAAACAAGAACTAATGATGTCGAGAACTGACACCGAAACAAGAACTAATGATATCAAGAACTGACACCGAAACCAGAACTAATGATATCGCGAACTTACACCGAAACCAGAACTAATGATATCGCGAATTTACACCGAAACCAGAACTAATGATACCGCGAACTTACACCCAAACCAGAACTAATGATATCGCGAACTTACCCCGAAACCAGAACTTGATATCGCGAACTTACACCGAAACCAGAACTAATGATATCGCGAACTTACACCGAAACCACAACTAATGATATCGCAAACTTACGCCAAAACCAGAACTAATGTTATCGCGAACTTACACCCAAACCAGAACTAATGATATCGCGAACTTACACCGAAACCAGAACTTGATATCGCGAACTTACACCGAAACCAGAACTAATGATATCGCGAACTTACACCCAATCCAGAACTAATGATATCGCGAACTTACACCGAAACCAGAACTTGATATCGCGAACTTACACCGAAACCAGAACTAATGATATCGCGAACTTACACCGAAACCAGAACTAATGATATCGTGAAATTACACCGAAACCACAACTAATGATATCACGAACCTACACCGAACCCAGAACTAATGTTATCGCGAACTTACACCGAAACCAGAACTAATGATATCGCGAACTTACGCCAAAACCAGAACTAATGTTATCGCGAACTTACGCCCAAACCAGAACTAATGATATCGCGAACTTACACCAAAACCAGAACTAATGATATCGCGAGCTCACTCCGAAACCAGAACTAATGATATCGCGAACTTACACCGAAACCAGAACTAATGATATCGGGAACTTACACCGAAACCAGAACTAATGATATCACGAGCTAACACCGAAACCACAACTAATGATATCGCAAACTTACACCGAAACCAGAACTAATGATATCGTGAAATTACACCGAAACCACAACTAATGATATCACGAACCTACACCGAACCCAGAACTAATGTTATCGCGAACTTACACCGAAACCAGAACTAATGATATCGCGAACTTACGCCAAAACCAGAACTAATGTTATCGCGAACTTACGCCCAAACCAGAACTAATGATATCGCGAACTTACACCAAAACCAGAACTAATGATATCGCGAGCTCACTCCGAAACCAGAACTAATGATATCGCGAACTTACACCGAAACCAGAACTAATGATATCGGGAACTTACACCGAAACCAGAACTAATGATATCACGAGCTAACACCGAAACCACAACTAATGATATCGCAAACTTACACCGAAACCAGAACTAATGATATCACGAACTTACACCCAAAGCAGAACTAATGATATCCTGAACTGACACTGAAACAAGAACTAATGATATCGAGAACTTACACCAAAACAAGAACTAATGATATCGAGAACTTACACCAAAACAAGAACTAATGATATCACCAACTTACACCGAAACAAGAACTAATGATATTGCGAACTTACACCCAAACCAGAACTAATGATATCACCAACTTACACCGAAACAAGAACTAATGATATCGCGAACTTACACAGAAACCAGAACTAATGATATCGCGAACTTACACCGAAACCAGAACTAATGATATCGCGAACTTACCCCGAAACCAGAACTTGATATGGCGAACTTACACTGAAACGAGAACTAATGATATCGCGAACTTCCACCGAAACCAGAACTAATGATATCGCGAACTTACACCGAAACCACAACTAATGATATCACGAACTTACACCGAAACCACAACTAATGATATCATGAACTTACACCCAAACCAGACCTAATGATATCACGAACTTACACCGAAACAAGAACTAATAATATCGCGAACTTACACCGAAACCAGAACTAATGACATCGAGAACTTACACCCAAACCAGAACTAATGATATCGCGAACTTACACCGAAACCAGAACTAATGATATCACGAACTTACACCGAAACAAGAACTTGATATTGCGAACTTACACCCAAACGACAACTAATGATATCACGAACTTACACCCAAACCAGAACTAATGATATCACGAACTTACACCGAAACAAGAACTAATAATATCGCGAACTTACACCGAAACCAGAACTAATGACATCGCGAACTTACACCCAAACCAGAACTAATGATATCGCGAACTTACACCGAAACCAGAACTAATGATATCACGAACTTACACCGAAACAAGAACTTGATATTGCGAACTTACACCCAAACCACAACTAATGATATCGCGAACTTACCCCGAAACCAGAACTTGATATCGCGAACTTACACCGAAACCACAACTAATGATATCACGAACTTACACCGAAACCACAACTAATGATATCGAGAACTTACCCCGAAACCAGAACTTGATATCGCAAACTTACACCGAAACCAGAACTAATGATATCGCGAACTTACACCGAAACCACAACTAATGATATCACGAACTTACACCAAAACCACAACTAATGGTATCGCGAACTTACACCGAAACCAGAACTAATGATATCGCGAACTTACACCGAAACCACAACTAATGATATCACGAACCTACACCGAACCCAGATCTAATGATATTGCGAACTTACACCGAAACCAGAACTAATGTTATCGCGAACTTACACTGAAACCAGAACTAATGATATCGCGAACTTACACCGAAACCAGAGCTAATGATATCACCAACTTACACCGAAACCAGAACTAATGATATCGCGAGCTAACTCCGAAACCAGAACTAATGATATCACGAATTTACACCGAAACCAGAACTGATGATATCGCGAACCTACACCGAAACCAGAACTAATAATATCGCGAACTTACACCGAAACCAGAACTAATAATATCGCGAACTTACACCGAAACCAGAACTAATAATATCGCGAACTTACACCGAAACCAGAACTCCGAAACCAGAACTAATGATATCGCGAACTTACACCGAAACCAGAACTAATAATATCGCGAACTTACACCCAAACCAGAACTAATGATATCGCGAACTTACACCCAAACCAGAACTAATGATATCGCGAACTTACACCGAAACCAGAACGAATGATATCGCGAACTTACACCGAAACAAGAACTAATAATATCGCGAACTTACACCGAAACCAGAACTAATGATATCACGAACTTACACGGAAATCTGGTTCCGTATTCACCAACCATTCTTAAGAATATTCTTAATCTTATTCTCCAAAATTTGATAATTTTGAAAGTAACACAACTCCTGATTGGCTAAAGCAAATGGTTTAGCCAATCAGGAGCTGTGTTACTTTCAAAAGTAAAACACTCTGGAGAACAAGCCAAAGAACGTTCTTAAGAATGGTTGGTGAATACGGACCCAGAAGTATCTTCTAAAGCTCACAACTTAGTCAGAAGCAGAACTGACCATTGGCACATAATTATATCATATGCCGAAGTTGGTCACCCTCAAAGCTGACGAGTAGCGGGGGGTGGAGGGGGTCGGGAGAGAGAGTACCGCGTGGAGGCTGTTTCAAGAAGGGGACAACAAGTACAAAATTAAGCGGGGGGGGGGGGGGGTTTCAAAAACAGGTGTAATATATGAGAGATTTTTTGAGGGATAGATATGCAATTTGCAAACATTCTACTGAAATAAAAAAGATACGTCATCCAGTATGAACTCTTTAAAAACGGTAGACGAAAACAAATGACAATGCAAAAGAATGCGTGTGGTCATTTGACTTTTTGCCATCTTAACGCACCTGCAAGTCACACATCCTTAACTCATGTCATTGTTATAGTAATTAATGTTATGTTTGATCGCGTGACATCTCCCCCGCTCACTTATATTACACATGTATAACTTTTGGACTTCTAAATCAACAAAATAAACAATTTAGTTCAAAAAAGACAATTTTCTCTGCTATGTTGGCTAGGGTACCTCATATCATTAATATCCATCGATGTAAGTCATTGAAAAGGCTTTAAGTTTATTTTTTTCAATCTGATCTCTATCTTCACCATTCGAAATACGCATGCAAAGATATGACAAATATTTTACACAGGTGATTGGCGAAAAACTCCAAGTTGCGATCATCAAATCAAAATAATCTAACCGCAAAATACCCCCAAAGTATTAACTATACAGAAATAATTGTTGATTAATTGACCACGTGCACGTTTAAATCTAAAATCACTGAGGTCAAATTGCTTTTTCGGGCAAAGTAGATAAAGATCAGACACGACAGAAAGTACAGTCTGATCTATGATCGACACTTTTAAATTTTTCGTGAGATATTCTAGATAAAACAGCATCATAAATGCAAAAAAAAAAAGTGGTTTTTTTTTTTTAATTTTCTGTCAAAAAGTGTCTATTTCATTAAAAAGCCATGCTCTGTGAAAAGATGGCCTAAAAAATCTGCAAAAAGTATCTACTCAGGTCAGCCTGCGCAGTCCGCGCATGGTGACCTAGGCCGAAACCTTTTCCTTTTGGTCAACTCTCTGCATGTAAAAGAACCAGTGTGCCTCATGAGTCTGTCGGTTGTTAGATAAAACGGATTTTATAGATCCATAATTATGTGATGACTCGCATGATATAATGCATCAAGCCCCAAGGAGATGCATTAAGCCCCATTTTTCCAGAGCATGGCTCATTTCTTTAATTCTAGAAGGGTCAACCCCCAACAGACAGATTGTTCTGTGGTTGATTTGGCTACTTACAGATGTTTGGTTGACTGTTGTATTAACCCTTCAGCTGACAAATAAGTGAAATGCAACTCTTTAAGGCGGCATTAAGAACCCCAACTTTGCTATTTCAAAGATATTTTTAAGAGGATAAAGTATGTCCTTATCGGACAGTACAGATCAAAGATCAGACTGCACGTATAATGTACTGTTACCATTATACGATTTTCTTTATCTCCTCTGGGTGGAATTCAACAAACCATACGAGTCGCTGTACTTTGCACCGCATTCCATCGGAAAAATAAAACTTCGCAACATATGTTAACCCTTAGGCTGCTAAGCACGACTCAAAGACCTTTTGCGGACAGTGTAAATCAAGATCAGACTGCACAGAACGTGCAGTCTGATCTTTGATCTATACTGTCCGATAAGGAGATATTTTAGGCCCTTTAAAAAGTTGCCTCTTTGAAGATTTCCACTGTTTGTCAGACTAAATGACGATGAAAAAAAAAAATGCACATATATTGTTAAAATGTTTTGCGTTTTGTATAGTGCAGTGTAATGGTTACTTTATTATTTGGAAGACTTTGATTATTATCAGATAGTGTTTATTTATATCCTTTATAGAAAATTAAATGCACCACGTGTAGATTGCGGTTGTAACGTGACCCAAAATGTATGATATAAGCAATTATACTTTATCCTTAGTACGGTAGTGAGAATTTACAGTGCTTTTGGAAACGGAAGATTGCGCATCCAGTCAAGCCTAATCCTTCTTCTACACCGTCGGTAATTGAGTTGCAGGACATGTTCGAGCAACTTGAGGACGCCGTAGAATTGAAATGAGCCATGCTCCGGCAAAAGGGGCTTAATGCATCTCCACAATGCATTATACCTTTCAGACCATCAAATAATAATGGATCCATTATAGCGACATTTTTTTGACGACCGACTTAATCATGAGGTAGACTGGTCCTTAGACATACGGAAAATTGACCAACAGCAAAAAGTTTCGGTTCAGGCGCAGGCTGACCTTAGTCGATAGTTTTCCCAGATGTATTAAGCCGCGTTTTACAGAGCATGGTTCAAATACTTTGGCTTATTCATTGACTGCATACAGGTTCCCATGGGTTACATTCCAAGGAATTCCAAGTTGATTTTCCGGGACTGTCCTTGGGAAAAGCACTGCAGGGCCCAAAGGCCCCAGGCGAAACCCGGCAAAGACAAGAATAGACAAGCTGCCGCCTGAGTATTACTGAAATACTGTTGAATGCGATATAAAACTCCATCCAATTAAACAGTTGGTTAAACAGTCTCGGTGTACCCGCACTTGTTAACATGGCATACAAATTGACTCATTCAGTGACAAATATAATATGATCAATGCCCTGTGAAAAGGGGGCTTACAGCATTTGCAAAAGATATCGACCCCGGTCAGCCTGCGCAGTCCGCGTAGGCTGACCTGGGCTGAAACTTTTGCCATTGGTAAATTTTCTGCATGCCAAAGGACCATTTTACCTTCAGATCCAGTCGGCTGTTGGACTACATGGAAATTATGGCTCCCTACTTACGCGATGTCTTGCTTGATACGATGCATCACGAAGATGCATTAAGCCCCCTTTTGCCAGAGTATGGCTCATATAAACTCGACCTTCCTCGACAGCTGAAAATATAATGCACTGAAACTCAGATAAAAAAAAAAAGTATCTTGACTCTTTACCAAACGACAAAATTTTAGGTCAGTTCAAATTGAAAGCATTTCCAGACGACAAAAAGAAATGTGACTCAAAAAATGAAATTTGTCTTGGGAAGGGTAGAAAACATTGTGGGAAAAGGAGAAAATGCTGGTTACCAGCATTTTCTCCTTTTTCCACAATGTTTTCAAAAGGCCTCTTTCTCATGGTCGTTAAAAGTCGGGATTGTGTGGTAAAGGGTTAAAGGATTGACTAAAAATTATGATCGTATGCTATAGATCCAAAGATCAGACTGCACGCTCTTCGCAGTCTGATCTCGATCTATATGTTCACAGTTCGCAAAGACTCTGTTTTTGCCTATGACGCTTAAATGGGGTGCCCATTTGAAAACCCTATTCCGCCACACGCATACATGGCATGTTATAAATTTTTATCGTTGATTTTATATCTTGTCATACTATTATCATAAACACAATACGATGACAATACTATAAAATTACACACTGGAGTAGCATTGTAATTTAAACCGTGATCGACAGATAAGTCGGGTATTGTAGGATCGATTGTTTTGCTATCGATATACTGGTACTAGTAAGTCCCATTTGAATCTTATATTTTTTCTTTCATTCGATATAAAACAGCATCTGGTACGACCAAGCAAGGAATACATTTTAGCCCTTTCCCAAACGACAAATTTTGGACTGGTCCAAATTGAAAGAGTTTGCAGGCGACAGTTTTAAATTTGATGAAAATGGCAGAAAGGTCTCAAAATGGGTAGAAAACGCTGTGGGAAAAGGAGAAATTGCTCGTTACGAGCAATTTCTCCTTTTCCCACAGTGTTTTCAAAAGACCTATACTGCAGACACGTGAAAACCAGGGCTTGTTTGGGAAAGGGTTAACAAATAAATTTTTCCTGGTTATTCTGTCAATTTTACTCGTATCTTCGTCTAAAATCACCTATAAGATCATGGCTTGAAAGATTCTATGTAGCACTTCAATGACTAGATACAAACTATGATGCCAATATTATACATGTGTACTTTTAGTGTTAGTTTTCTGAATTGTCTGCTTGTTTGGGTAATTTGTTTATTCATTTTAACCCATTTGCCAGCACTGGTCATCTGGGGGTGTCACTGTGCAGGGCACTTCTGATATCCAGCGTAGTGCCGAATAGAAAATCTTAGTTTCCTTTTTTTTCCTATGAACTCCTGTCACTGTTACACGCACAGATCATCAAACTGTACCTCAAAATATGTCGTGCTCAGATACTTCGTACCCAAAATGAAAAATGACCCCGGTACTTTCAAGCGTAAAGTATCATACCCCCCCAGCTTGTATCAAAGATTTTGTGACGGGACCATCGTTCCAGAAAGGTCAACGGGTTCATCTAAATCGACCTTGTGTCAGATATATAGGATCTAGCATGAATTGGTGTTTGAGATAAAATTTTATTACACGAGTCTACAAACAATGTTATTCTGCGAGCCTTTGGCGAGCTTACCAACATTTTTTTTTTTTTGTGGCCGAGTTTACTAAATTTTCACGTTAAAAGCCAACGAATGTCAAAATTGTAACAAAATTATAGTCCATGATGTATTAAAACATAGAAATACAATGTACAATGTGTAATAAAATTTATGTGAAGCCTATTCGCTTCTTTGACAGGTACATGACGTACGAAAAATAGTTCCAAATAAACTTGCATATACTGATTTTGTTTTGGATCTAAAAGTGATTAAATTGGCAACTTTATCATGATTACCAATTTTGACCGTTACTTTCACACAGGAATCCTAGGTCAACAATGTTTTTAGAAAAGAAGTGTATAATTACAGAGTGTAGACCAAAGACGGCACTATTTTCTTATCTTAAACCTGTGTGAGACAAGAAAATTTGTAATGGCTGTATTACATTGAAGACGGGGGGAGTTATGTGGTAAAGATACCATATGCCTCGATTTAACGGACCCTTGTTGGTATACATACTTTATACCACAATAGCCAGGTCCCCGTACCGTAGCTGGAAGCGTAAAGGACTTGAGAACAGAGGTTTCTGGTTTGAATCCCCCGCCTGGCCACTTTCTTTCCGAGGATTGATGAAAGTCTATTGCGACAAGATATATTCCTCTCTCACCGCTGGTCATTGTTTCGACGATGGTTATGTGGGAAAGCAGCCAGTAGCTTGGGAAGAATATTGTGCGAATTACTGGTAATACAAACTTTAGGAATGCATGTGCACAAGCCGCCGTGATATGACTGAAATAATGTTGAAAATGGCGTTAAAAACCATACAATCATTAAACCATAAGGAGTTTAGACCTCTGGGCTCGCCTACATGAAAGGATATGTCAGTCTAAAATGAACTCATCCACTACCTGTCGAGATTTAGAAAAGCTTTTTGCAGACGGCGTAGATCAAGATCAGGCTCCACAGAACGCGCAGTCCTCGCAGGCTGACCTGGGTCGAAGTTTTTTGCCACTGGTAAATTTTCTGCATTTCAAAATAAGGGCAATTATACCCCGTAAGTCACTAGCTTGTTAGACAAAATGGATTTTGAGGATCAAGAATTGTATGACTCCTTTCCTATAATGCATCACGGAGATGCATTAAACCCCTTTTTGTCAGAGTATGGTTCAAAAAGAAAAGATTTACATTGAGAAGTTTTTTCGGCAGATTAGTATAATTTGATACACGGATTAAGTATGAAAAATGAAAAGAAAAACAGTGTTTATTGTAAAATCCGACATTAAAAGGACGTTTATTTGCATAAATCTTGTGAAATATTTACACAGGTTGGTTTTGACTATTTAATCAGTTATAAAAATATAAACAAAGATAAAAAAAAAAAGGTAATAGTTGATGAACTATTGTATGATCTCGCTTACTTACATTTACATTATCTATTACTTACGCTTACTTACTTACTTACGCTTACTTATTTTCATTTTCGTTCCGTTATATATGATAAAACTGGGTCGAAATTAGAATTCGGCTGCTGCATACACCAACAGACTCGTCTTTTGCCCATAAAATGAACTGAACTGAGGTATCCCTTGACCTCGTGGTAAGTGTGAATCTTTTGCCTAGATGTTGCTTTCAAATTTAAGAAAAACGAGAAGCGTTTAAGTTTGGTTAAAACAGGGAATTTAATGTCGAAACAAAACTTACGACAGGTTGAAAGTGACCTGCAGAGAATGGACACACAAAATCAGGAAATATTGCGTACTTCTGCCCGGGGCATGCAAAACAGCTTGCAGTCTTTGTCTCACACCTTTCACGAGAGGTTGAAACAGCTCGATCAGTAGCTCGATCAGTAGCCGCTGTCATGAGGTTAAGGGATACCTCAGTTCATTCCATTTCAGAGACAACAGACTTGTTTGTTCTTGTATACAGACAGCCAGATTCTAATTTCCAACCCATTTCATATCATTCACGCCAGAAAATTAAACACGTTAAAAACACAGGGGGTGCAACACTAATTTTACTATGTATATATTCTCATAAACACTGTTTTTGCGTCTTTTAAATTTAACACTTTACCAAACAATGTCGCCTTTTACAAGCTTAAAGAAGAAGAAGAAGAAGAATTAAAAAAAAAAAAAAAAAAAAACTTTTGGAAACGTTGAGAAAAAAAGGAGAGAATGCTGGTTCTCCATTCCCAACATTGTCTCCAACCATTTCGGGAAAAAAAAATCCTGGCTTGAGCCATATTTACATTGCCGTCCACAAATGCTTCCAATTTTAACATGTCTAAAATCTCACCAACTTTTGAAGGCTTAACTCTTTACCACACAATAACGGGTTTTAACGTCTCTGGAAAATTAGACTTTTGAAAACATCGAGGGAAAAAGGAGAAAATGCTGGTAACCAGCATTTTCTCCTTTTTCCACGATGTTTTCAAACCTTTTAGAAACAAATCCAAGAAGAAGAAGCTTTTTTTCGAAACGTCAAGAAAACAAGGAGAGAATGCTGGTTAGCAGCATTTTCTCTTTTTCCAACATTGTTTTCGACCATTTCAGGAAAAAATGTATCTCTTTCGAGCCATTTACATTGCCGTCTGCAAATGCTTCCAATTTTGACATATCTGATATCTTATCAACTAGTGAAGACTTCAGTCTTTGATGAGTTTTAACACAATGAAGAGTTTTAACGCCTCTGGAAAATCAGACTTTTAAAAACAGCGAGGGAAAGGGAGAAAATGCTGGTAACCAGCATTTTCTCCTTTTCCCTCCGATGTTTTCAAACCTTCTAGAAACAAATCAAATCATTTGAATCACATATAATTTGTCGTCTGCCGATGCTTTGAATTTAGGCCGGTCTAAAATGTTGTCGTCTGGTGAAGGCTCCCGCTATTACAGTGCAAACACAACTCTTGCGCCGCCACAGTTGGGAAAAAATGCCGAAAAAGAAGAAGTTACCTGTAACAAGCGATTGCTTTTTTTCTCCTCTCAACAGTTTCTTTATTTTCAACACTAAACAATTGTCTTTACTTCAAATCTTTTCCTTTATGTTATTTATAAGGAAGATACAGAAATATTCAGCGCAGTGAGAGAAAATGTTCATTTTGTAATTTAGACGAAGTAGAAGACGAATATCATTTCATTCTAGTATGCCCATTATATAATAATTTGAGGAAAACTTACTTGAAAAAATATTTTTATATAAGACCTAGTGTATACAAGCTCACAAAACTTCTAAATAGCTCCAATCTTAGAATTTTGAATAATCTATCTCTGTTTTGTATCAAAGCTTTAAATGTAAGAAAAGAAAAATTAAATATAATTACACAAGAAATTTAAATACCGATAAAATCATTTACTCCAGGAAAGATGTTTGTTTAGGCAGCCTCTTCCGCTTATTTCATTTTATTTCATTTCATTATTTTATTATTTTCTAATGTATTACTTTTGATAGCTATAATGTTCATGTATTGTTTGTCCATTATTATCGTTTGTTTGTTTACGTCTATCTGTTCCGCATGTATTTGTACATGAAATTGACGAGGAACCTCATGGTTAAAGTCAAAGAATAAAACTATTGAATTTATAATACTTTTTGGTAGGGTTTTGCCCCTTGGCTGCTAAGATCGATTTTATGAGCTTATGTGGAAAGTATAAATCAAGATCAGATTGCAGAGATGGTGCTTTCTGATCGTTGATCTATACTGTTCAATAAGATATTTCTTTTTTTTTTTAAAGGGGAAAAGACCTTTAATACTGCATTATTTGGGTTGAAATAAGTGAAGGAATTTTCATTATATTTACGGAGGGGTCGAAAATGCCGTCGCAGGCTTTGGTCAAACTAATTCTTCGTGTTTTGGTAGTGATACAAACAGATAGAAAAATAGTATTTACCTTTTATAGATTTTGAGCATTTGAGCCCTATCGGCAAAATGAAGGGTTTTTCGAGGACAGAATAGATCCAAGATCAGACTGCACAGAACGTGTAGCATGATCTTGGGTGTATACCGTCCACATGTTTAATTTTTAGGCTGCGAAGCACGGCTCAAGGCGCATTTGCGGCCAGTGAAGGTCAAGATCAGACGGCACAGAACATGCAGTCTGATTTTGGATCTACACGGTCCGATAAGGAGATATTTTCCCCCAATAATTACTATGAAATTGCAATACATGTATCTGGGTTTTTTACTGTTGACTGAAAAGTGTCATTTAACTTATTTAGCAGGTTAAGGATTAATCAAGCCGTTTAGATAAAAACCTTTCTATGTGTCAGGGATGAATTTCAGCAGTCAGTTGATTGATTGGTTGATTGTATGGTGTTTAACGCAGTTTTCAACATTATTCAGTTATATCACGGCGGCCAGTGCACCTTTCCATGTTTTCCTGGATGTTCTTTCACCAGTACTACGCAAAATATTCTTTCTAAGCCACTGGCTGCTTTCCCACATAACCATCGTCGATACAATGGTCAGTGGTGAGAGAGGAATAAATCCTGTCGCAATGACTATTATTAATCCTCGGAAAGAAATTGGCGAGTGGTGAATCGAATCAGCGACCTCCTGTTCTCAAGTCATGTACGCTACCCACTGAGCTACCGGGGCTCGGCAGGCAGCAATCGAAAGAGGTTGAGATTAAATCAGCCATGCTCTGGCAAAAGGGGGCTTAACGCATACCCGAGATACATGTAACCAAGCAATTCATCACAGTATTATCCATTGCTAAAATCCGTTTTGTGTAAAAACCTACTGAATAGCGAGGTAGACTTGTCCTTTTGACATACAGAAAAGTAAATAGTTTGGCCCAGGTCAACCTGCGCGGACTGCGCAGGCTGACCTTGAGCGATCCCTGTTTTTTTTTCTTAAACGAATGCATTAAGTCCCCTTTTTACAGAGCATGGTTCATTTTAAAGGCACTGACAGAGCTAAATGCCAATTTGATTTTAGAATTGAAACACGATAATTTTTTGAAAACATTGTGATGAAAAGAGATACGGATGCTTTCTAGTGATTTCTCCTGCAGACGTAAAATTTGTCTGCTGCAAAATGCCCTCTTTAAAACGTAATAAGCTCTCACTCTTTACCAGACGACAAAACTACAGGCTCGTCTGCATTGATAACACTTGCAACGACAACCTAAACTTGGTTTAAATTATGAAATTAGTCGGTGAAAGGGTAGAAAACATTGTTGGAAAAAGGAGAAAATGCTGGTTACCAGCATTTTCTCCTTTTTCCAACAATGTTTTCAAAAGGCCTCTGTGTCAGGGTCGATAAAACTCGGCATTGTGTAGTAAAGGCCAAATGAAAAGATCTACAATCTAGGTCAGTACTATTTTCGAAACACGTGCCTTCAAAAATATCAAAAATATTTATGAAACCACGAAAACCACAATTCAATCACCGACATGATTAGAGGAGGTCTCACATGATCGGGAAATTATCATAGGCTGAAACAATAAATTTCGCTGTAAATGTCACAGAGCTATTTTCTTGTGTATGTACACATTTCAAACCGAATTACGTCCGTAAACATGGACCCGTAAATGGTTTAACCCTTTCCCAAACAAGCCCTGGTTTTCACGTGTCTGCAGTACAAGTCTTTTGAAAACACTGTGGGAAAAGGAGAAATTGCTCGTAACGAGCAATTTCTCCTTTTCCCACAGTGTTTTCTACCCTTTTTGATAACTCTTTGCCATTTTCAACAAATTTAAAATTGTCGTCTGCAAACTCTTTCAATTTGGACCAATCCAAAATTTGTCGTTTGGGAAAGGGTTAAAGGCTAAAGTTGATGTTGCAGTATACTTATATGTATTTGTCTGTCATTCGTTTTATGCGATAAATAGAATCTCACATATATGTTTATGTATTATATACCTGTAAGTTTTCCGGGCTAAATACATGCGTCGCACGCGGCTAAAATCACACACAACAGAAAAAAAATCCGTATTCCACTCAGTGGAATACGGTTCCAAATATGGTATGATGACGTCACACTGTATCCACGTGAACACGGCAGCCATTTTGATTGTTTTATATGTTAACACAATGGACGTGGTGGAAATAATACTAAATAAAATTCATCCGCCATTCATGAAAAAAAGATGTTAACGCCTATTAAACCAATTTTTCTTATAACTATGCTTCGTTTTCGAATAAAATTGTCACTAAATGCATATATTTTGGTTTTTGGTAGTTTAGGTATATAATAAATGGAATATTATGTTGTAGTGTGTTTCCTGGGGCTTGTATTTACTTCTCGCTGCGTGGGAAAATTTTGATATCGCGCTCGACCTTCGGTCTCGCGCGATATCAAATTTTCCCACGCAGCTCGAAGTAAATACAAGCCCCAGGAAACACACTACAACATAATATTCCGTATGTATTTGTCTGTCATTCGTTTTATGCGACAAATAGAATCTCACATATATGTTTATGTATTATCATTTTATCAAACTCGTTCACTGAAATCAATATGACGCTTTCCAAGGCTCGCGCTATATACTCGTATTTTTTGTCAACTCGTTTGATAAAAATGAAAATGCATAAACACTTATGTAAGGTCATGCACATATGCTGTTGTAATTATAGCATGGCGAGAAAAGATCTTGTGTTACAACGTTACGCAGTTATACGTAATTATGAACTTCTTAATTTCAAAGCATTGTACTTCAAGGTTAAAAAGAGAAAAAAGGACTGAAATATTACTGTCTCGAACCAAAGAGGAACAAAAACCGGCTTTGAATCATTATTGTGTGTAAATAGTAGAAAACATTGGGTTAGTAAGTATTCATTTATAAATTCGTTTGGTTGTATTCATTCATTCGTTCGTTCGTTCGTTCATTCATTCATTCATTCATTCATTCATTCATTCATTCATTCATTCATTCACTCATTAATTAATTAATTAATTAATTAATTAATTAATTCATTCATTCATTCATTCATTCATTCTGTTTCCTGTCACATTATGTATTCATGTGCTCTGATTACTTTCACTGCTTTGATTTTTCTTCAGGACGATGCTGACATTCATCATTTGGAATACTCGGCTTATCCCATCCTGAAAAAGATCCAAGAAAATGTGATTGGTCAAGATTTGGTCATCAATACACCGTATGGAAATAGAAACGGTAATTTTGTGGAAGTTTTTCATTGTATAAGTTTATATAGACACAAGTTGGCTTCTTTGAAAAAGAAGCCAGGAGAGGTCAGCATCAATGTTTTCAAATAGTTTATTGGCTTTAAATTTCAATATATTTTACAGCATGTAAACAAACAAGTAAGGTATTATATGATTGCCGCTGCATAAAAATCTATTATGTATTATATGACAGACACGTGACTTTCCCGCGTTTTCAAGTCGCGTGATCTTTTCCCGCGATGTTCTTTCTCTTTTTTTTAACGAACTTCTTTTTTTTTTCCCGCCTAGATTTTATTTGTTTAATGAAAAATTACAACTATTGAAGAGGTCAATTTGTTCTGAAGATAATGACTGTAATTGAAACTATCCTTTGAATAGAAATACTGAATAATTAAAACTATCCTTTGAGGTTAAGCAAGAATTAGCTCCCTTTGTCTCCGTTTTTCGAAAAGATGAACGATGGTACAGAAAATAAAAGAAGAAAAAAATATCGAAAATAATCTTGGTTTTTGTATCGACCGTCGAAACACATTTGCAATGAAATTAATACAAAAATCACTTTTTGAATTCCGTCAAATAAAAACAAAACACGTTTGTTTCCTATTTAAGTTTTTTGATTTCGGTTTATTTATAAAACCATGACAAAACAGACTGTGTATCAGAACAATTTCGCAAAAAAAAGTGGATTTAGACTGCAATTTCTGATGCAGTCTGCCTTTTAAACTCACCACTGTTGGAGACGTCTGATGACCTCTCCAATGAATGCTGAATATCACTTCTTTTACCCTTTTAAGTTTTAATTATCGTTGAAGTTAGCTTAAGGGCTGCCTTACGTTGGGGGCATTATAATAGGGTTTGTGATTCTTGGCTTCAAGTTGCACGCAAATAAATAAGCGAAAGAGGTCACTTTATGCAGACGAAGCAGCAACATTAGAAATGAGCCATGCTCTGCTAAATGCATCTGCAAAAAGTATCAACCCAGATCAGCCTGCACAGTCCGTGCAGGCCGACCTGAATCGAAACTTTTCGTCTTTTGGTACATTTTCTGCATGTCAAAAGGACCAGTCTACCTCATGATTCGGTCGGTTGTTATAGAAAAATGGATTTTCTGGGGCCATGGTTATGTGATGACTTGCTTTGTATGATGCATTACTATGGTGCTTTCAACTCCCTTTTGCCAAAGCCTGGCACAAATACCTTTTATTTCTAGTATTTCGGTTGCTTTTTCAATACGTGTATACAAAACAGTGCCTTGTTTTAAACAGTCCTGGGATAGAAAGCTTTTGAAAACGCCGTGGGAAAAGGAGAAAATGATGGTAACCACAGAACCTATTCCCACTATAATTTAAACCTTTCAATCATCTGGTCAACGTTTAAATTGTCGTCTGCAAACGTTTTCAATATGGCCGCCTTAAAAGTATTTTCGTCTGGTCAAAATTTAAGGGCAGTATATATTACGTTTATTTTTTTTTATTTCATTTCAGTCGTTTACTGTGACTTCACGGCATCTGGCAGGTAAATATAAATGAGCCATGTTCTGACAAAAGGGGTTTAATGCAACCCCGTAATGCCTGATACTAAGCAAGTTATCACATTATAATTGATCCATAAAATCCATTTTGTCAAGTAGAAAATTCTGCATAAGTAAAAAGTTTCGATCCAGGTTACCTGGATGGATGCTTTTTGCAGATGCATCAAGCCCCTTTTTACAGAGCATTGCTCATTCAAATCTGTCACCCTGTTTTATTCCAGTCAAGCAAGAAAATTTTCCAACTGTGTTACATGTTTGTATTCGCTTTTCTTTGCTGAGAGAGAGAGAGAGAGAGAGAGAGAGAGGGTAGATAAAATGCATTGACAGTGTTGCGTTCAGTTTTCATCGAATTTTTTGCTAGTATACTCAGAGCATTTATTTTTTTCTTTTTCCTAAATACATGTAAATGATATTAAAACCTAACGCGCGTAAAAAGAAATAGCCGTGGTCTGTGAAAAGGGGGCTTAATCGATCTACAAAAAGTATCGACCCATGTCAGCCTGGGCAAGCCTCGAAACTTGGGTCGAAACTTTTTGCTTTGGGTGAATTTTCTGTATGTTAAAGGACCATTCTACGTCATGATTCTGTCTGTTTTCAGACAGAATGGATTTTACGGATCCATAATTATGTAATGACTTGCTTCGTATAATGCATCACAGAGACGCATTAAACCCCCCTTTGCCGGAGCATGACTCATACTACATCTACAGTTTCGGTCATGTTGTCAGAAAACATAGTGCAAATGCTGCGATTTCATGAATGTATTTGGCCACAATATTACAACATACCAGACAAGGTAGGTAATTGATCAGTGCCCGTATTCATGTACCGTTCTTGATAACGTTCTTAATCTTATTCTCACGAATATTATAAAGGGCTAGGTTCACGAATGGACTAAAATGGCCCTGTAAACTCTGAAATATGAATTTGATAATTTCTATCTAAAAGCCATATATCTGGAATATTGAATTTTCTATGTTTATAATTACATAAAATCCCATTTTTATAACATGCAGACGTTGTACTTTCACTTGAAACGCATTTTCCCAAAATCCTTGATAGGGCCAAAAATGTCTCTTTGTGAACCTAGCCCTTTGAAACTAACGCAAGTTTTGACCGGCTAAACCAAATTAGCAACGTTCTGTGAAAAGGGGGGTTTAATGTATCTGCAAAAAGTATCGACCCATATCAGCCTGCGCAGTCAGCGCAGGCTGACACGGGTCGAAACTTTTTTCCTTTTGATACTACATGTTAAAGGAAGATTTTACCTCTAGAATCAGACATTTGTTAAATAAAATGGATTTTTATGGATCCATAATTATGTAATGACTTGCTTGGTATAGAGCGTCATAGATATGACCCATGCTCCGTGAAAAGGGGCTTAATGCATCTGCAAAATGTATCGACCCAGGTCAGCCTGCGCAGTTCGCGCAGGCTGACCTGGGCCGATACATTTTGCTTTTGGTCAATTTTCTGCATGTCCAAAGACCTTTCTATCCCAAGATTCATTCATTCCTTAGAGGAAATGAATATAATGGATCCCAAATTATGTAATGTCTTGGATTGTATCATACATCACGGAGATGCATTAAGCCCCCTTTTGCCAGAGCATGGCTCATATTCATTAAACACCTGTTGCAAGAGCAATGCTCAAATCGTTTAGCCAGTCGGAAATTCCGTTATTTTTCTAAATGTTGAATTAAACTAAGAAAGCAATTTAGAATAGTCGGTGAATGGTTCCCCAGACTGCACACCTTGTGCTGTATGATATTGATCTACTTTGTTAAAAGGTACACCTGTGATAGGCCTCCTGAACGTTAAAACGTATGACGGATTATGAGGAATACTTTTTGATATTTCAGAACGCTGTCTTTCATAGAAAACTATATACAAAAACACGTGTACCCAACATATGCCAACACACATTCTACAACGGGACACAATGCACGTCAGACGGGCAAATTCCGGGAGGAGGCAAGGTAAATAAGTTACTACTTTATTTGTTCCAATGAAGTGGAGCAAAATGTTTTTTTTTTTTACATTCAATACAATATTCTTAAATAAAAATTACAGCCGTCAAACTGTATATAATTCAAAACTTGAAAGTGTTGTATGTATTTCAGGGGAGCCATCTTAACTTTTAAGTACTGCATATATAGATCCCCTTGATGTCAACCATTATTCACAGGAAATAACAAAGGCGGATGGATACGTTTTATTTCCTTATTCTTAAAGGGACTTAGCTCTATCTAGTTCTTATTCCGTAAATCGGAATTTCTTGTAAGACAACGATGAATATAACTAGCTATAGTTTTTCCTTGCAGTCGTATAAATTGTACGGAAGAAATCGGTTAACACTTAGACTGCTAAGCGCGACTCACTGACCTTTTGCGGACACCGTAGATCAAGATCAGACTGCACAGAACGTGCAGTCTGATCTTGGATCTACACTGTCCGATAAGCAAGTATCTTTCCCCCCCCAAAATACCTTTGAAATAGGAAAATTTGGGTTTTTACTAACGACTTGAAAGTTTCATTTCTTTTAGTTAGAAGGATAAGGGTTAAAAGGTGTTAAGTTTGGCGTTTATATGTATATGAAGCGAACACCGTTTTGCAACCAGTAACTCCGTTTATACTTATTTTTGCCAGTCTGACAGAGTGACTTCTCTGTGAGCACTTTTCTGCTCATTTGGTTTGAAGTATAACCCTTTCCCAAACGACAAATTTTGGACTGGTCCAGATTGAAAGAGTTTGCAGACGACAATTTTGAATTTGATGAAAATGGCAGAAAGTTATCAAAAAGGGTAGAAAACACTGTGGGAAAAGGAGAAGTTGCTCGTAACGAGCAATTTCTCCTTTTCCCACAGTGTTTTCAAAAGACTTGTACTGCAGACACGTGAAAACCAGGGCTTGTTTGGGAAAGGGATAAGCCTAAGGAGACAGCGCCATTTTATCAGATCAGATAGTGCCCGTAATGTAGACAAAAGACATAGCGGATATTTGTTTTTTTCGGTGAAAGATCGAAATTCATTTCATCTCGTGAACATCATCGGTAACATTTTCACGAGTGGCGCAGCCACGAGTGAAAATATTATCGATGGTGTTCACGGAATGAAATAAATTTCGATCTTTCGTCGAAAAAAAAAAATCTCTTTATTTCATGCTTCTGGTCCCTTTTTTTTTTTGTACTTTCATCAAAATCCGGTACAGCTGCTTTCGGTAATTCCCCGTGGCGTACCCCCTCACATAGCAACGCATTACAATATTACGTAAAGCGCGAGAAATAAAGCGTAAATTACGTCACATTTCCCTCCATTTGAATGGCACACGCTGTTTACCTCGGTAACTAGTGCGCGGGAATTACTGTTTCCGCCTTCAATTGAAGAGTTTGAAAATATAAAATCGGTACCCTAGTCCCTGATACCATAAAATATCAAACCATAATCCACCATTACTTCTCGATAAACTACGGAAAGCAAGAAATAATAACCAAGCCACAACGATAATAACAAATGGGAAATAAAAGCCTGCATGTACTTATCAGAGGTTGCAGCGCAATGAACAGAAATGTGCCTCCCTTGTAAAAATAGTTCCATTTGATTGTATTTCGTAAATGTTGCCATTATTTTTTCTCTACGCTTTGTCCCGGTGGTAGGTCTAAATGCGCTTTTAATTTGCGGAGTTCCACTAATGGAAGTAAGTATTTTTATTACATCAGGTATGACCTTATAGCAATGATTTGCACAAGAAATCCACGTAATCGACAGTTTTTGTCTTCCTTCTTTACTGATGATTTGCCAGCCATCGCCTTACATGATTCAGTGATAAACCTTTTTTCCCAATTAATTATACAATAAAAAAATCTGAATAACCTCCTTTAGTTGAATAAATACGGACGTTTTACGTATGTCCAAACTGAAAGCATTTGCAGACGACAAATTGAATGCGGTTGAAATTATGGAATTAGTATGTAAGAAAGAGTGATACATTGCAGGAAAAAGAGAAAATGCTTTCTTTCTTGTGGTCATAAAACCACGGGATTGTTTCGTAAAGTATTTAAAAAAAAATAATTTCATGTTCCACAGGTCCATTATCAAACGTTGCGTCAATGCAAGCAAAGATGATGTCGTCATTTTTACCGGAAGTGGGACAACTTCCGGTATGCACAAATTGGCCTGGGCGTTAAGGATAAATCAACCTAATGTTGCAAAAGAAACGGTATGTAGGAAGAGTTTCCCTCTAAAAATAACTAAAAGAAGGAAAGTCTTAGCTCTCACTTTACCAAGCAGAAAGTAATTTCAAAGCGTATATTCTGTCAAAGTAAATGTAGTTTTAACTCTTACAACTCTGAAATTTTACTGAGATACATGGTTTTAACCCTTTACCACACATCCCGACTTTTAACGACCCTGCGTAAGAAGCCTTTTGAAAACATTGTGGGAAAAGGAGAAAATGCTGGTAACCAGCATGTTTCCTACCCTGCCCAAAACAAATTTCAATTTTTCAATCACATTTATTTTGTCATCTGCAAATGCTTTCAATTTGGACCAGTCTAAATTTTTTTCGTTTGATAAAGAGTTATGCCTTAAAATTTCCTAGTATGCTTGTGGAATTACTCTCACTTTTCATCAGTAAAAACATAACCTTTGAATCATCATCTTTTTGTTGGCTTATATCACGGGATGAGCAGGGTTAATCTTAGGAACCAGCCACACATCATGGCGCTGGAACCGTTCAACCCTTTACCAAACAATCCCGGGTTTTCAACGTCCCAGGGAAAGAAGCCTTTTGAAAATATTGTGGGAAAAGGAGAAAATGCTGTTTACCAGCATTTTCTCCTTTTCCCACAATATTTTCTGCTCTATCATGGACGAATTCCGCCATTTTAGCCATCTTGAATTTGTCGTCTGCAAATGCTTTCAATTTGGACCAGGCTTAAATTTTGTCGTTTGGTAAAGAGTTAAAGTTTCTAAGAAAACAGGCACCGAGAGTGATAAGAACTTGTCCCGCAGTCGATGCAAAGTATCTACTCCTTTACCTCTAATTAAATTTGACCTTTTTTCGACGTCAATAAACACAGTGTTATAGCAAATGAAGATATGAGCGACGCTCTGTGCAAAGGGGGCTTAATGCATCTCCGTGATCCATTGTACCAAGCAAGTCATCACATACATGTAATTATGGATCCATAAAATCCATTTTGTCTAACAATCGACTGTTTCATGTGGTAAACTGGTCCTTTGTCATACGAAAATTCAACAGTAGCAATAACTATCGATTGTGGTCAGCCTACGCGGACTGCAGGCCTCAATCGATACTTTTTTTTGCAGCTGCATTAAAACCCTTTTCGCAGAGCATGACTCATTTGAGCCGCACTCTGGCAAAAGGGGCTTAATGTATCTGTGTGATACATTATAACAAGCAAGACATCACATAATTATGGATCCATAAAAATCCATTTTGTCTAACAACCGACTGAATCATGAGATAGACTGGTCCTTTGACATACAGAAAATTGACCAACAGCGAAAAGTTTAGGCCCAGATCAGCCTGCGCAATCCGACTCATATATTTTCGACATTATCTAAAAGCAGGCGGTAGCGGACGGTGAAGATCCAAGATTAGGCTGCACGTCCTGTGCAGTCCGATCTTGATCTACATCGTCTGTGGGGCCGCTATTGAAGTGGCCATTGGCAGTAAAGGAATTTAACTATAATGACGCAATGCCGTGTTTAATCATATATTGTGGACAATTACAGGTGGTTATAATAGGACCGTATGAACATCACTCGAACATCTTACCTTGGAGAGAGTACGGAACAAAGGTTAGTGGGTAAACATAGACCATAAGTACAACTGCTGTTGACCCTCTATTCCTATTATATACACTTAAAGACTGCTAAGCGCGACTCACTGACCTATTGCGGACAATGTAGATTAAGATCAGACTGCACAGAACGTGCAGTCTGATCTTGAATCCACACTGTCCGATAAGGATATTGTTTCCCGCAAAGAATAAGTTTGAAATAGCATTATTCTGATTTTTACTATCAGCTTGAAAGTTTAATTAAACTTATTTAACAGGATAAAGGTTAAAGGAAAATTAATGAAACCACTCACTCACTCACTCACTCACATCTCCAGCCTCAAATCAAATTATAAAGATTTGCCTTTTGATTATATGCATACAATTATTTCTTAGTATTCAATTTTTGTTTGCTAGATTTTCAGATGTTATCTGCTACGGAAGTTTGGTTGATCGAATGCATTTTACGCCACTTTTAACAGTGTTTCGGTCATATCACGGCGCTATCACACTTACACGTGCCTTTCCAGGCTTTAATTAGAAATAAGTTAGATTTCGTTTTACCTTTTCCCAGGTCTCTTCCACTTGACCAGCGCCTTGAGCAGGAATCTGACCAGAACTTCCATGTTATAAATCCAATGTCTTATCTCCTTCAGCGCCAAAATAGTTGAGCCATGCTTTGTGAATTGGGGCTTTTTGCATCTACACAAAGTATCGACCCAGGTCAGCCTGTGCAGTCCGCGCAGGCTGACCAGGGTCGAAGCTTTTTGATACTGGTCAATTTTCTGCATGTCCGAGGACCAATCTACTGCAAAATTCAGTCGGTTGTCAGACAAAATGGACTTTATTGATTCATAATCATGTAATGCCTTGCTTGGTATCATGCATCACGGCGATGCATTAAGCCCTCTTTTCTTAGAGCATGGCTCATTTATAAGCTATATTGACAGCTGATCACACAATCCACTGAGACTCAGATAGACTTTAACTCTTTACCAAACGACAAAATTTTAGACTTGTCCAAATTGAAAGCATTTGCAGACGACAAAATAAATGCTGCCGAAATGGTGGATTTTGTGGTTGATAAAGAAGAAAACATTGTGGGAAAAGGAGAAAATGCTGGTTACCAGCATTTTCTCCTTTTCACACAATGTTTTAAAAAGCCTTCTTCCTCAGAGTCGATAAAAGCTCGGGATTGTGTGGTAAAGAGTTAATCTTATAGGCTTGGCTTAAACAAGCAGACGATAGATCCAAGATCAGACTGCACGTTCTGTACAGTCTGACCTCGATCTATGCTGCCTGCAAAAGCCCCATGTTTTAGCTTATGGCAGTAGAAAGGCTAACAATTTGGTCAAGGAGCATCCCACTCCCTATTGTTGCAAAAAAAGGAGGGTTTGATAGCAAATTTACGCTTGTGTAGGAAAATTAGTATCATTCTTTTTTTAAAAAGGTTATTCGACTAAAGGAAGACCCGGAGACAGGTTTAGTTGACTTGATACAACTTCAGGAAGAATTAAAAGTAAGTACAGTTTAACCAGGTTTATTTCAACATCAAAACAATAATGTATCTGCTTTTGAGACAGGTCTATTTCAATATCATCGGTGCACTGTGAAAAGGAGGCTTAATGCAGGTCAGTCTGTACAGTCCACGCAGGTTGACCATGACCGAAACTTTTTGCTTTTGGTACATTTTCTGCATGTCAAAGGACCAATCTACCTATTGATTTAGTCGGTTATTAGACAAAGTGGATTTTTGATCCATAATTACGTGATGTCTTGCTTAGTGTAATGCATCACGGAGATACATTAAGCCCCTTTTGCCAGAGCGTGGATCTTATATTTCCCGTCTCTGAGAACTTCTTTCTATCTTAAAACAAGGTTGCTTGCTTAACCCTTTACTGCACAATGACGCCTTTTAACGCCCCTGGGAAGAAAGTCTTTTGAAAACATTGTGAGAAAAGGAGAAAATGCTGGTAACCAGTATTTTCTCCTTTTCCCAAAATGTTTTCTATCCTATCTAAGAAAAAATGCACCATTTGAGCCACATTGAAATTGTCGTCTACAAATGCTTTCAATTTGGACAAGGCTAAAATTCTGTCGTTAAAGGGTTAAAAGAGGTTGCCACTAAGACAGATTTTACTGTATCTTTTGTAGAAGTAACGTCTGCTACCCACGGTACTTTGGTTACGGTACGCTTCATCTATGTACCCTGGGATATTGTGGCTCACAAGACCTCGTTCTCATGAAAAATTGATGAAGCATTTTACTGGCTCCTTGATGACATTTCGCGGAACTTTTGACCAATGAATGGACACGTTACAAATGACTTGAACGAAAGGATTTTCCATGTATAATTTTAATGAATATTAAACTTTGTCATTTTAGATGTGGAAAGAAAAACGACGTCACATTTTAGTGTGTATCTCTGCGGCCAGTAACGTCACGGGAATAATTACTGACGTCGACGCCATCTCTTCAATTGCTCACAAATATGGCGCTTTCGTGGCGTTCGACTATGCTGCAGGAGGTATTCTTGATTTTTATTGATCTTTTTATCCTTTTGAGTCATGCCCTGACAAAAGGGGATATAATGCAACTCCGTTATGCATTACACCAAACAGGTAGGCCTAATTACATAATTAAGGGTCCATAAAATCTGTTTTGTCTGACAATCAACCGAATCCTGAGGTAGAAAATTTACCATAAGCAAGAAGTTTCGACCCTGGTCAGCCTGCGTGGACTGCGCATGCTTATCTGGGTTGATAATTTTTGCAGATGCAGTAAGCCCCTTTTTTCTCAGAGCATAGCCCATATATTTTATTCCATTTTTTTTCAAGACTTTACCAGCTATTGTTAATTCGTACCCTGTTAATCATGACCACTGGTGTTCTTATTTATCAAGATCTGACTGCTCTGCCTTGCAGTCTGACCTTGGTCTACACTCTTCGATACCAATTCAGCTATTTAACCCTTTACCACACAATTCCGACTTTTAACGACCCTGCGGAAAAAGACTTTTGAAAACATTGTGGGAAAAGGAGAAAATGCTGGTTACCAGCATTTTCTCCTTTTCCCACAATGTTTTTTAGTCTTCCCAAAACAAGTTTCAACTTTTGAGTAACATTTATTATCTCGTCTGCAAAAGCTTTCAATTTGGACTGGTCTAAAATTTTGTCGTTTGGTAAAGAGTTAAGCTAAATTATGCTCAACTTCGAGATCTTTTTGATGATTGTTTCTATTCAAGAAAATTAAAGGTTACGAGTCTGTTTAACCCGTCGTGCAGGACGCATATTTGCCAATACAATGTTGTATGGCCCGCAACATGAGAAATGAGACCTTCGGACATTTGCATTACTGAGATATGGCGTGCAATACACGAAAGGGGGCCTTCGGACATATGCGTAAAAGTGTGCCGTCCCAGATCAACCTGTGCAGTTTGTGACTAATCCGAGACGACACGTCCCGTTTTTGTGCGATTTTCTGTTTCACGAAAGTCTACTGTATGAAAAAATCTTATGCAGTCGTAAAGTGCCGTCTCGGATTAGCCTGCGCGGACTGTGAAGGCTAATCCGGGACGACACTTTACGCAAATGTCCAAGGGTCTCATTTCGCATGTTGCGGGCCACATATGCAACCCCCTTTTTTTCCAGAGCATGGCTTATTTTTTCTTTCCAGGGCCATATCTGAAGATTGACATGAATCCATACAAAACAGCGTACGTGATTGATTTTTTATTTCGCTTTCTAACTGCATCTACTGCAAAAAAAGCAGTCATTTAACTCTTAATCACACTATCACGTGTTTTAACGACCACGGGGGGGGGGGGGGGGGGGGGGGGGGAGGAAGAGGAAAGGAAAGGCTGACGAAAAACATTTAAAAAAAAAGCAGGAAATGCTGGTGACCAGCATTGTCTCCCTTTTCCTCATTGTTTTCTACTTTTTCCAAGACATTTATCAACATTTAAGTCACATGTCATTTGGAAGTACTTTGGAATCGGGCAAGTCCAAAATGTTGTCTCTTCGTAAAGACTTACACATATTACCTCCGGATGGCCACTTTTTGTACTTTGTAGCATATACCTTTTGACGCAATGGTTTCTATTAATCAGCACCAATGATAGAACAAGAATGTATCATACGTGGTTAGTGGGTCAGGACGCCATGTTGTCATTCTGAATATTTATAACAACAACTGTACCCACAAGATAGGGTTTGCAAGAGAAATTAAGGAATTATCCGTCGTAATCTGTGCAACCTTGCACCCGTCAGTGACAACAATTAGCATGAAGAACAGTTACCGACGGAACCTAGTTACCGACCGAACCTAGTAACCGACCAAACCTTACCTATAAAGCACTGTGTCGTACTTGTGTTAAAAACGACATATGTCTGTCCAACAAATATGACTGTTAACCATTAAAATGCCGGATAAAATCGATAAAATGTGAAACCAATGGTTAAAAATACAAATACACAAACACGTATTGGCGATTCCAAATCTCTCATCGCCAAATCAATCTCTACATGTCGGAAAGTGTAGATCAAAGATCAGACTGCAAGTTCAGTGCAGTCTGACCTTGGATCTTGGATCTATACTGTCTGCAAAAGTGCGTCGAGTCGTGCTCAGCAACCTTACGATTTTTATGATGATCTTTTTACAGGTACAAAGATGCCGTTATCTTGAGCCCTCACAAATTTGTTGGTGGTCCTGGGACACCAGGTAATCGATTGACCATTTGTTTTAGATTTAGTTGTTATATATTTTAGAGAGAGAGAGAGAAAGATTACTGCTGGTCAATATGGGAACAAATCGCGTTATTTTCACCTATTTTTCAATCACTACCAGACGTCGAAATTTACACTTGTCTCAATTGAAAGCATTTGCAGACGACAAACTGAATATGGCTCTGTTGATGAGAATGAGAGCAGACGGACATCAGACGATAAACAGAGAGCAAAATATAAGAGTCATGCCCTGGCAAAAGTGGGTCTGATGTAACCCCATGATGTTTTATACTAAGCAAGTCATCATATAATTATGTTTCCAGAAGCACACCGTTTTACCGTTATTGAAATTGTAAGGCTCCTCTTAAAAAGAAAACATGAGTCAATTTCCATATCGTTATCTTTCTAACAATATTTCAGTCGGCAAACAGTTTGTACATTCAATTCTTAGCTTGGTTTATCTATTTCCGTTGGGAGCTTTCATCGACAGATCGATAGATGTGAATAACTCCATCGTGGTTGTTCATGTCGTTGCTAAGCGATTTACAGGGGCGCCGCCATGTTTAAGATCATGTGATGGGTAGTTCAAAATGGCAGCCGCCTTAATACGGACGAGATTAGATGTAGGTACGGAATCGGCCGAGTTCTGAAGAGTAGACCTTTGGGTAACTTTCACAAAACTGCGTACTCACGAAACTTGCGTACGTAGTTTAGATAAGCAAGCATAAAATCTGAAAAAACTGTTGAGTAAATAGTTGCATAACATTACGTCAGCTTATAACTTTTAGTAAATCAGGGATCGTATGTGTTCATATTTAAACCAAAAAATATGCGTAAATCTATGCAGTTTAGTGAAGGGTAACCCTGGTCTTTAATGTTTAACTCTTTACCATACAATCCATTTTTTTTTTTTACCAAACAGGAGGAAATTGCAGTTTTCTGCTAAAAGAAAAGGGTTAACAACCTAACTTTGAGATTTTTTTTTTCTGTTTCCACTCTGTAGGCATAGTTATTGCCAAGAAATGGATCTTCAAAAATTCAGTGCCAGACAAAGTGGGTGGAGGCACTGTCAGATATGTAAGTACTTTACATAACACTAGTACATAACATAATTGAACCATGCTCTGTGAAATGAGGACTTAACGCATCTGCAAAAGTATCGACCCATGTCACCCTGCGCAGTCCGCGCAGGCTGACATGGGTCGAAACCTTTTGCTATTGTTCAATTTTCTGGATTTTCCAGGACTATTCTACCTAGTGATTCAAGGGGGGGGGGGGGTTGTTGGACAGAATGGATTTTATGGATCCTATTTATGTGATGAGATTGCTTGGTGTAATGCATCATGGAGATGCATTTAGGACCCCCCCCCCCCGTTTTTTTTTGCATGGTTCAATTTTAAAATGCAGCTTTTGACACACCTCAACTTGACAGCTTTGAAAGAGCATGGGTGTTCCCTGTCCCTGAATTTTCTTTCCTTACTGTCAGATAGATAAATCTTGTCACTTGTTGCCAATGACTAAAGCCAGTCCTCGGAAAGAATTCTGGCCAAGTCTGCATTTAAAGTTACATCCTTACAGCCGGAGAGAGAAAATAAACCGATATTAAAACTTGATGTTAGTATAATGGCTCACAATTTAGTCAGCTGTGTAAACATAGATTCGTTACCAATATATATGGTGTTGGAGATACAGAAACATTAGGGATTTGTCCTCATTTAAAACCAGAAACGACAACAGTGATTTCTTTGAAGGCCCCAGATAATGAAATGCATTTTCTATCCGTCGTAATCTGTGCAACCTTGCACCCGTCAGGGGCAACATTTAGCCTGAAGATACAAGAATGATTATAGTTTTATAAAATAAAGATGAAATTAGTTAAAAACTGGCTGAAAACGTATATAGATGTATCTATTTTTGAACTCTTTTCAATGTGAAGGTCACAAGAGAAACCCACGGCTATGTTTCCAATATAGAAGAACGGGAGGAAGGTGGCACACCAGCGATCATAGAGTCTATAAGGGCCGGGCTGGTCTTCAAGCTTAAACAGGTCGGATATTCTTACTTTAATAAACCATTATTATGTGGAAATTCCTGTTTGTACAAGTGTCTAGATGTGATTATATATGAACAATGCTTTGGCAAAAGGAGGGCTTAATGCATCTCCGTGATGCATTATACCAGTCAAGCCATCACATAATTGTGGATCGATAATAGCGACGTTTTATAACAGCCGGCTGAATCATGAGGAAGGCTGGTCCTTGGACATACAGAAAATTGACCAATAGAGAAAAGTTTCGACCCAGGTCAGTCTGCAAGGACTGCGTAGGCTGACCCTGGGTCGAAACTTTTTGCAGATGCTTTAAACCCCATTTTACAGAACATTTCTCAAATCATTAAATCTACAATATACTGTCATTTTATGTAATCGATGCCGAGCCAAGATAGCTTAGCCCGTAGCGCACAAGACTTGAGGTCTCTGGTTCGATCCCCAGCTCGGCCAATTTCTTTCCGAGGATTGATGATATCATTTCGACAGGATTCATTCCTTTTTCACTGCTGACCTTTGTTTCCACGATAGTTGTGTGGGAAAGCAGCCAGTGGCCTGGAAAGAATATTGTGCGGATTACTGGTAAAAGAAACTCCAGGAAAGCATGGGTAGGTGCACTGGCCGCTGCTATATCACTTAATTGATGTTGAAAACGGCGTTAAACACATATCATATATGGTAAGTGTACATGTATGTTTCTTTGACGTTAGACAGCATTTTCAACCCGTATTTCTGTTTTATCTCGTGAACGACGGTCAGTAAGCCAATCCATGCATGCTTGGAATTTCTTTACGAGCACTATGTACAGCATTCTTTCCAGGTCACTTGGTGTAAATATACATTAACATATGAGCCATGCTCTGGCAAAAGAGGGTTTATTGCGTCTGAGTGATGCATTATACTAAGCAATTCATCACATAACTATGGATCCATTTAATCCATTTTGTCTAACAACCGACTAACTATTGAGGTAGACTGGTTCTTGGACATGCAGAAAATCTACCAATAGCGAAACAGTTTCGAACCAGATCAGCCTGCCCGGACTGCGCTGGCTGACTTGGATCGATAATTTTTTGTAGATGCGTTAAACACTCTTGTCACAGAGCAAGTCTCACTTAAATGAATCCAATCACAATGATGTTCAACAATCCCTAACAAGGTTTTTTTGCCGGGGTTCGAAGTCACGGTCCCGGAATTACGAGCCCCACCCGTTACTATGGAGCCGCCGAGATCCCATGATTTACAACTGTATTAGAACCACGTTTGTAATAAAACAGCTTTTTGTAGTAAAATAAATTTTCAACTTCACAACTCGTATTCCTTCAATATTAACCAATATACATCCATGTCAAAACGGATATATACGGATGATTTTAACCCAAAAGTTAACAGAGACGCTATGAAAGGTGGGAAAAATGAATTTGAAAATCTTATTACATAAGGCCGTTTATTGTAAAAGTGGTTGGAACGGAGAAGAGCATTTTTTTTTTTATTAAAAAACGGATCTCTGCAAAAGTGGTTGGAACGGAGAAGAGCATTTTTTTTTTTTATTAAAAAACGGATCTCTGTAATTTAATTTTCAACCTCACTACATTCTTTTATCATTGGGCCATACAATTCAAACTGGACCTATATGTATAATTATAACCCAAAAGTTAACAGAAAAATCATGAAAAGTGGGAAACAAATGAGTTAGAAAATTTCATCACCAAAGGCCTTTCATTGCAAATGTGGTTGGAACGGGGAACAGCATTTGTAACAAAAAAAAAAAAAAAAAAAATACCCGGCTTTTTGTAACAAATTTTTCAACCTCACTGACATCCATCATTATTCATCTATACAGTTCAAAATCGACATATATGTATAATTTTAACCCAAAAGTTAACAGAAAATCATGAAAAGTGGGAAAAAATGAGTTAGAAGATGTTATCACCAAAGGTCGTTAATTGCAATAGTGGTTGGAAGGAGAACAGCATTTGTAATAAAAAAAACAGCTTTTTTGTAATAAAATTTTCAACCTTATTATGTTCCTTCAATATTCACCCACAGTTGCCTACACATGAACGTAACAGTTTTCGTTTTATTTTTAACTTGCAGGACGTCGGAGAAGACGTTATTCAAGCAAGAGAGGAAGAGCTTTGCAGGTACATATTTGAGATAATTTGATATAATTGTTAAGTAATATGTTACAGACATGATTATAGTTTAATGTTTAGCATACTTTTCCAAACTATTTTCTCTTTCTCACAATGATTTGAGCCATGCTCTGTGGAAAGGGTGTTTAATGCATTTGCAAAAAGGTACCAACCACGGCCAGCCTGCGCTGTCCGCGCAGGCTGACCTGGGTTAGAGCCTTCAGTTGCAATAGGTCATTTTCTGCATTTCAACGGACCAATGTACCTCATGATTCAGTAATTTGTTAGATAAAATGTTTTCTTTTTTATCCGTAATTATACTTGCTTGGTACGATGTATCACACAATCCTTTTTTTTCTTGCCAGTGCATGGCTCAATTTTTGTAGGAGTGTTGTGTTCAATTTGTTTTTCTATACTAAAACTAGGTTTTTGCTTCTCAAGAAGTTACCTTATCAAACATTAAAATCAATTTCTTAAGAACATTTCGTGGTCCATATTTTGTGATTGGCCACCGTAAATTAAGGATAAATTGTCTTTCCCCATTACCATACAATCCTGAGTTTCAAAGATATCGAGGAAAAAGACGTTTTAAAACATTGAGGGAAAAGAAGAAAATGCTAAAAACCAGAGTGTTCCCCTTTTCCCACAATATTTTCAACTCTTTCAAAGGTAGACGATATCATTTCAATCACAATGTACCTTGTCATCGGCAAATACTTTAAGTATAGACAGGTCTATAATTTTATTAAAGGTATATTCTATTTGCAACAGCCGCGCTTTCAGTGTTTGGGAGAAGAACCCTACCATGTTCATTCTTGGTAACCACGCAGCAGAGCGCGTGCCGATTTTCTCGTTCGTCACAATGCACCCGGACACCGGAAAGTTGGTCCACCACAATTTTATATCCACCCTACTCAGCGATCTTTTTGGAATTCAAGCACGTGGTGGCTGCGCATGCGCAGGGCCATATTCGGAGGTTAGTGATGTCTTTTTTTCGCTTTTCTGTTTTTGTAAGAGTTATTACTAATGTACAAATTTTTGACAACAAGCTGTCAGTTATATAGATTTATTTTCCTGCATAGAATTGTTCTTAACGAAAGACTTATTTTGAAATCGAAACTGATAGTCCTGAATAAATAAATGGATATTATTCTATTTGCCTGAGGCACTGTCTCAGTCTCGAACTTCAGTCTGAATTCGATGATGATGATGATGATGATGATGGGGAGGAGGAGGAGCAGAAGGAGGTGGAGGTGGAGGTTGATTGGTTGTACGGTGTTTAACGCCGTTTTCAACACTATTTCAGTTATATCACGGCGGCCAGTGCCCCTGTCCATGCTTTCCTCAAGTTTCTTGTACCAGAACTACGCAAAATATTCCTTCCAAGCCATCGGCTGCTTTCCCACATGACCATCGTCGATACAATGGTCAGCGGTGAGAGAGAAATGATTCTTGTCGCAATGACTATCACCATTCTTCGGAAAGGAATTGGCTGAGCCGAGGATCAAACCAGCGACCTTCTGTTTTCAAGTCCTCTGCGCTACACGGGGAGAAGAAGAAAGAGGAGGAGGAGGAGGTAAAAATGCCTCTATTATCATAATAACTCTGTCTGATTATCATTATTTTCATTCTTATTTCTTATTTTCAGGATCTTTTGGGAATAACGGAAACAGTGGCCAGGAAAATTTTTACATCTTTTCTTGTTGATAAGACTACCTCGTAAGTTTTCATCATCACTACATCATCATCATCATCATCATCATCATCACCACCATCATCATCATCATCATCACCATCATCATCATACTCTTCTTCTGTTTCTTCTTCTTCTTGAGTGTCCTCCTCCTCAGCCATTCATCATACTTTCTCTTCATCTTCAGCATCTCCTCCTCCACGACAACCTGAAATGACTCAATGTTGCTCCCTCACCCTTTTCAAGACAACAAATGTTTTAGTCTTCCAGTTAAAAATTACTGCAGGCGGCAAATTTAAAACAGGTACAAATGAATTGTAGTTCTCTGATATGGTATTAAACAGGGTTTGAAAAGGGAGAAATTGCCTGTAAAGTGTTAATAAGATTTCTTCAATGCCTGGTTTGATTTTTTTTATATAGATAATTTTTGTATAATCCTTTCAAGTAGCATTCATCAAATGAAAGTGTCCTTCAACAAGGCAAAAAGGAGACCAAATCTAATACAGGTGGACGCCAAGATACACTAACATGAATAAGCGAGTTGTCCTCATGATCAGAAAATAAGTTTAAGTTGACACGTTAAACATTAGAGCCATGCTCTGTGAAAAGGGGGCTCAATGCATCTGCGAAAAGTATCGACCCAGGTCAGCCTGCGCAGTCCGCGCAGGCTGACCTGGGCCAAAACTTTTAGCTGTCGGTTAATTTTTGGTATGTCTAAGGACCACCTCTTGATTAAGTCGGTTGTTAAAAATAGTGGCTATTACGGATCCACAATTAAGTGATGGCTTGATTGGTATCGTACGTGACGCAGATGCATTAAGCCCCCTTTTGTCAGAGCATGGCTCATTACTAATTGCCACGGTGATCTGTCTAGTGCCTTAATTCTTTCGATTAATCTTTTTCACTATTGACAAACATCACATTTCTTTTAATAATCATTTATTTAAGCAGTATCAAACATTACTTTAAGAATCCTTTTTTTAGCTTTGAAATTAAAGCCTATTTTCTGTATTTTTGACAAGATTTATTTCCTTTGAAGAACTGTATTTTTGTATTTTACACCGCAAAAAAATGATTTTTTTTCTTTTCTTTTACTCCGCAAGGATTATATTATCATCTGAGCGAAAATGAAAGATATCTGTCCGTAGATAAAAAGCTGTGGCATATATCCTTGAACGCAACTTAACTCTTTCACTACTAGCTCAAGAAATTCCGCTTTGTTTCGAGGCCTAAAAGAAGATTTCCACTGCTATTGTGCTATTGAATATGAATTGCATTATAGTCTAGCATCTAGTAGCGGATGGTGTAGATCAAAGATCAGACTGCACGTTCTGTGCAGTCTGATCTTGATCTACACTATCCGCAAAAGGTACTAATGTCGTCATCAGTAGTGAAACAGTTTAACATATCAAGTTCTCTGCTTTTTACAGGAATGACAAAAATGCACCGTCAACGATGATGGAGGTTATGAAGTAAGTATCTATGTCAGCCAGTTGAATTCCATTGGTGGAACAAGGGATTTGTTATCTCGGGATACTAGTAGTTGAGGGTGAGGGTTCAATTTCCATGGCAGGCCAAACAAAATTACAAAACTGAACAGAACAAAACAAAACTGACCTAACGTCATAGGGATTTTCTCAAAAGCATTGTAAGACTGTACTCCGTCTCTTAATAATGTTTGAGATGAGAAATAAAGTTTTAAAATGCTGAATGGTGTATCGTGATAAGTTCCTAGTTGATTGACCAGTCTTTTCCCGTGCTGTAAAGAGAAAAAGGGTTTGTTTGTTTGTTTGTATTGGAGTTTAACGCCATTTTAACAGCTCAGGTCATATCATGGCGGTCAGTGACGCACCCATGTGTTTCCTGGCTTTCTCACACCAGTACTGACACAACTTTCTTTCCAAAGCCACTGACTACTTTTCTCACATGCTTCAGAGGTGCGAGGCGAAAAATCGCCGGAAAGAAAGTTTGCCTCAACCCGGTATCGAACACGCAACCACCAGGTCACGAGTCAGATACGCTAACCACTGAGCTACCCGGCCGGGCAAAAAGAAAAGGGGCCGCTTGTAGTCAGGTATTGTATATTACATTGTGTAGTACTATTTTACCTTTTATTGTAAGCATCAGAGCTTGATAAAGTATCTTGAATTGAAATGATTTGAATCTATTCATTTTTCAGGCCAGGTTTCACCAGAATCAACCTTTCCTATTTCTTTGATGACGAAATGACCAATTACATAATTGCTGCAGTTGATATGGTAACCAAACACGGGTGGAAACTTCTTCCACAAGTAGGTATTTGGGCCAATTTATGTGTGAGTTTTTTTTTTTCAAAAATTTCTTACGTCTTTTTACAGTGCTTTAGTACTGTCTCGGAGATCATTGCACGTTGTGACCACACCGGTCTATCCTCCCAAAGCCGAGCCGGGTACCTCAGTTGGCATTCGACAAACCTCGGGTGATCCGTTGATCAAGTTACGTGTAGTTACAGAGTCGGCAGAGTCGTGACGAGTGCTCAGTTGGTAGCCTACAGGGCCTGTACCCGATGGTTCACTGGTCTCCCGCTCGGCCATATTCTTTCCTAAATTCATGATGATTATTTTCACAGGCTTTATAACTCTCTGACTACTGAACATTTTCCGACGATATTTACACGGGAAAGCAGCCAGTGGATTGGAAAGAAGTGTGTGCGCAGATAGAACTCCCTTGAAAGCATACATAGGTGCACTGGCCGCCGCGATACAACTGAATGAATGATGAAAACAAACAAACAAACAAACAAACAAACAAACAAACAAACAAACAAACAAACCTTCCTTGTTGCATGGTTCGTTGTATACAAACTACATGTTGTTCAACCAATTCTGGTAACCAGCAGTTCCTGCTTTTCCCACAGCGTTTTCTACCAATTTACAGTCAAACTCCTTCATTTGCGCCATGTATAATTTGTTGCCCGATAAAGCTTTCAGTATGAAAAAGTCTTTTTTTTATTTCGTCTGGTAGAGAGTTAAATGCTTTAGTCACTGGCTTTAGACTGCTTTCATTGCTTTATCCAAGCGATATGGTCGTATAAGGCAGGGCAATTCTTTTTAGAAACGCATTCTTTGTGGTCGTTGGTAGTAAAATAAAAGCCATGCTCTGTGAAAAGGGGGCTTAGTGCATCCACACACACACACACACACACACACACACACACACACACACACACACAATGTATCCACCCAGGTCAACCTGCGCAGTCCGCGCAGGATGACCTGGGCGGAACCTTTTTTTTTGAAATTGGTCATTTTTTTTGCATTTCAAACGATTAGTGTACCTCATGACTCAGTCGATTGTTGGACAAAATATATTTTATAGATCCATAATTATGTGATGACCTGCTTGGTATAATACATCACGGAGATGCATTAGGCCCCCTTTTTTGCCGGAGCATGGCTCATATTTATGTTTTCTTTGTCTCGGATTTATCAATCATTCATGAACACATTGCTTACCTACTGAATACCAATACTGGTCAACAAGTAGTACAACGGAAAGTGGCGTAACATTTAAATAGATAAACAGACGAATGGGTTAATTTCTAATAATTAGTTTCAAATGTCTTCTTTTAGTATACATTTGACATCAGAACTGGATCGTGGACACACAAAGATTTCTCCAACCAGGAAAAAAGTCACCTGAAGACACTTGACGATATCGACATCTTTACCGACAGGTACAGCAGAATGAGTCGCCGATTGGACGACAGCGCCGGGCCAGGTTTTGACGTAAGTGACCTTGACCTAGAAAACACGGCACTATAGTTTACACCTTATGCTAAACTTTGCAGTTTCTGTGTCAAACGTATCCTTTAAGTAACCTAACTTGCAAGAGTCACCAAACTTCGCAGAAATTGTTAACTTGGGAGGAAGTGCTATACACATGAGTTATTACCTTGCCTTCGAGTTCATTATTAGGGTTATTCCCCTTTTTTCGTATATATATGAGCGTCGCTCTGACTAAAGGAAGTGCAATCCATCTCTGTTATGTATTATACCAAGTCAGTCATCACATAATTAGGGATCGATCAAATCCATTTTGTCTAACAACCAGTTAAATCAATGAGGTATAATGGTCCATGGACATGACGAAAATTCAGAAATAGCAAAATGTTTCTACCCATGTCAGCCTGTGCGGAGTGCGCAGGCTGACATTGGTCGATACTTTTTTTTTTTAACAGATATATTAAACCCCAATTTCACAGAGCATGACTCATATTTTCTTGTTCGGAAGATAGCTCCTTGTTTTTTTCTCTAATATAGGTGAAACTTCATTTAACTCTTTCACTACTGATGACGACATTAGTACCTTTTGCGGATGGTGTAGATCAAGATCAGACTGCACAGAACGTGCAGTCTGATCCTTGGTCTTCACCATCCGCTCCCAGATGCTAGACTATGATGCAATTCATATTCAACAGCAGTAGAAATCTTCTTTTAGACTTCTAAAAGAAGGGGAATTACTTGAGCTAGTAGTGAAAGAGTTAAAGAGAAGTCTTAATTCGGGGGGTAGTAAAGTACACAAGGTCCATTACTCTTGCATCAGTATATGCAATTATTCCCATTTTGCCCATATTCATGTCTAGAAGATAAATCCCTGTTCTGATAATTTTATTGAAATGAGGCTTAGATTCATTACTCTGGCATCAACAATTTTGGAGTTATTCCCCTTTTCTCATTCACGTTCTTGTCTTTAAGAGAACGCATTTATACTAATGTTATTTTAATGAAATTTGAAAAAAAAAAACATGAGAAGAGGAATGTCCTTGATATGTGAAAGTGTGTAGGGGGAGTAGGTCAGGGGAAATCCTTCTTTTTTAGTAAAAAACAATCATCTAATTATTGTTTGGTTTGCCGTATGGTCGATCTTTCGGCAAAAGAATAGAAGCACGACTTTCAAAAACATACAGTTGAAACCCTTGTCCTGCTAAAAAAGTTAAATCAAACTTTCAAGTCGATAGTAAAAACCCGAATAATGTTCTTTCAAACTTATCTTTTAGAGAAAAAAATCCATATCGGACAGTGTAGATCCAAGATCAGACTGCACGTTCTGTGCAGTCTGATCTTGGATCTACTGTGTCCGCAAAACGTCAATGAGTCGCGCTTAGCAGCTTAACCCTTTACCACACAATCCCGACTTTTAACGACCCTGAGAAAGAAGCCTTTTGAAAACATTGTGGGAAAAGGAGAAAATGCTGGTAACCAGCATTTTCTCCTTTTCCCACAATGTTTTCTACCCATCCAAAAAAACAAAAAATAAATTTTTCAATCACATTTATTTTGTCGTCTGCAGCTGCTTTCAATTTAGATCAGTCTAAAATTTTGTCGTTTGGTAAAGAATTAAGGCTTGAATGGAGTTCAGTTAAAATTTATGGACAACATCACCTTCAAATATATTTATGTAAAAAATACACTTTGTCATGGTCATATTTGTCACTGTGCACTGAGTTATGGCCACTGGAGATTGTCAAAACTGAAGGAAAAAAAAGAGAAAAAGACGATTTGTGGGGGGGATTTTCTGTACAATTTTCAATAAATGTAGGACATCATTTTTAAGCAAAAAAGATAAGATTTGTAATTGCTATTTTGTTGCCCATGGAGATGGCGAAATATACCAACGAACATGTTTATACCCTCCATAAGTTCTGCAAAAAAAAAACTGAAAGAAAAAGTTTACATTCTGTTGATAAAAATGATTTATTGGAGTAGGTCTTTGCAAAGGATAAGGCCTCTCTTGAAAGTCACATATGTTTCAAGAGAGGTGTATTATCCAGACGTTACCACTTCGAGATTCTTTGCCAGCGTTTTGTACCGAACTATCATAATTAATAGAGGATATTTATTTTTTTCAGTGAAAGATCGAAATTTATTTCATCGAGACGATGATGGCACAGCCACTCGTGAAAATATTACCGATGATGTTCACTCGATGAAATAAATTTCGATCTTTCACCGAAAAAAAAAACAAATATTCTATTTATTTCATGCTTCTAACGCCTTTTTTTGTCGAGACTTCCATAAAAAAAAAAAATGAAATCGGTATTCTCACTGGTCGTACCCGTGAAATATCGAAAAATATTTTCACCGCTATTTCTCGATATCCTACCGGAAAGCATGAATAATAATACTTATTTCAATGTACGCTAACCACCATTTTGTTATCACACAGAATATTTTTTTCCAGGAGGCGCTTGCTGAAGCCGAACAGCTGTTTAAAGAAGCAGAAGAGAGCGCCCAAATGACCAGGATTTCATCAGCGTCCTTGACCTTACGAAATATGTTACCACGTGACAAGCGAAAGCTTCGCTGGTTTTTGACTCCAATAGAAGCAGTAAACATAATGGCGGACAGAAACGAATCTTATTTAGATCAAAAACTGTATACGTATGTTTCATTTTGGATTTTTTAAAAACAGATTTGGAGCAATTCTGGGAATCTTGTCATCCGAAAATCAAGATCGTAGAATCTTGGAATACTTACCCAAAGAGTCCAGACTTTGAGTTTTGGCCTTTGTAAATTTGAGTAATATTCTGCTGTATGTTTTATAGCAGATTCCCTTCTGTACATCAATAACTGAGCTTCGCTCTTGGATTAAAGTGATATGCTGCATCTTCGTGATCCATTATCCTGAGTAACTTGTCCCATAAGTTGGATTTAATTTGTCTAAAAACGGCTGAATCTTGAGCTAGAATGGCCCATTGATATGCAGAAAATTTAACGATAGCAAAAAGTGTCGATCCATGTCAGCCTGCGCGGGCTGCGCAGGCTGACATGGGTCGATACTTTTTGAAGATGCATGAAACATCCCGTTCACAGAGCACGACTCATGCATATATATAAACATTCAAACAGGATCGCGTTTAATTCCTCAACTTTAAATGGGGACATCTGAACTTTACACCTGAGCCATGCTGTAGCAAAAGGGGGCTTAATGCATCTCCGTGATACATTATACCAATCAAGCCATCACGTAACTATGGATCCATAATAGCTATTTTAAAGAACCGACTTAATCATGAGGAATACTGGTCCGCAGACATACATAAAATCGACCAATAGCGAAAAGTTTCGGCCCAGGTCAGCCTGCACGGACTGCGCAGGCTGACCTGGCTCGATACTTTTCGCAGATACATTAAGCCTCTTTTAACAGAGCATGGCTCACCTACTCTAGTCTTTTGATTTATCGATCTATCGGTCGTTCAATCAAGTGACCAATCATTTTCAGGTTACCATTTAAGCTGGTTCAGCCTGTTCAACGGACTGTCAAGGGTCACGACAGTGACTACTACAGCAGTCGATCAGTGTCCAGTGGTAGAACAGAGGAAAGTTCGAGCCTGACCAGTCGTAGTGGCGCTGGCAGCAAAGAGTACCTTTTTGTGAGAAGACATCATGGCAACCTAAAAAACTCTGAAATCCTAAATAATGGATTTTTAACAGACAGAAGTGTAGGTCACAATAGGAAAGACCAAACTCTAAAAGACGGCTCGCAGACGGTGCGAAGCGAGAAAGTTATACATTCTGAAAGGTCAAGGTCATTGCAGCAAAGAGACCAGTCAGAAAGGTGCAACAATGGGGTTGCAAGACGACGAGATCGCAGCTTGTCAAAGGTTCGGTCGGAGAGATGGTCGGTGAAGGATAAATTCCAACAAGAAAATATGAAGCGGAAGCTAGCTAATGGGAAGAATTCTGACAGCGAGACTTAGTGCATTACATAACTTAACATTATCCGATATTCAGGTCGAGGCGCGGGCTCGTTGGAATTTCGAGAAACTGCATAACTGAGAGACAAATAGAAAACAGAAAACTCGGTTATCTTAGAACAAGATTTGATTCGAGGTCTAATAGAGATAATTATAGATATAACGTCTCTAATAGAGATGATTATAGATACAACGTCTCTAATAGAGATAATTAAAGATATAATGCCTTGCTGGTATTGATTAACCCTTATCCTGCTAAATATTTACATAAAACTTTCAAGCCGATAGTAAAAACCCGAATAATGCTAATTCAAACTTTTTTTTGAAGAAAGGTATCTCCTTATCGGACTGTGAAGATCAAAGATCAGACTGCACGTTCTGTACAGTCTGATCTTGATCTACACCGTTCGCCAAAGGTCAGTGAGTCGCGCTTAGGAGCCTAAGGGTTAATTTCCTAGGAATCGCAACACCAATTAACCAATCGAAGATCGCGTGACATCATCGTTTTGCATATTCTTATCTTACAACCATCTGCAATTATAGTTGTAGCACTGAAACTGAGTGAAATTACTATATTTTCTCATGTGTTTTCATTGAAAATATTTCTACGCATGCAAGGCAACTTTCATTACTCGATATATTGACAAATCTCAATTCTCGTGCATATCTCAGTTATCGTGCAATGAAATGCGTCCCAAATAGGTATTTAAACAGGCAATTTTTCACCGAATGTTTTGATTACAGCGTCTGAACAGGTCACGTGACTTACATGACAATGCAAAATTTACACTTAGGAGCAAAACGACTGCAAAATGAGAAAAAAAATGTTTTCAAACGATAACTTTTGTCTTTTTTTCTAACTAAAATGTAATGAATGAATGAATGAAGGTATTCTGCAAGATTAAGAGTTTTTATTTTTACAGTTAAAGTAGGTGAACCTCATTGAATATTACGTTACAAATAATTGATTTTGCAGCTCTTTTGTTAACAAGTGTACCCTTTGATTGCACGCGCAATAATATAAGAAGTAATCCAAAATTTTACGAAGGTCAACATGGCAACATCTCTGGAGAAATGCTGGTGATATGAACAACAGAATCGGACCAAATTTCATTCAAGAATAAATCAAGGTCTATCCAATTCATAAAATATATGACATCATATTCTGAAATACACGGAACTCCGGTCTCCTTTACATGCACGATAACTGAGGTGAAGAGAATAAATTAACATTTCGCCGTTACGTGTTAGACAACAGTTGTAGCCCGCTATTTGAGTTGAGTAGTTAGAAATCACGGAATCAAATGAAACATTGGAAATTCCTAAGTTGAATCAATCAGTCAAACAATTGTAAGAAAAGCTAAGTGAGTTATCTCCCTTCGCTGGCAAAAAAAAAACCACATAAGTAAATACAGTCTTTCATAACTATTTCTTGACTGTTTCTTGAGCAGTGGTCTGGGAAAAAGGGCTTAAGCACATTTTTCGAGATGCATTATACCGAGCAAGTCATTACATAATTATGGATTGATAACAACCATTTAGTCTGACAGCCGACTGTATCATGGGGTAGAATGGTCCTTGGACATGCAGAAATTTTACAAATAGCAAAAAGTTTCGATCCATGTCAGCCTGTGCGTCTGCGCAGGCTGACATGGGTTGATAGTTTTTTTAGATGCACGAATCCCTCTTTTCACAGAGCACGACTCAAATATTAGTATTGAAACGGTCTATTTTAAACTCCTTTTTCAAGTCTTTCACTGAACATTAGTGGTGCAATAAATGTTATTATGAAATATTTTATCATTATTTCGTAGGTGTGTTGCTGCTTCTTTTTAGCTTGATTGGCCGAAAGCCAAAAGAGGTCATGCCATTGGTGTGGTCCGTCCGTCCTTCAGTATTTTTCATCTATACGCCTGAGAGGCCGCTTTAAGATCATGATTTCTTGAACGTGGCGCAGCTTGTTCATATCACCGATAACTTAAACCCTATCTACTTTGAAGAAAATCCAGCTATCAGTACGGGAAAATTAGCCATCTATATTTGAAATTTTGCATATCTTGCACACGCCATGAAGTCTGCATTTTTCCTTCGATTAAGTGGAACCTTGCACAGATTGTTTGTATCACCAAGGGGTTGAATCCTATCGAAAATGAAGAAAATCAAATGAATAAGGGAAAAGAGCCATTTGATGGTTTATCTTCTTTACATTTATAAAGTCCACATGTTTTTTGCCGATTTCCTTGAAATTTGGAGGGATTAATAATTTTTCATAAGCGCTAAACCCGATTAAATTTAGTTGATTTCCATAAATAGGTTTTGAGAAGTCGCAATTTAATTATTTTCCTATTACACATAGTTTATTCAACATGCACACAAATTATGCTGTCTTGATCCCATCACGGTGACCAACGTGGGTTCAAGCCCATTTGAACCCCCCCCGCAAAAAAAAAAAAAAAAAAATAAGATTTATTTCTGTTTTCTTTCTTTCTTTTTTTTTTTAATTTTCAATATTAATTTATGATAGATGTTAGCAAAAATACAAAAAGAAGGAAAAAAAAAAAAAAAAAAAATCATGAAGTTTTGTTGAAAAAAAAAAAAAAAAAAAAGAAAAAAACTTAAAATCTTCTTTTCAGAGTTTGTTGAAAGGGGGCTATCATACTTTTATGTACAGCAAATTCGAAAATGTGAACAAAGGGTTGGCTGTTTAATGGCTAACAAGAGAGGGGTTTTATTACCAGCATAGAGTTGATAATTCTTAGGAAAATTTATGATTGATTCTTAAAAGTATTTTCTTCACATGAAGATGTACTGGTCAGTAACGTCAGTACAGCGATGCAGGCCCTCAAGGGCCTCTTGGGTTTTTGTTGTGAATTGATCACCAAGCATTGTATAATTAATCCTACTTTACATAACATTAGTTGTATTTTATACTGCGATTTCATACATACTATTGAATGTGAAATGCATATGAGCCATGCTCTTGGAAAAGGGGGCTAAATGCATGCCCGTGATACATTTGTACGAAACAAACCATCATATAGCTATGAATCCACAAAATCCATCTTGTCTAACAATCGACTAGAATCAGCGCTAGAATGGACTTTTGACATGCAGAAAATTTGACTGTGCAGATTGACATGGTTCGAAACTTTTTGCAAATGCATTAAGCCCTTTTTCACAGAGAATGGCTCACATAAATAGACCTTTTTGTTGTAGGTCTATTTTTTTTCTATACGTTTTTCTCTCTTTCTTCTTTAAGTGTAATCAACTATTTTCATTATCTCTCCTTGGAAGTATTGTTTTATATATTTATTATTTCAATTATTTTGTAGATATAGATCTAGTTTCCTTTCTCTTCCCATCAGACTTCATATTTCTTGTTAATGACTCTATGTTTTTCTTTGTTATGACTTCTCCAGGAAAGAAAAAAAATGTACAGATCTACATCCAGGGATGAATGCGAACCTATTCTATTTGCGTTTTGGACAATTTCACAGGAGAGGGGAAAAAAACTCTCATTTGTGCGAAAAGCATTGTTAGATAATCTTCTTTAGATATTTTAGACAATTCAACACGATGATCTAACAATGCTTTTCGCAGAAATGAATTTTTTTTTCTCCCTCTCTGGTGGAATTGTCCAAAACGCAGATGGAAGTGTGAATGAATTTAACATGCTATACATACTATTCTGCTGAGCTCCGTAGCGCAGGCGGTAGCGCACTGGACTTGACACCAGGGCATAGCTGGTTCGAATCCCTAGCTCGGCACAATCAATCAATCAATCAATCAAACAACCAACCAACCAACCAACCAACCAACCAACCAACCATTCTATGGATTACAGAGCAATATCGATGGATCATACTCTGGTCATTTTATCTCTGTAACTTCACTACTTGAGCAATTATACTTCCCTATGCAGCCCAATGGCGTATTTTGGCTTTGTGACGTTCGGTTAGAAAAAAAGACATTGATTACTTTACACATACGTCGTCACGAACGTGATGTTTCTCATTTTTTTTTTTTTAGCATGTGTAATGCAAGATCAAGATAATTATGTTAACAAGATTTGTGAAAATCAAATTTCATATAGTTCTCTTGTGACAATATCACAAAACTGGTTTTCACGCGTTGACGTTCCATTTCGATTTTACACCAAACTAACAATTTAACCTTTTACCACAGTATCCTGAGTCTTAAAAATACTGTCGTAGATGATTTTGAAAACACTATTGGAAAAGGAGAAAATGCTGCTGACCCGCATTTTCTCCTTTTCCTACAATGTTTTCTTCCTTTCCTAAGAAAAATTCTAGACATCATTTGAGCCACATTTCAACTCTTTACCAAACGATAAAACTTAAGACCTGTCCAAAAGAATGCATTTGGAGACGACAAATCAAATGCAACTCAAAAAACGAGATTATCTTTGAAGTGTAGAAAACCTTGTGGGAAAAGGAGAAAATGCTGCTTAACAGCATTTTTTCTTTTCCCACAATGTTTTCAAAAGGCTTTTTTCCTCGGGGTCGTTATGACTCGGCAATTTGTGATAGAGGGTTAATTCTTGTCTGCAAACGTCTTGGATTTTGGACAAGTCTAAAATTTTGTCATCTGGTAAAGTGTTTATCTTATATTTCATATATACATGTAGTTGAAGAGATCCACTGATCATACCAGCATGTAGTCGGCCATACATATTTTGTTTTTCGAAAAACATTGTTTGTTTATAGAGTAAACATGATTATAGATAAAGTATTGTCCGCAAATGTTATTTGGAATTTTGACATGTCTAAAATTTCGTGATCTTGTACAGAGTTAATCTTCTGTTTCATAGTTGTATATTGATCATACTAGCATGTAGTTGGTATTACACATTTTTCTTCGAAATATATTTATTGTTTATAAAGAGTAGAATGGCTACAGATAAAGTATTTAATTTACTGTTGAAAAGTTAATCGTTTGTAGTTTCTATTTAGCTCGAGGCTGTTTTCAAAGAAAACATGTACATGTAGGCCCCGTCGTCGTCTGCGTCTGTGCGTTCGTCTGAGTCTCTGCGTTCGTCTGGTTTGCTCGAGAACTGACCATTTACAAAGGAATTTTTCTTCAGAGCCAAAATAACAATTGGTCATTACGCAAAAATTAAAATGTGAGAGCCGGTGCATGGCTGTGCATGCTGATTGTGGCCTGTTCATCTGCATCATACATTCCTTCTTGCAGGGTTATTTACAATGCCAATGTTCAAGACTGAAAATGCTCGCTTCCCCCCCCCCCTTCCAAGTTTGGATCCTGCCTGGCTCCGTGGTGAAAGTGCAGGATTCGTAATCCGGGGCCCAGGTTCGATCCTGACTCTAGATGCAATGTCTTTAATAGGGATATTCTTGGGCAAGACACCTCAGAGTCCTAGTTTTGTATTAATGAAACCCATGACATACATGAATAAGTGAATTGTCGTTGAAATAATGCTGAACTCGGCGAGAAACACAAATCAATCAATCAATCGAGCGAGCGAGCGAGCGACCGACCGACCGACCGATCGATCGATCGATCAATTAATCAATCAATGTACCATTCTATGGATTACAGAGCAATACCGATGGATTATAAAACCCTGGTCATTTTATCTCTGTAACTTCACTACTTGAGCAATTATACTTCCCTATGCAGCCCAATGGCGTATTTTGGCTTTGTGACGTTCGGTTAGAAAAAGAAGACATTGATTACTTCACACATATGTCGTCATGAACGTGATGTTTCTCAGTTTTTTAGCATGTATAAAAAATGTTCCCGCGCACTAGTTATTTATATGAGTGGGGTACTGCACGGGGAATTACAACTGTACTGGATTTTGATTAAAGTGCCAACAAAAAGGGGTTGGAAGCATGAAATAAATAGAATATTTTTTTTTCGGTGAAAGAACGAAATTTATTTCATCTCATGAACATCATTAGTATTCTTTTCACGCGTGGCTGCGCCATTCGTGAAAATATTACCGATGATGTTCACTCGATGAAATAAATTTAGATCTTTCACCGAAAAAAAAAACCAACAACAAATATCCTCTATATACTTTCATTACAAGATTACATTTTAATCCAATCGTCATTGAAAAAGAAAAGAACTGTACAGACACACTTCATTATCGACCCATGATTCGGTCACGCATCCAGGCACTATACTTCTCGGAGAGCCGCATATCATACCGCACGGCTGTTACAGCTTCTTGAACATTTACTGGGCAAGGTCCCGCCGAATGAACATGTGCACATTTTTAACCAATCGCATATCACCATCTTTTCATTCGATTTCATTATACAATGTACCAAGAAAAAGGTAAAAAACCAGCGCATTCAGGTACGCCGGGGGAAAAAAAAGAACCATGCTCTGGCAAAAGGGGTCTTAATGGATCTCAAGCAAAGCAAATCATCATATAATTGCGGATCTATAAAATCCATTTTTTTCTAACAACTGACAGAACCCTGAGCTAGACTGGTCCTTTGACGTACAGAAAATTGACTGATAGCGAAAAGTTTCGGCCCGGGTCAGCCTCCGCGGACTGCGCAGGCTGACTTGGGTCGATACCTTTCGCAGATGCATGAAGCCTCATTTTCACAGAGCGTGGCTCAAATGTGAATTAACAGAACATATTAAGTTATACATGTATCTACCTATGGTGGTGGTGGTGATGATGATGATGATGATGATATAGAAGGTGTTGCTGCTGCTTATGACGACGATGACGATATATTATTACCATTTACATACTTTTACTGCAAATTATCATCGAAGGGAGTCTTTGTATATATAGTAAAACATCGCCTCACGACCACCCCAAGAATTCGAGCACACCGCCCTAACGACGCTCTCTCTCTACTGCGTATCGCTTCAATTCGTTAGGAACGTCGTGCTAACAAAGCGGTTACGCCACGGCAACGCGTCATACGCCACATTTACGCCTCAGTACGCCGTACTTTACGTCCCTTGAACTCCATACGAACATAGATACGCCACAGGAACACCATAGAAACGGCGTACATACGCCCTGTCTTTAATTTTGAACAAAATACGTCTCAGTTCCTGGCGATTGACGAGCGTAAAGAAACTCTGTCGCATACGACGCCGTTATGCAATAGTGAGAGAGTAGAGTAGAATTTTTCCTTCTTTCCTTCGATGATCAACAAACACGGAAATAAGAGCACCCCTCTTTCGCCAAGTTATGACCGCCATTTTCAGAAACAATTTAAAATACCCTATTAATTTTAAGCCCATGAAACGACCTCTCATTTTCACAACTCCTTAACGACAAGCTAATTTTCACATGTCCGTAATCGCACATTGTGCGCTGTACCACATGCGAGATTATTCTTGGGTCTAAAGGTACCGACACTCCGTCTTATATTTATCTATCGCCTATCTTTTTTACACTCGTGTTTATTAATCAGGGCGTAAAGTATCAGTCATAACTCATCAGGACTTTGTCACATTTTGCTGACTCAGGTGAAAAGCATTTCGATCCAAAATGGCCTCCAGGTGATTGCGATTTATTCTTTGTGGAAAGTTGTCGCAAATTATTTCGCGTGGATTAATAGGAGATTGAGAATGGTCTATGCTTCTTGTTTATCACACAATAAAGTCAAAGTAATACTGAAAAGAATCTAGGCTTTGTAAACAAGTTGACACTTTGCTAATGGAGATCGACTATTAGTAGTCTAATCGTTCAAGCACTTTACACTTTATGTGCATACAAGGCTTCCCTTTATAAAAATACATGAGCCATAAATCCGTGGAAAGGGGGCTTAATGCATCTCCGTGATGCATGATACGAAGCAAATCATCCCAATATTATAGATTCATACAATCCGTTTTGCAAAACAACCTACTGAATCATGAGGTAGCCTGGTCCTTGGGCATGCAGAAAGTTCACCCAAAGCAAAAAGTTTTAGCCCCAAGTTAGCATGCGCGGACTGCGCAGGTTGACCTGTATCGATGCTTTTTGTAAATGCATTAAGCCCCATTTTCACAGAATATGGCTCAAGGTAATTTATTTTGCACTCAGTTTATAAGAGGCAAGCGTATACGTGGTAAGACTGTTTCCAAATCACTTCATTGATAGCAGTAACTCACGAATCAGACCTCTCCGCCAGTAAGACAAGTTTTCAAAAGTACCACAGGTGGTCTTAATAGAGGGGTTTTACAGTATAAGACTGCGAAGATCTGTATTACAAATCATGGATTTATTAAAAGGGCTTTTACATAGAACGAAAAATAAACAACTTGTTTTTAAGCCTTGCCGACTAAACCTAAACAACAGCTGCAGTCCAGAAATGAGATTCCACATCAGTGCAATATCAAGATTGCTCTAGTCTAGAATGTCTTAGACAAGCGGACAGTGAAGATCTATAATCAGAATGCACGATTTATCTGATCTTGATCTAAATCTAAACCGGCCTCGAGCGCAACTTAAGTTATGAAAGGTGTTACAACCTTTTACAAAACAGTCCTATAGTTTTACTACTCTGGGGAAAAAAGGCTTTTAGAAAAAAATTGTAGAAACAGGAGAAAATCTCATCATTTGATACACATTTAATTTGTTGTCCAAAAAGGCTCTCAATTTAGAGACTATGTGGGTGTGCCGTGTGGGAGGTAGGTAGGTAGGTAGGTAGGTACAATGTAGGTAGGTCGGTAGGTAGGTAGCTAGCTAGCCAGCTACCTAGGTAGGTAGGTAGCTAGGTACACAGGTAGGTAGCTAGGTACACAGGTAGGTAGCTAGGTAAGTAAGTATGTACACAGGTAGGTAGGTAGGTAGGTAAAAATAAGTATGTACACAGGTAGGTAGATGGGTAGGTAGCTAAGTAAGTAAGTATGTATGTTTGTATGTATGTATGTATGTAGGTAGGTAGGTAGGTAGGTAAAAATAAGTATGTACACAGGTAGGTAGATAGGTAGGTAACTAAGTAAGTAAGTAAGAATGTATGTATGTATGTATGTATGTATGTATGTAGGTAGGTAGGTAGGTAGGTAGGTAGGTAGGTAAAAATAAGTATGTACACAGGTAGGTAGGTAGGTAGGTAAAAATAAGTATGTACACAGGTAGGTAGGTAGGTAGGTAGGTAGGTTCACAGGTAGGTAGGTAGGTACACAGGTAGGTAGGTAGGTAGGTAGGTATAACGTGTCACGGAGATGCATTTAACCCCCTTTTTCCAGACCGCCGCTTATGTTATTGTTTCTTTCGACCAAAAGAAGTAAACGTTTACTTTCTGATGAAAATATAGTGTACATCTAAATGCAGAGGATAATTAAAAGAAGGCCAAAACTCAAAACTGTAACTTAAATAAACTACTGTATTTGAGCCATGCTCTGTGAACAGAGGGTTTAATGCATCTGCATAAAGTATCAATCCAGGTCAGCCTGTACAGTCCGCGCAGGTTGACCTGGATCAAAACTCTTTGCTACAGGTCAATTTTCTAAAGCTCCAAGGACCGGTGTACCTCATGATTCAGTCAGTTATTAGACAAAGAGGATTTTAGGGATCCCGAATTATGTGATGTCTTGCTTGGTATCATGGATCATGAAGATACATTAAGCCTCTATTTACATTGTATTTTAGCCTTCTCAAGAGGTTGATTTCATATATTCGGCACTGACAGAGCAAAGGTGCCAAATTTGTCAGCCAGAGGTTTGAATTTGAGTGCCTATGGACAGGGTACTTCAAGAACCAAGCATAGTACCGTCCAGTCACACGGAGACACAGGAAATACATGCAGACGTGACTTTGTATGCGACGTTAAACATTAATCAGATTATTGAAGCATTCACTCGAAAATTCCATGTCATCGGATAAATCTTTGTAGTTATGATAAAACCATGAAATTTCTCACTGTTTTTCCCCTTGTTAGTGTCAGGAAATACAGACTCAGCTCTTTTCCCATCATAGCAACAACAGTAATTTTTGTTGACGGCTAGATCAAGATCAGACTGCATGAAATGTGCAGTCTGATCTTGGATCTGCATCATCTCCACTTTGATTTCGGTCTATGATCTTTACTAACTTGAAATGACAGAGGAACAGGTTTTGCGACTGTAACTGTTTTGACCAAGACAGAAAAATGAATTTGTTAATTTTGCGGCGAAGGGTTAATTAAGGTTTGTTTCAACGTGTCATTATTCATAATTATTTCTAGGTATTTTCCTAGTAACTTCACCTTTGACGTACAAGAACTTGTATCTAGACGATTTTTGTCCTCTATGGCCTAACATGCATGTATTAGATAGAATAGAGGACAAAGCTTTTCAAGAAACAAGAGCCTGTGTATTGACTTCTCGTCCCCCATGTCTTTTTTAATGACAAAAAAAAATCGTTTTTTACGAAAGAAAAGCTGAATCCTAAATAAGTCATGCTCTGTTAAAAGGGGGGGGGGGGGTTTAATGCATCTGCAAAAAGTATCGACCCATGCCAGCCTGCGCAGTTCGCGCAGGCTGGCATGAGTCGAAACTTTTTGCTGTTTGTAAATTTTCTGCGTTTCCAAGGAGTGTTGTACACCATGATTTAGTTGTTTGTTAGACAAGATGGATTTTATGGATCCATAATTATGTGATGACTTGCTTGGTATGAAGCATCACCGAGATCCATTCAATCCCGATTTGCCTGTGCCCTCCTCATTATTGATTTGTTTGCAAGGTAAGCGTATTGGTTTTAAATGTGTTCTGTAGGCTTTAGTAAATTGACCCTTAGGCTGGTGAGCGCGACCCAGTGCGCTTTTGCAGTCAGTGTAGGTCAAGATCAAACTGCACAGAAGTTCAATCTACTCTTAAAATTTAATATACACCGTCCGATACGGTGTGATCTGCTTGCGAAAAGAACATCGAACTGGAAGTATTTTGTTTTCCTTATTTACTCAAAGTCCCAATAGCTGCCAAAAGTAAACAAAGCGCGTGTTAAAATGCATTTAAATTTAGACCACACTATTTAAAAGCATGGAAATTATTGTGAAGATGACAATCTCGTTTTGTGCGATAGGTCCAAGTGTTAGTCGCCGGAAAAAAAAGGGTTTTAAGATAGGTAAAAAAAGTTGCCAGTTCACTCTATCTTTAAATTTGTTTACTTTTTTTCCTGAGTTTAAAATTCATCATCCTGCCAGCAACTACCACTTTGACTTATCTTACAATAGCGGATTGTCACATTCACATTGACTTCCATACTTATAAATGATATGATTTAAATTCAAATGCATTTTAACAACCGCTTTGTTTACCTTTGGCAGCTATTGGGACTTTAATGCTGAAAATTTTAACTTCAGCAATCGACGAGTAAAATGCCTTACCGGTTACCTTAGTTAACTCTTTACCAAACGACAAAAATGAAGACTTGTCCAAATTGAAAGCTTTTACAGATGACAAAATAACTGTGACTCAAAAATAGAAATTTGTTCGGGGACAGGTAGAAAATATTGTTGGAAACGGAGAAAATGCTGGTTACCAGCATTTTCTCCTTTTCCCACAATGTTTTGAAAAGGCCTTTTCTTTAGGGTCGTTAAAACTGGGGATTGTGGGGTAAAGGGTTAAGTCAATATCAGACTGCTAAAGATGTGAAGTTTGATCATGATCAACACCGTCCATTTTGTTCAGGGAATTTCGAAAAAGATCAGCTTTGTGTCTGGCTCAAAAGACAAAAGAGAATCATCCGTATTTAGAAGTCTGATCTTGATCTACACTGTCCATTTTGCTGTGACATTTTAAAGAAGATCAGCCTTGTCTCTGTCTCAGAAGACAAAAGAGAATCATTTAGTTTTCGTCCCCTGTCCTTCCAACGGTCATTCTAGTTTGTGAAATCTGCGCGTGATAATTTCCTCGGTTTTTTATCAACTCATATCCAACACAGTATCAAGAAATATCGTCATTAATTGTGATCTACACGTATGCTCTTGACGAAAAACTCTTTTTTCTTCTGTCATTTCTGACGGGACGCCATTTTGGAAAGCTGTTTCTGCGTTATACCAATACGTTGAAGTGTAAAGCGAGGACCCAGATTCTCGTTTCCGTTATACTTCCGATACTGCCGAATTACCTACGAATTGATCTGGAAAACGTCGAGATCGGACGGAAAGTAACGAGATAGCAAAGAGCGGAGTTAGGATGGTCATACCTTAATAACGCTAAAACGGTGTACTTCCGGCTGGGAAATGTACCGTGTAGGTGCGTTCCAAGCTACGTGATACAGCCGGGGGACTTGATCACCGGATCACCCGAAGTTTGCCGAATGCCGGTAAAAAACTCCAGAGGTCTTCTGGGTAAAGGGTCATGAACCCTATTTGAAAGGTGTCTCATTTCATTTACTAATAACGTATTTTTACTTGTCTCATTAACACTTAATCCTGCCGTTCGTGACCAAAGGTTTCTTTTGCAGTTTGAAAGCTGTTGTTGTAATTGGCAAAAAATCTAAATTCTGCAGGATAAGCGTTAATGTCCGAAACTGTTGCAGACGAAATCTTTAATGCCTCTTTGAAAGATCACCAACAATATTTTTCCCTTTTCCTCCACTATGGTCACTAATTGGAACTCGTCTGGGAAAAAAGGCACTGTACCCTGCCCAAACTGGTGTCGTATTTTATTTATGTATCTTTTACCGTTTCTCATAAATGTCCATTCGTCAGCGTCCTTCTTGCATTCTTTACGCTCAAAATATCCGATGGGTCATAAATCTTCCATTGAAAATAACAGCAATCACATTTTCAGTTGACAAGATACATCCGTGAATTGTTACATAAATGGAATGGATATTTCCCGTCAGAATAAAAACCAACAACGGTGCTTCATCTTTCACGCCCGCCTTCGACAAAACATCTCATAAAATAGTGACAGTATTATACAAAAGCCATGCTCTGGCAAAAGGGAGATTAGTGCATCTCCGTGATGCCTTATACCCATCAAGCCATAACATAATTATGGATCCATAATGACCACTTTTTTTAACAATCGACTTAATTATGAGGTAGAATGGTCTCTGGACAAACGGAAAATTGACCAATAGCGAAAAGTTTCGGCCCAGGTCAGCCTGCGCGGACTGCGCAGGCTGACCTGGGCCGATACTTTTCGCAGATGCATTTTAAGCCCCCTTTTCACAGAGCATGGCTCACAATCATTGAAGGCCTAATAGTGACAAAAAGCAATGCAGGTATTAAGATGCTTTTAAATTTAAATCTTACCATTTAAGAGAATGGAAAATACTGTAAAGATGACAATCTGTTATTGTATGGTCGACCAAAGTGTCAGTCGCTGGCATAAAAAAAAAAAATGAATTTTAAAATCAGCCAAAACGTGAACAAAAAATAGATTGAATTGGCAACTTTTAACCTAGTTTTGAAATTAATTTTTTGGGGGACTGACCTTACAATAACAGATTGTCATCCTCACAATAATTTCCATACTTTTTGAATGATATTGTTTTAAATTTAAAAGCATTTTAACACCGGCTTTGTTTACTTTTGGCAGTTATCGTTACTTTTTGTGCATTCTAAGACTAATCTCCGCGTTCACTGTCATCTGATCTTGACCTACACCGTCCACATAGGTAAAAGAGGTCGTGGTCGGCACTCTTGGAAATCAAAAAGTCCAGTAAGGTACTCGAATTATTGCAATTTATGAATCACTCAGATATCGAGATACCCGCTAAAAGTTAAAGCGCTGAGCAAACGCAACAAAGGCCTACATCTTCAGTGTAGAAATGGTACCCACATAATTGAACCATGCTCTGTGAAAAGGAGGTTTAATGCATTTGCAAAAAAAGTATCGACCCAGGTCAGCTTGCCCAGTCCGTGCAAGCTGACCTGGGTCGAAACTTTTTGCTTTTGGTAAATTTTCTGTATGGCAAAGGGACCATTCTAGCTCATGATTCAGTCAGTTGTTATACAAAATTGATTTTATGGATCCATAATTATGTGATCACTTGTTTGGAATAATACATCACAGAGATGCATTAAGCCCCTCTTTGCCAGAGCATGGCTCATTTGTAACTTTTTCAAGGTTGGTCTTGTCTACAATGTCTTAGCAAAGCCGTCAGAGTAGATCAAAGATCAGACTGCACGTTTAATGCAATTTGATCTTGATCTACACTAGCCTCACAAGCAAAAATAGTTGTGATAGGCGATACATCTGTACTCGTTTTCAGCCAGTTTTTAAACCAATTTCATCTTTATTTTATGAAACTTTAATAATTTTTGTATCTTCATGCCAAATATTGCCCCTTATGGTTGCAGGGTTGCACAGATAACGATCAATAGAAAATGCATTCCATTCTTTGGCTGCCTTTACAGAAATCAATGTTGTTCGTTTCCATATTTAAATGAGGAAAACCCCTTTGAGTTTCCATATCCCTTACACTATATATATTGGTAATTTATCTATGTTTACACAGCTGACCAAACTCCAAGCCATTCTACACACTTTCAAGTTAAGTTTTAACATTTTTTTTTTATCTGTCTGTAACGATGTATTGTTACGGGAGATCACTCCTTCCCTACAACATCGCTTCTTCCCATATAAAATCAATACCTGACAAGTTCTGCGTTAGGAAGAATTCTCTTTAGCTCAGGGGTTAGTGTATTGGTCTTTTAAACCTCAATAAACGAGGATATTTGCCGCACGAGTTCGAATCCCAGCGGGGGCGGTTTGTATTTGAGCTATGCGTTTGTTACGAACTTTCATGTTCGTAAGAGTATCTTCAAGAGTTACAAAATGACACACCTATACCCCTTTTGTTTTCAAACTCTTGAATGATTATTTTTTGTAGTTAATTGTCTAATCTCTTTGTTAAAACGGTTTTACAAAACGGATGTTTTGACCTTTTCAGCTCCATAGACGAAGTGCTTTTGCGGACAGTATAGATCGTCCACTTATTCAGTCAAGGGTATACAATAAAAAAAAATCTGAGTTTCAGGTGATTCTATTTTCAACCATCGATTAGAAAGTTTTGATGTTTCAGTTTTGATTCTTTTGTGTGCAGGAATCAGGCCATGGATGAAACATTGTGCAATAATAAAAATCTTCGTACAGAAATTCATACGCCTTATGTTTAACCCTTAGGCCGCTAACTTCGACTGAAGGACTGAAGGACCTTTAGCGGGCAATATAGATCAAGGTCAGACTGCACAGAAAGTGCAGTCTGATCTCGGATCTACACTGTCCGATAAGGAGATATCTTTCCCCAAAAATACCTTTGAAATAGCAAAATTTAGGCTTTTATTATGGGCTTGAAAGTTTCATTTCACTTATTTAGCAGATGACGGGTCAATCCCAGTAACGCTTATTACAATGGTAGCATTTTTCCTTAATTGTCCCCTCTTTGCCAGACGACAAACCTTTTTTTTTTAAACTAGTTCAAATTGAATGTATTTGCAGACGACAAATCAAATGTGTCTCAAACGATAAGTTCGCCTTTGGAAGGGTGGTACACATCATGAGAAAAGGGAGTAAAATGATTTCATTCATATTATCATTTGCTGCATGCGACAAAGATTTCATCAGTTCAAGGCTTGGGCTCTGAAGTATCTTGCCAAAAGACACTCGCACAAAAATCCGAGCGTCTCGAAGGAGTTGAAGTTTAGACCTCTCGGTTTTAAATCCTAGACTTCAATCACTGGGCATCCAGGACACATATATCTCTCTTGGGGTCATGAGTTAAATATCGTTGACGAGCGAAAGATCAAGGTCAATTCATCTCAACGTTTGATTGACTCTTTTCTCTTTCCCCCCCCCCCCCCCCCCCCCCCCCACCAAAACAAAACATAGATCAGCGCTTAAATTGTAATATCACGTGTTATTGAACATATTGATAGATCTGCATGCAAGTCTTCTTTTCTCACTACAGGCATTGATCACTCGTGAATGTCCTTAGGCAAGACATTGCAGAGCCCCAGCCTAGTACCAGTTGCTGAATTAAAAGTAAGACATTGTAATGTCGCCGTGATATAATTAAGATTCTGTTGAGAACGACGCAAAACACGCAGGCTGACCTGGACCGAAACTTTTCGCTATTGGGCAATTTTCTGAATATTCAAGGACCAGTCTTCCTCAAAATTCAGTCCATCGTTAGACCACATGGATTTCATGGATTGATAATTATGTTATGACTTGCTTGGTATAATGCATCACGGAGATGCATTAAGCCCCCTTTTGCCTGAGCATGGCTCATATATTTTTGTCCTTTACCCCAGAGTACCTTTAGCAAAAAATGTTTCAAAACGAGAATCGCTCTGTAATATGTCACCGTACACAAGTTCTTTTACTTGTGTTCATGTATACTTGTGTTCAGGTATACTTGTGTTCATGTATATGAGCCGCCTTCTGGCAAATGGGACCCTAATGCAGCTTCGTGATGAATCATATCAAGCAAGTCACGACATAACTATAGATCCGAAGAACCCGTTTGTCTGACAACCGCATGAATCTGGAGGCAGAATTGTCCTTGGATATGCACACAAATTACAAATGGCAAAATGTTTCGATCCATGTCACCCTGTGCGGACTGTGCGGGCTGACCTACGTAGATACTTTCTGCAGATGCATTGTTGATTGATTATATGGTGTTTAACGCCGTTTTCAACATTATTTCAGTTATATCGCGGCGGTCAGAGCACCTACCCGTGCTTTCCTGGAGTTTCTTTTACCAGTACTCCGCACAATTTTCTATCAAAGCCACTGGCTGCTTTCCCACATAGCCATTGTCGAAACAATGGTCAGTGGTGAGAGAGGAATGAATCCTGTCGCAATGATTATCATCAATCCTCGGAAAGAAATTGGCCGAGCCGGGGATCGAACCACCGACCTCCTGTTCTCAAGTCCTGTACGCTACCGACAGAGCTACGGGGCTCGGCTTTTTCGCAGGTGCAAAAAAAAAAAAGCCCTTTTCACAAAGCACGTCTCCAATTCTTTCGTTTATTACTCCTATTTTACAGAAGGGTCCCCGAAGTCACCTGCTGTAAATTGGTTTCAATAGGAAAATGAGTTAAAATCGCATATGTGCAAAGTAGCCACTTGTAACCCAGAAGTAGGGTCAAAAAGTGAGCGGAATAATACATGAACACGCAGGTCGTGTTTGATTAAGCGTTAACTCTTTACCGAAATACACGAGTATAGACTTGTCCAAATTGAAAGCATGTGCAGACGACAAAAACAGTTTGACCCATAAAAAGGACTTTATCTTTTGAAGACTTGAAAACATTGTGGGAAAAGGAGAAAATGCTGATACCAGCATTTTCTCCTTTTCCAACATTGTTTTCAAAAGCGTGTGTCTGGAATTGTTAAAACACATGATTGCTTAGTCAGGATAAAAGCGCTAATCAAATGAAATGGAATTTCTAAATCAAGAAAAGAGACAAAAGCATTGCAGTCTCAAGGAAGTATTCTCATAAAATTTCAGAAAATAGTGGTCAGAGTGAATAAACAATCAGAAGGTACTTTCTGTAGCGACTGACCTTGATCAACAATGCCTGCAAAAGGCAGCCTGGTCTTCATCTACTAGTCTACAAAAACTGATGAAGTTGTGCCTTGTGCTCAAAAGTTAAGGTGCATACCATCTGCTACAGACTTCATTCGTCTGCAAGCAGACCATATTTACAATATGACCGCATGCGACATCAAATTATTTGAACATAACATAATATAGAAAAAAACAACAACATAACACCACACAGCATATCATACAACGCCACACGACACCACACCTGACAACACCATAATAATACATTATTATTCCAGATTAAAAGATATCTTGCAGTATAATCCAATACCACACCAACAACATAATACCACCTCAAAGCAGACAAAACCATACAACTACACACCACACCAAACCATACCAAACCATATTACAACGCTATACTACACCGCACATAAAAAACCATTATAAACAAAAACATACCATGCCGTACCTACAGCATGATACCCTACCATACAACCATTATGTACCCTACCTACTGAACCCTTTCGCACCCTATCAATACCACCCAATTACCTTAACCCATACAATACCTGTACCATATCTAAAACATATCATACCGAAACGATTCCCTGTCATGCCGTAATATACCAATTACCAATATCATACAATACACAAAATACACCATGCTACACTTTAACCATACAATATAGTACTATACCACACCACACCCTAACATACCATACCATACCGAACTGTACCGTACCGTACCGTACCATACCGTACCGTGCTGTACCACACCAGACCATACCATACGCAAACCATACCACACAACACCAAATCCTACCTACATGTATGTAGATACCATTTTATACCAAACCATATCATATAACGCCATGCCCAACACTACCATACCCTACTCGACCCTACTAAAACCTACCACACCATACCATCCCACAACATACTGTACAAAACCAAACCAAATCACACCACAACATACCGTGCGAAACCAAACCAGATCACACCACATCACAAAATTTCATACTTTATCCATACCAAACAGTACCGTACCAAAATACTTGATAGATTTAATCAAAGTGCTGAAAGCACTGACAGAATAGCGAATGTGGAATAAGAGACCTTTGTAAGGATGAAACTGCAAGAATAAAGAAAAAGAAATTAATTCGATTCGGTTCACTCCTATGATTTTAGCCACTACACATAACCGTTTATTTAACACAATGGGAAATGCCGTGAAAAATTAAGTCTGTTGATCTATAATTGAAAAAAAGCCACTGACGAACATATCAATTTGATAATTTGGCATACTTTCTACGAGTAGAGTTCGCTTTTACATGATACTTCAACGCTTTTCCCACTTTTCTATCGATTGGACAAACTCGTAGCAAGACAAGACGTCCTACAACCGCGAAAAACACGAGGGGTGAAAAAGGGTTACATTGGGATAAGTAAAGATGAGCCCGATTTGCACAGGTCATTGACTTGATTTACATATTTATAAGCAAATATCTTGTATCTTTGCGATGACATCTGTTGAGTCTATGACTTTGTAGGCAGACATCGATCAAATTGGAATGGTAGAGATTTTGTAGATCTAATTCATGACAACATTGTGAATTACGAGTTCGAAAAGAAAGAACTATTTTCTGTGGGCTGTATTTGGCGACTGAGGGATATTTTGTTAGCATTTGAATCGTAGTCACTCTCGATGGCAACAGACTAACGTTCGCTAGTCTAAAAATCGCTTGCTAAAAGAAATTTCCCCAAAATGTTTTCACATATTCATTTACTAAACCTTAATAATTAAAGCGTCTTTCACAGTTGCTTTTGTGGCAATGATATACACCGCTTATGCTTACACGTTCTAGGCAAAAGAAAACTTGAAATTGCGATAAATAGAGAATTGATGGCTTGTGTCTTGGATTGCAAAAGTTTTCCGGCAAGGCGCAGGAATTTCATTCTTTGAGCCGAAATTCCGGAGCCGGGCCCAATAAAATTTCCCAATCTAAGACACTAACCATGGATTCTATTTATTATTGCTTATTTACATACCATATACGACTTAATTGTATATTTCTCTCGAAATAAAGCACATATCGACATATTTTGTACGGTGTGTAAACTGTGGTACTTTGTAAAACGTTCCTATATTGTATAATTATGAAACAGTGACTTCATGAATGATATTGATTACGTCATAAGCGTGACGTTTATCCGTGGAAAAAACGTTCTGTTGAAGGAAGGCCAATATTTCTCTGTTTTTAGTGTTTTAACGTGTAAGAAAACGAAAAAAGCGCGTTTCACGTTAAAACTATTAAACAGATATTTATCATTTAGAGACATTTTTCTCTGACGATACTTATATTCAAACACTGAGATAGTTACGTAATAGTAGTCCGACTTGGCATGGGCGCACTTCTAAGGTCACATGACCAACTGACGGACAATATGAAAAATATACGGCACTCTTTTATGGGGTCGAATTATTGCAAGAGACAGGATAATTAAGATTTTAGTTCTGGACTGCCAATATCATTTCCCATTGTGTTAAATAAATAGGCTTTATACGGTGCTCTATCAGTTAATCTCTAACTGCTGAATAGACAAAATGAAAATTTCGAGCAAATTAAGAAAAGAATATATAGATCTAGATCTATATCTACGGCGATTTCAATGTTCTAACTGTCGTAAAAGTCTTAAGGAGTTGGACAAACTGGTACTAAGATCAGGCTGCACATTTTATCCAATCTGATCTTAGTCTACATTGTCCGAAAATGCGCACTGAGTCTGTTAGGCAGCTTACGGGTTTAATTCACGTTGATTAATGTTATTTTGCATTAATATTTGAGTCATGCTATGCGAAAAGGGGATTTAATGCATCTGCGAAAAGTATCGACCCATGTCCTTTTTGCAACTGGTCAATTTTCTGCATGTCAAAGGACATTCAGCCGGCTATGGAACAAAATGGACTTTATGGATCTGTACTTATGTGATGTTTTGCTTGGTACAATGCATTACGGAGCTATATTAAAGCCCCCTTTCCCAGAGAATGGCTACTTTACAAGTCACTTGCGGCAAATTTGTCTCAGGAAGTAATGAGCTGAAGAAATTGGACAACGAAAGGTCAAGGCCATTTTCTAATGACGTCTTAATGACTTCTTTATATTATGGAAAGAAAAAAACGCAAAATATCGACACAAAAGAAAATTCTCTTCCCCAACAACATTAACCGTTTATTCCACGGAATCAACAGCGGATTAATCTTCTGCGAAATGAGGTTACCACAAGACACTTTTCCGGACAGTGTAGCTATAAGATCAGGCGGCAAAGGATACGCCGTCTGATCTTTTTTCCACACTCTCCGTTACGTTATGTGAATTATTCAGGCCAATAGAGCCGATAGAATTGCAAAATTTGGACCAAATCCTCAAATTAAAAAGACCTATTTTGTTGGATCTGAAGGTCAAAGGGTAGATCTAGTCGGCTCTATTTACCGTAAGCGCCTAGCACAATCATTTCCAGTCAATAAATCGGAGTAAGAAAATGGTTTAACCCTTTCAGCAGGGAATCAACGCCATGGGAAAAATAACTTTTGCGAATGGTTAAGATCGGGGTCAGACTGCACAGAACGAGCGGTCTGATTTTTGATATGTACCATCGCTTGTGCAGCCAAAAGATAAAAGATAAATCCTTTTTGAATTTCGGTCGATTGTATTTTAAGCCATCGATTAATGGTCTGATTTATATAGCTGGCACTGAAAACATTAACTCCTTACCAAACAATCCTATGTTTTGACGACCCCGGAAGAAGTAATTGGAAAACATTGTGGGAATGGAAGAAAATGCTGGTAACCAGCATTTTCTCCTTTTCCCACAATGTTTCTATCCTTCCAAAGACAAGCTTCATCATTTGAGCCTCATTTAATTTTACAAAACAACAAAATTTTAGACTTGTCCAAATTGGAAGCATTTGCACACGAAAAATTTAACGTGGGTCACAGGACAGAATTTGTTTTTGGAAGGGTGGAAAATATTGCAGGAAAAGCAGAAAATGCTGGTTACCAGCTGAAAGAGTTAAACTTTTACTTAACAACACCCTTGATTTAACAGCCCCTGAGGGAGAAGGCACTTGAAACATTGTGGGAAAAGGAAAAAAATGCTAGTAAGCGGCATTTTATCCTTTTCCGACAGTGTTTTCCACCTTTCGGAAGACAAGTTTCATCATTTGGGCCTCATTTAATCCTTTACCAAACGACCTAATTTTAGACTTGTCAAAGTGGAAGCATTTACATTGTTACGACAAATTTAACGAGGCTGAAAAAACAGATTTGTCTTTGAAAGGGTTGAAAACATTGTGCGAAAAGCAGAAAATGCTTGTTACCAGCTTTTTCTGCTTTCCGACAATGTATTTCATAAATCCTTCAACCTCAGGGTCGACCTCGGAATTGTGTGGTAAAAGGTTACGCTTTTGTCTGCAAAAGCTTTCATTTCGAAGAAATCGTGATATTTGTAGTCTGGTTTGGTTTGTATTGGATTTTAACGTAGTTTTAACAGGTTTTGGTCATATCACAGCGGTCAGTGCATCTACGCATGTTTTTCCTGGCTTTCTCACAACAGTATTGCCACAACTTTCTTTCCAAGTCACTGACTACTTTTCTCACATGCATCAGAGGTAAGAGGCAAAAAATTGCCGGAAAGAACGTTTGCTTTAACCGTGTATCGAACCTGCAACGACAAGGTCACGAGTCAAATACGTTAACTACTGAGCTACCCGGCCTGGCAAAAAGAATTATAGACAATAAAAATTGTTGTGACCCTCTTTGGCACCACGATCGACAGGCGAAGCATTTAGCCGACGGCGTAGGTCAAGATCAGACTAAACAGAAGCCAAATGGGCAGGCTGGTCCCGAGTCTGTATCGTCTGCCACTTCAATCTGGACCTTTGTTCACCAACCATTTTAAACTGCATTCTATATCAACCCTTAACTCGCTTAAGCCTTTAAACGCCGAATAAACCCAGTGGTCATTTTCATTCTAGAATAAAACCAATATAATTGCAAATTCATGGCAAATTCATAGCGGACGGTGTAGATCAAAGATCAGGCCGCACGTTTTATGCAGCCTGATCTTGATCTACACTGGCCGCAAAGGCAACTTCATTAGTGAAAGGCGCTTTAAGGGTTAATAGGTTAAATACAACTTTCAAGAATATAGTAAAAAACCTAAATATTGCAATTTCAAAGTTATTATTTCACGGGGGTGTGGGTATATCCTAATCGGACAGTGTAGATCAAGATCAGACTGCACGTTCTGTGCAGTCAGATCTTAATGTACACTGGCCGGAAAAGCACCCGGAGTGGTGCTTAGTAGCAAAAGGGTTTAATAACGAAACAATTTCTGATTGGCTAAACCATTTGCCAATCAGAATTCGCGTTACTTTAAAATTCAGAAAATTCTTGAAAACGGACTAAAATACAGTGAAGAATACTTAATTAATACGACCACTGGTCTCTTGTCTTGACATCGCTTTAGCTGCGGTGAAATTGCGTTTTTGACATTCACACAACATATGAGCCATGCGCTGTGAAAAGTGGGCTTAATGCATCTCTGTGATGCATGATACCAAGCAAGTCAGATGTTCATGGATCCATAAAGTCCATTTTGCCTAACAACCGACTGAATCATAAGGTAAACCTGGTCCTTTGACATGCAGAAAATTGACCAATAGCGAAAAGTTTCGGCCCAGGTCAGCCTGCGCAATCCGCGATACTTTTCGCAGATGCATTTAACCCCCCCCCCCCCCCCCCCTTAACAGAACAAGGTTCATATCTAACTGATTTACTGCACGCGGTGTCAATGCTGATGGCCAGAGCGCAAAATGAAGAAAAGGAAGCAGATGGAGGAGAAAAACAAGAACAAGACGAAAAGTAGAAAATAGAGACAGAGAGAGAGAGAGAGAGGGGGGACAGAGGTTTGAGTTGGAGAAAGTGAAGGTGACAGACAGACAGACAGATAGACAGACTTCGAAAGAAAAGATACACGTATAGAGACCAGCATTCTCAGTAGTAGTAATCCTAAACATGTATATTTTCTACGACAAAAGGAAACTGCTGTAAGATTGTAATTACATTCTCGTCACCTCCCTCGGGAGGCTGTTCTTTTCTTCGTTTGTAACGACGACATCTCTCGCAGGAATATCCATTCAGCGCAAGTGAAGAACAGTCAGTGTAGCCTTGACACGAAGGTCCCGACAAAACTCAACAAAACTAATAAACCGCCACTCATAACATGAAATTCCCCGAAAACGTTTTTTTTTTTTCTTTTATATATATATATCTCTGTCCATAATTGAGTGGTTCGGTTTGATCTTTTGCAGAATAATTGATCAATGCAAAAAGATACCTCAGCCTATGTCTGAAAATAATTTATTGACTTGTTCTTGCTATAGTAGCTTATTTAACATCCATTCACTCAACATTGAAAATTGAAAAACCCAAAACTGCTTACTCGTTTTCTCGGATTATGTCTTTTTTTTTTCTGAAAAATAATGTTCATGTTTTTTGTCTTATTGCTGATAGAATTTCGGTAATTTAAGCTTTTCTTTTTAAGCTGTTTTGGCCCATAGATCCCATGCATGCGCAATCGATGTGTTTTTCCTCTTTATATAAAGACATGCCTTCTGTTGGCAGACTCGAGAATCTTTTCATTACAATACCATGGCTAACGTCCAGATGTATGTTACAATGTGTTTCCATTTACCTGTCTATTATACACCGATTACACAGAGCCATCGCTGATAGATCGGTAGTTTTTTTGGGCAACGTAGGGAACCGATGAAAACCTATTTACCACCGATGCCACCTGCTGGCCACCTATTCTCCACCTATCAAAAGCCATTGAAAAAAGATGAGTTTCATCGGTGAAAAGTTACATGGATTAAACGTGTCTAAAATTCTCGATCGGTGAAAATATTGTAGGAATACAAATAACCGATTGACAACCTGTCTACCACCGATATCACTGCTAGGCAACCGATAAGCCACCGAAGAGCCACCGGTGAACTTATATTAATCACCGATGAAAAAACTGAGAATTGAGATGTTCCTGTGAGACGGACTCTTATATCAGACCTTTCGCTTCAGTTTCCAGAGTAGGAAACCAGCGTCATATGTGACTGATTCTGTGACAATTCTGTGACAAGTTTTGGTGGTTCCCTACCATGTTTGGTGAAGGGAACTCCCACAAATCCGCCGACAATAGCAAGACCCCCATGGTTGTCTTAAATGGAGTCCCGGAAGTCAGAGAAGACTCCACTGTGAGGGGAAGAGATTGTGGCCTCCAGGGGTACAGGTTGTGGTGAAGATCGACGCGGTAGAGGTCGAGGTGGAAGAGGCCGATCCAAGCGGTCGGATTCCGCAGGGAACTGCACAGTGGAGGTCCTAGAACCTGGTACCATTGCTCCTACGAAGAGCCCCACAGTGGTTGCTGAAGAATCTTGTGATTCTTTGGATGATACTGCTTCCCACAGGTCTGATGGTGGAGAGCCAGGCATGTGACACACAGGCAGGTGATACCCATGAAGATGACACCCAAGCAGGCGATACCCATGAAGATGGAAGTCAAGAAACCCAATCATGGTCAAAAACCAAGAAACCCAGGGATAGTTGACTTTCCAACCTAAAATCATAGGAGGGGGGGGGGGTAGGAATGATGTCAGGTGCCTAAGCATCACTGCCAGCTTCAAATCGGGATTAAGGGGTTTTCTCCAGGTAGTGTCTGTCTTCGCCAGTCTTGGCGTGAGGCGTTGCAACAGGTCGTCGAACATTATCCTTATATATATAGTTCTAGTCGGAGCTGGTGTCACCCTCTCTTAGCTCCTCAAGAATGGTGTCGTACTACTCAAACTGAAGCCTTCTCTCCTGGGTAAACCATGGCCTAGTCCACCATCTCCTTAGTCTCCTACGACGGCGCGTATGTTCACCCCTGGGCTGCTGGACTAGCTGAATGGTCTGTCTGAAAGGGCCTACTGCTGCAACGGAGGGCCAAACAGCTCGATTGCTCTTCCATCCTCCATATTGTCAGCCAGTGAACGGCATGAGGTTCAGCGGTTTTCATCATTTATACTTACTTTTCATAGAAAGGACCGACAGTAACTTGTCACAAAAGATATGAAAGTTTTTTATCACTGATATCACCGATCTACCACCGATTACCACATATGTACCACCGACCGTATCCTAACAGTCTGAAATGAAGTCACCTATGACAACCGATAAAAAAACCGAGTAATTTAAAATAATTAGACCGACTGAGAATGGATTTAAGCCCGACCGTCTGTGTAAACGGGGTGTTACTTGGTAAAATTTACAGGAGAAACAAAAGTGCCGGTTTATAAGTTTTGCTGCGTGTAGGCCTATTATAGAATCGACTTCACAGTTCATTCATCTCTTAACCAGACAACAAAAACGTAGACCTGTCCAAATTGGAAGTATTTGCAGATCACAATTTAGATGTGGCTCAAAATGATAGGAATTGTCTTTGATAGGGTAAAAACACTGTGGGAAAAGACTTCTTTCTCAACGTCATTAAAACTTGCTCGATATTGTGTGATTGAGGGTTATTACGCCGCTTTCAGTGACGGCTCTCTTATTTATGAGCCATGCTCTGTGAAAAGGGGGCTTATTCCATCTGCGAAAAGTATCGAACCAGGTCATCCTGCGCAGTCCGTTTCTGTATGTCAAAAGACCAGTCTACCTCATTATTCAGTCGGTTGTTAGATAAAATGGACTTTATGGATCAATGATCATGTGATGACCTGCTTGGTATCATGCATCACGGAGATGCATTAAGCCCCCTTTTGCCAGAGCATGGACCTTATATTTTTTTTCCCTGTTTCCAATGGTAATGTTTATGGGGAGGTATTTTACGTGTCATTTCCCAAGAAAACTAAACGTGACTAACACTGACTTGTGTTCATCTCGGGTTATGACGCATGATATGTTACATATTATGCCCTTTAATTCTTTACTAAACCACAAAATTTAACCCTTAGGCTGCTAAGCGCGACTCACCGACCTTTTGCAGATATTGTAGATTAAGATCAGACTGCACAGAACATGCAGTCTGATCTTGGATCCACACCGTCCGACAAGAAGATAATTTTTTCCAAAAATATATGTTTGAAATAGCACTATTCTGGTTTTTAATACCGGCTTGGAAGTTTCATTTTAGATGCTTATTTAGTAGGTTGAAAGGTCAAAAATATTGATGCAGGTTGTAAAATGCATTTAAAATTTAAATCATACCATTTAAATGTATGGAAAATATTGTGAAGATGACAATCTGTTATTGTGTGGTCAATCCAAGTGTAAGTCGCTGGCAAAGAAAAGAATTTCAAAAATCAGGCAAAATGTAAACAAAAGATAGAGTAACCTGGAAGCAGTTTTGAAATTAATTTCACCGCCAGCGACTAACACTCGGACCGACCATACAATAACAGATTGTCATCTTCACAATTATTTCCATACTTTTAAATGGTATGATTTAAATTTGAATGCATTTTAACAGCCATTTTGTCTACTTTTGGCAGCTACTGCTGTTTCAATGGTTAAGTTTAGTCGAAATTGAAAGCTGTTGCAGATGACATATTACATATGGCTCAGATTGTGAATTCTGTGTCTGAAGGGGTAGAAAACATGTGGAAAAATAAAATTGTTGGTTACCACAATTATTATGTTTTCAAAAGGCCTCTCGTGATGGAGTGGTAAAGAGTTAACTCTTAAGCTGCTAAGCGCGACTCACTGACCATTTGCGGACAGTGTAGATCAACATCAGACTGCACAGAACGTGCAGTCTGATCTTGGATCTACACTGTCCGATAAGGAGATATCTCTTCCCCAAAAATACCCTTGAAATAGCAGAATTTGCAGCGTTACAATCGGCTTGAAAGTTTTATTTAACTCTTTACCGCACAGTTCCGACTTTTAACGACCCTGAGAAAGAAGCCTTTTGAAAACACTGTAGGAAAAGGAGAAAATGCTGGTGACCAGCATTTTCTCCTTTTTCCACAATGTTTTCTACCCTTCCCAAAACAAATTTCAGTTTTTCAGTCACATTTATTTTGTCGTCTGCAACTGCTTTCAATTTGGGCCAGTCTAAAATTTTGTCGTTTGGTAAAGAGTTAACTTATTTAGCAGGACAGGTGTTAACTTAAATTACAGCACATTTTGGACTCGTCCAAGTCTAAAAACCCTGAAAAACAAATGTAGCTCAAATTATGGGATTTGCCTATGAAAAGGCAGAAAACATCGTGGGAAAAGGTAACCATCATTACCTCCTTTTTGTAGTCTGCTCACGAAAGCCCTCTACATCAGGATGGTAAAACACGAGACTGTTTTATGACGGATTTACCTGCTTTTTAATAATAATAATAATAATAAAAATGATAAAATTTTAGTAATAAAGATAACCTTTCAATTATGTACGTTCAGCCATAGACAGAGGCTCTGTAAAATATATCTACCGCCGAAAGATTATCATCAGTCTACAGGTTTCAATGTCGTCTGCTTAAATTTGTAACGGGCGGGGAGTGTTCAGTGTTGCTAATGAGGGATTGTTACTGTAGTGTGAAAGTTATACAAAAAAAAAACCCGTACTGTCGCCTAGCAACGGCAGAGAGCTAATCAGTATAACATACTAAATTGATATGATTAACTCACCAACCACAGCTTAAAGTCTACTCAAAGACTTTTATAAGGAAGAATACTTGACTGGGGTCAAAAAGGGGACACAGGGTAGTCATTGATTGGTCCATCAGGTACCGTGGGACAAACAGAAATGCTGTGGAAAAACGGTGTGAAACACTGAACATGGCACCCGAATCGTGATCAGTATTGGTGTGAAACCTTATTTCTTTTCACACAATGAGGTCATTTAATATAATCGCAAACGGAAATTATAATTATTGTGTAATGAAATTGTATCATTGAGCCATGCTCTGTGAAAAGAGTGCTTAACCCATTTGCAAAAAGTATCGGTTCAGTTCAGCCTGCGCAGGGTGACCTGGGTCGAAACTTTTTGCCTTTGGTAAGTTTCGTGCATATAAAAGGACGCAGCGTGACTCATGATTCAGTCATTTCCAAGACGAACTGGATGTTATGGATCCATAATCACGTGATAACTTGCTCGGTATAGTTAGTTTCAAAATTATTCATATGTCAATCACTACTTATGATGACTGTATTATATACGGATAATTTCGATGCCATCTGCTGCATATTTGTTTCCCAATATAAAGAAAGTAAATTCATACGTCCTTCAATTATATATATGCATAAACTTTCTTTTGATAGAACGATCGGACATGCATAAGTATAAGTAAAAAATGAATAAAAAAAACCTACGATCTAATTTTGAATGAGTCAACTAACTCTGCAAATTAAATCAAAGTAAATCAAATTAACCCTTGAGCAGCTAAGCACGACTTACTGACCATTTGCGGACAATGTCGATCAAGATCAGACTGCACAGAACGTGCTGTCTGATCTTGGATCTACATTGTCCGATAAGGAGATACTCTTCCCCCAAAAATAAGTATTAAATAACATTATTCGGATTTTTACTATCGTCTTGAAAATTTCATTTGACTTATTTAGCAGGATAAGGGTTGATCGATAGTATTTTTCTGGTTCATTCTGCCATTGTTACATGTATGCTATGTTGTACTTTGTATGTAACGATGATTGATTGATTGATTGTATGGTGTTTAACGCCGTTTTCAAAATTATTTCAGTTATATCGCGGCGGCCAGTGCACCTATACATGCTTTCCTGGAGTTTCTTTTCACCAGTACTCCGCACAGTATTCTTTCCAAGCCGCTGGCTGCTTTCCCACATAACCATCGTCGAAACAATGGTCAGCGGTGAGAGAGGAATGAATCCTGTCCCAATGACTATCATCAATCCTCGGAGAGAAATTGGCCAAACCGAGGATCGAACCAGCGACCTCCTGCTCTCAAGTCCTGTACGCTACCGACTGAGCTACGGGGCTTGGCGATGTAACGATGAGCAGCTATGCAATTCAAGTTCAAGCAATGAAATGTTCTGCTCTGTTCTGTTCTGTATAAGGGATCAAAGAGAACCATTAAGCCCCCTTCTGCCAGACCGTGGCTCAGAAAAGATGTAGCAAATAACAAATTGGATTTTATATGAAGAAATTAAACAGAAAGGAGGTTGACCCCCATGGATCCATAAGTGTTCAAACCTGAAATAAACAATCAACTCTTTACCAAACAGCAATTTTTATACTTGTCCAAACTGAAGGCATTTGCAGACGACAAATTGGTTGTAGCTGAAAGCATGAAGTCTGTCTTTAAACTAGGGAATACATTCTGGGAAAAAGAGAGAACATTGGTTACCAACGTTTTCTCCTTTTCCCACACATTTTTTTTTTCAAAAACCTTCTGTGTCAGAGTCTGTTCAATTCGGGAGTGTGCTGTAAAGGGTAAACGACTCTATGGAAGGAACCTTTTGAAAACATCATTAGAAAATGTGAAATTGCTGGTTATCTAATTTCCTTCTTTTCACAACATGTTTTATTTTACCCATTTTACTGATAATTCGTCAGTTCTTGCGAACGGATTACCGTAACTTTAAACTTTCGGCAGTCGTTACATACTTGACGATTTATAAAATCCAGTTTGTCTAACAACCAACTGTATCCTGAGGTAGAGTGCTCCTTTGACATGCAGAAAATTTACCTAAACGCCAAAAGTTTCCACAAAGAACAGTCTGCGCGGACAGCGCAGGCTCACTTGGATCGATGCTTTTTGCAGATGAATTAAATCACTTCAAATTCATGTTGATTTCCCATAGTTTACACTGATGTTTACAAAATCGTCTGCTGCATCTTTGTTTTAGGTAGGTATAGCGGCTGTTATCAGACAATGGGCGCCTTTGCAAACAATAGAATTAGTCGCCAAATTAGCCAAATCTAATGTCTTTTCCTAGGGAACTATTTTGTGCCACTAGGGAACTATTTTGTGCCACATAAAGGAATTTGGTCCTCAACCAGGAAGGGCCTTCTTTCATTGTGTTTTTCCAAATTTGTGCTTGAGGTGAAATAAAAAAAAAATCGGTTGAGTTGCTACCTTTTTACTTCTTGTGTGGGCTATTGGACATATACATGCATCTTTATTTGAAAGAAGCAAACTGCCAAGCTCTTGGTTCGTCAATAAACGTACCACAAAAGTTCAAAGATAGTCAGTTTATTCTATTTTCAATGTGGGAAAAAGGCAGTGGTCATTCGGCATACCTCGGGTGATCCGGTGATCAAATCCCTCGGCTGTATCACGTAGCTTGATATGCACCTACACGGTACATTTTGCACATCTCCGGAAGCACACCGCTTTACCGTTATTGAAATTGTACGGCTCCTCTTTAGAAAGAACACATGAGTAAATGTTCTATCGTTATCTTTCTAAGAGTATTTCAGTCGGCAAACAGTTTGTACATTCAATTTTTAGCGTGCTTTATCAATTCCGTTAGGAGCTTTCATCGACAGATCGATAGAAGTGAATAACTTCACAGTGGTTGTACATGTCGTTGCTAAGCGATCTACAGGGGCGCCGCCATGTTTAAGATCATGTGATTGGTGCTTCAAAATGGAAGCCTCCTTTATACGGAAAAGGTTATGTAGATACGGAATCAGCCGATTTGTGACGAGTGAGGCTGTGGTGTGACACCTAGATACATGTAGGCCAGGACAGAAAACAGAAACATTAACAGTGTGACTTATAAGTAGATATGTTTTGATTAGCCCTCAACGAACAATTATGCAGGATGGTTAAATTTTAAACGTATTTTTATTTGACTTTTTTAAATCTTTTTTTCCTATTTCCATAGAAAGTGAGATGAAGCTATGCTCGTAGAACAAGTCATTTTTCGCATGATGCAATTACAGTTTATAGTGTGCCGTCTGCACTATTATGTATAACCTGGGAACGTTTTCAGATTTGAGATACATATACATGTCAATTTGACTTTCAAAATATTGATTTTGAAACAGATTAAATTTCTGGGAAAAGGGGTGTTGTATGATGTTCTATTCTGTTTTGTCATACCCTGCAGTACACGTATATTATTGAAAGTATAAAAGGTTTCCGTGGTTCTTTTGATTTGTCTGTCTCACCATTTTTCTCTTTGTCTGTCCATATGTCCGTGACTCACTCTGTCTCCCTGTGGCCCCATCTCTAGAAGACTTTTCATATGTGCCCTCTCTCACCATCTCTCCCTTAGGAAGGGATTTAACCCTTAACCAGACGACAAAACCTTAACCTTGTCCAAATTGAAAGCATTTACAGACGACAATTTCAATGTGGCTCAAATGGTGCAACTTTTCTTTAATATAATAGAAAACATTGTGGGAAAAGGAGAAAATGCTGGTGACCAGCATTTTCTCCTTTTCCCACAATTTTTTTTAAAAGGCTTCTTTCCCAGGGGCGTCAGAAGGCGTCATTGTGCAGTAAAGGGTTAAGGATGTAGCTTTTTAAGTTTATGAGAAGGTAGGGTGAAAATTCATTGATATCTCATGAACATTGTGTTTGCATTTCTCATTGTAATCAATATGCTTTTCTTGAAATCATTGGAGCCGAGCTGTGACAAAAGGCCCTTAATTCATCTTCGTGATGCATTATTATACCAAGCAAGTTATTACCTAATTATGGATACATAAAATCCATTTTGTCCAACAAACGGCTGCATCGTGAGGTAGAATGGTCCTTGGATATGCAGAAAATTTGAAAATAGCAAAACGTTTCGACCCGGGTCAGCCTGTGCAGTCCGTGAAAGCTGACCGGGTCGTTAACTTTTGCAGATGCATTAAACCCCCTTTTTTACAGACCACGGCTCATTTATATTGGTTTAGAACTGTGCATGAAGCAGTCGGTAAAAAAAATACTTCGACTTCCTGTGTTACTTTTAAGTTTACTTCATTGTTGGACATTTCAAAGACATTATCACAATGCCCGGGCAGTCGACAGTAAAAATGCATTGTCCTCTTATTCTTATTGACACCTCCTCCTGTGACAAACTTTTCCAAGAAGACATGCTTCCCCCTAGTAATGCCTTAAATCTAGATTTATCGTAAGTGTTGCTGGTTTTGCGACTTTTAGAAGTTTTATTTTATTGTTTCTCATAGATAATGTTAATACCTTTTACCATAAGTGATTTTTCATATTTACGTTGTATTTATTATTTAATTTGTTATAATAATAATGTTATAGATACATTTTCCGATGAGAGATCGAAATTTATTTCATCGAGTGAACATCATCGGTAATATTTTGACGAGTGGTGCAGCCACAAGTGGACAACGTGGTTATAGTTAGTGCCTAGGTGGGTGATCAGGCCGTTGCTCAACACACTATTTTCAACGTAGCAGTTGTGAGGCACCTTCAACGGCATTTTAAAATGATACATTTTGATATGTACTTTATGTTTCTTTTTAAGTATTCCAGTTATATTACAGTCGCGGCCAGTGTTCCTATTCATGCAAATGACTTATGACCAGCTCTTGTCGTTCCAGGTGTAGCCGTCCTACCATCTCCCTTATCTATATCTAGCTTTGTGGTATGCAAATGAGTGAACCAGTATCGCGTGGAAGTGAATCTTGTTATAGACATAAGCTTAGGTTAACCCTTTCCCAAACGACAAATTTTGGACCGGTCCAAATTGAGAGAGTTTGCAGACGACAATTTCAAATTTGATGAAAATGGCAGAAAGGTCTCAAAAAGGGTAGAAAACACTGTGGGAAAAGGAGAAATTGCTCGTTACGAGCAATTTCTCCTTTTCCCACAGTGTTTTCAAAAGACTTGTACTGCAGACACGTGAAAACCAGGGCTTGTTTGGGAAAGGGTTAAGAGACGCAATTACGAAGCCTCTTGGAACACTGTGGAGAAGGCAAAAATGCTGGAGCTAAATGTTTTCTCCTTTTCCGACAATCCTTTCTACATACCCCATCATTTGAGCCACAATTAGTGTGTCGTCATCAATGCCTGCAGGGGTCCTGCGTGGCTCAGTGGTAAAGTGCAGGAATCGTAACCTGGAGGCCCCGGGTTCGAGCCTCACTGCATCCACTGGGTTTCTCGTGGGAGTGTCCTTGGACAAGACACTTCAGAGCCCTAGCCTAGTACTGGTGAAACCCAGGAAATACATGAATATGTGAGCTGTCGCCGTGATGTGACTGAAATATTGTTGAAAGCGGCGTAAAACACCATTAAATCAATCAATCAATCAATGCCTGCAACTTGTGCAAGCTTTGGCCGTCTTGTAAAGGAGTATTACTAATGCTATTACAACTTCCACAACACCTACTACTAGGTATACTACCAATCTCCGAGCAGAGTTGTCGTTCATTACTCTCACCATACATCTCTGCAACGGGCTAAATGACAAGAATCTTGTCAAACCGAGGAAAACATGTTTTGTTACTATTTAACTGTTTCATGTGTAACATAATAAAGTAGTCAAAGAAAATATGATTCCGGATACATTATAGGTGCATTCAAACTGATGAATTTACCTGTATATAATGGAACTATTTTTTCAAGCTTCTTTACTGATCAGAATCTTACGCCAACTGTAAAAAAAATGGCTGCGCCCATGAATGATGACAAGTTAAACAAAATTAAAAAAACAAGTTATCGTCCTTTAAAAGACATTTAAGCTTTTCAGAAAATCCCTCTTTTTCACATTTCCTACCACTAAGTCTGAATCAGACTCTGATTGGCGAATGCTGTTTGAACAGCACACAAAACAATCGATTGGTCTTTCTTTCACCGGCGTTTGTGTCGCCATTTTGAGTTATGGTCATGTGACGAAAATATCATGTGATGATGGACTACTTTCTGAGCCAACTACAGAGGTGAATGGGAATGATCCGTAGCGCAAGAGAGTGGTATACTACTAGTTGTAGTAGTCGTCGTCAATTACCGGTATTCCAAAAAGGCAATGTTGTCGTACTCAAGCCTGCTATGGGTATTTAATAATCCTTTACCAAACGACAAAATTATAAAGCCCCGTCCAGATTCAAAGAATTTGCCGACGACAAAAAAAAAAAAAAAATGCGGCTTAAATAATCAATTTTTCTATGATATGATAGGAAACATTGTGGAATAGGGAGAAAATGCTGTGCTGGTTTCCATAATGTCTTCAAAAGACTTCCAACTCGGGTTCGTTAAAAGTCGGGATTGTTTGGAACAGGATTAAATTAAGCTGTGCATTCGTACAGTCCGTTGCTCGTCAGACGAAGTCACTGGCTGCTTTCACATACCCACCGTCAACTAACTGACAATCGCGATATTAAGCTTGGGTGTTTGTGAACTTAAAGAAACGAAAATAAAAGTACACAATTTTTTTTTTTCATGCCATCACTTCAAGATGATATGAAATTGTATAACATGGCAGATGGAGCCACAAGTTCTTTGCATAGAAAGGGAAAACAGAGGTAACGTATATCGAACTCACCAGTCCTGTCCGTTCATTCTCTCTGTCTCTCCCTGCCACTCCCTCTGTCTCTCAGTCTCTCTCTCTCTCTCCTCTCTAGCTCGTCTAGTCTTTTTCCCAAGAACGAGTATTGGAAAATTGAAGGGAAAATATTCCCCTCTAAATTCTTCAATAATTGTCCCTCACGACCGTAGTACTGCAAAATTAATGCTTACGCGGAAAAAAGAAAACGGAATCAACGTCAGAGTAATTAAAATGACCAATGACAAGGATTTATGAGTTACGTATATAGAGATATATTTATGGATTAAAATCCAAGCGCTGCAGTTCTGGCTACTCCAGGAATCTATAGGTACCCGGAGGCGAAGTGCAATAAAGGAAGGGACAATTTCGAGAGTAAGTAAGATATATAGGATCTGACATTAGTTGGCATATAAGATAAAATTTTTGGCATTTAAGATAAAATTTTTGGCATTTAAGATAAAATTTTTATTAACTCTTTACCAAACGACAAATTTTCAGTTAGTCCAAATTGAAAGCATGTGCAGACGACAAAATAGATGTAACTCAAAAACTGGAATTTGTTTTGCGGAAGCTAGAAAATATTGTGGGAAAAGGAGAAAATGCTGGTTACCAGCATTTTCTCCTTTTCCCACAATGTTTTCAAAAGACTTCTTTCTCAGGGTCGTGAAACTTTGGGATCGTGTGGTATAGGGTTAAAGGAGTCTAGAGATAAATGTTAACCCTTATCCAGCTAAATAAGTTAAATAAAATCTTCAGTCCGATGGTAAAAACCCGAATAATGCTACTTCAAACTTACCTTTTGGAGAAAAATATCTCATATCGGACAGTGTAGATCCAAGATCAGACTGTACGTTCTTTGCAGTCTGATCTTGGTCTATTTTGTCCGCAAAAAGGTCCTTGAGTCGCTTGCTGTCAATGTTGATAAAGACGTAGATTTTCATTTCCTGACAAAATTTCTTCTTTTCGTTCGTTGCACTTGCTTGTAGTCTGTCTGATAACATTTAGCCCGATAACTGTTTAACTTTATAGCATACGACAAAATTTTGGATTGGATCAAATTGATCAAATTGAAAGCATTTGCAGACGACAAATTAAATGTAGCTTTTATTGTGATTTCTGTTTTGGATAGGGTAGAAAACGTTGTGTGCTTGTAACCAGCATTTTCTCCTTTTCCCACAATGTTTTCAAAGACCTTCTCTTCCAGGGTCATTAAAACTTTGGTAAAGTTTTGGCCACTTACTGGACAGATACGTCTTTTTATGTATGTGCAATCGACAGAAGTTTGGGAAACACTGTAGGGAAAGGAGAAATATATTCTCACAGCATTTGTAATTTGCGTAATTTGTCAGAGTTCTGTACAGTCTGATCTTGATCGGCAGTATCGATAATGATAACAATAATAATAATGATGATGATGATGATGATGATGATGGTAGTAGTAGTTTTAATAATGTTAGCCCCAAAATAAGACATTTTCGCCATGTCTATTTTGCCAGGACTGGCGATCATATACGGTATCTGTCGAGAGAAGTCGGCCAGAGGAGTTAATTTCACGGACATTGCCAAACTAACTTTGCACTAAATTTGATTGAAGACGGCTTAGTCAGTCGCAGAATCATCGTTAAAGAAGAAAATAGTTTTCATGGAAATAACATACATCTAGGGTCAAACTGAGGCCTCATGTCTTACACAGACTTTCGGTAACCTTGCAGTCAACCGAGTGAAGATACAACATGGTTCATCTGCTGTAGAAAATTATATAGAAATTTCGTCGATAAATGAAAACTGTCCAGATAGGGCAAAAGTTTTCTTAGTTTCTATTGCGTTTCCATTGCGAAATCGGTAATAAAAGTAAACAGATTTGCAGCAGAACACTTTAAAGATACATCCTTACAGCCAGAGGAAAAAGAAAACTGTTAAAACTTGAAAGTGCGTAGAATGGTATAGGATTCGGTCAGCTGTGTTTCCATAGGTAGATTATCAATAAATATGGTGTAAGGGATAGAGAAACAAAGGGGATTTGTCCTCATTTAAAACCGGAAACGGCAAAAGTGATTTCTTTGAAGGTTGCCAAAAAATGAAATGCATTTTCAATCCGTCGTAATCTGTGCAACCTTGCTGCCACCAGGGGCAACTTTTAGCGTGAAGATACAAGAATGGTTACGGTTTCATCAGTTAAAGATGGAATGGGTTAAAAACTGGCTGAAAATAAGTATAGATGTAGGCCTACACGTATCTTTAAAGATTATCTTTGTAAAATATGGCCGACATGGGATGAGTATTTCCACATGCAGAGAGGTGAAAACATTGTGGCAAAAGGCGAAATTACTCATTACGATGCTTTAAAGTGCTCTTTTGCAAGACAAAAAAAAAAAAAACTCTCTGGCAGGAGTAAAAGTTTCCTTCGTCACAAGTAATTATCGTTTTGCCACAATATTATCAGAATTGATTTGCTGCAAGACAAAAAAAAAAAAACTCTCTGGCAGGAGTAAAAGTTTCCTTCGTTACAAGTAATTATCGTTTTGCCACAATATTATCAGAATTGATTTGCTGCAAGACGAAAATCTAATATCGTCGCAGGAAGCATTGAATAATCCAAACGTGGGATTTTAGTATTGCAAAGTATGCTGTTTTGGACTGATTTAATATTTATTGGTTTTTTATTCAAAACACTGGAAAGTTGCATTGATTTCTGACTGCATTGCGTTTGGAACCCAAACATGTTATCGTAGTGCACTTTTCATATTTTTTTTTTCCCCAAAAGACTCCAATACAAATAGGTCCGTGAAGTTGGCAGCCCAGACTGCCAGCAGCCTAAATTGACAACAACCCAAACTTTTTTTTAACTTTTACGTCCTATATAAAAGTCCAGGTCAATATAACAATCATTAAGAAATAAAAAAAATTAGGCTACTAGGCTGCTGGGCTGCCAACTTCACGAACCTAATACAAATCAGGTCAAAGAGAACTATAGTGCTCTTAATCTGTTTCTCTGTATGATTGTTTTTTTTTTAATTCTACCACGGTACAGTTTAACTGAATTAACGGGGAAATATTTGTGGACAGCATAGATCAAGATCTGACTGCACAGAACGTGCAGTCTGATCTTGGATCTACACTGTCCGATAAAGAGATATTTTCCCCCCATAATAAGTATGAAATAGCATTATTCGTACTATCAGCTTAAAAGTTTCATTTAAGTTTTTAAGCAGGATATGGGTTAAGATGGGTTAAGAATACTTTGAAATATATTCTCAGTGTTCTTCAAAGCATATGATATTTATATTCTTTTTTTTTTAACCCTTTCCCAAACGACAAATTTTGGACTGGTCCAAATTGAAAGAGTTTGCAGACGACAATTTTAAATTTGATGAAAGTGGCAGAAAGGTTTTAAAAAAGGGTAGAAAACACTGTGGAAAAAGGAGAAATTGCTCGTTACGAGCAATTTCTCCTTTTCCCTGTGTTTTCAAAAGACTTGTACTGAGACACGTGAAAACCACGACTTGTTTGGGAAAGGGTTAAATGAACAATAAAAAAACTGATAATGGTTGAACAATCTTCTTATCCGATTGAGCTTGACATGTTAGTCTTTGCTGATAAAACTGAACAGTTTTTCCTACGTTGTTTATTTGTAACTTCTGGTGCACGAACTTTCGTTTGAGGCACTCAATGGTTCATTCATATTGGTCAATATGCTGGAATATAGTGTCTATTTATAGCAGTAGATTTACTACTGGACGCTGGCGTAATGATACATACTTTCGCCATTGTATTGAAAACAGCTGATCAATGAAGTGTCAAAAGCATCAGGACGAGGGACAAAGCTGACACAAAATTTGAATTGGTCAAATAATCACACGAATTTGATTGTCTGTTAAAGGGTCATTAGAGTATTTACACACTCATGGCGGCTGATGTGTGCTTTTCGGGCAAAGGTTCATTTTCGGCCCTCGGCGTTATAGCGACCCTCTGGAGGGTGTCCACCACTAGTCAACTGAAACACACCTGCTTATCAACTTCTTTGCAGTTTTAAAAAAGCTCATGAATACTGTTTTCGTTCATTATAGAGTTATCGAAGAAATCGGTGCTAGAAAACTCATAAGCCGCATTTTCCTTTGATGAGATTTCGTAAAAAACGGGGAAAATAGCTCGATTCGATCTATGATCAAAAGACAGACACAGAGGCGGAGATTTTACTTTCTCGCTACCTGTAGGTTTGATTGATTTTCGGTTTATCTATTGTCGCCGCCGTTTGCCCTTAGCGGCGACGCCCCCCTGATGGCTGTTAGTTATGTTACGGAGATAGTGCAACATACAGGACGAAACGAAACCCATCATAAGTTACGCCTGATTCTCTAACATGCTTGGTGTATCGCACCGTCCCACGAGACCTCGGTTTAACGCCTCACACGAAAGACTATTAGTAATTTTGGAAGGCCAGCCGTGGGCATATTGTACAATTAAATATAAAAAGATTGCATCATGTAGCATGATCGCTAAAACGCCTTTGGTTTGGGCATTTAAACGAGTAAGCGTTAGTTACAAGTTTTGGCTCAGCAGTGATCGCGAGATTCTAAGCATTGTGATGAAGAGACTCTCCTTTGGGTTTTAATCAAAGGACTGATAGTCCTGAGAGCCACTTGGTGGGTAATGGGTTAGAAATGTTTACCATTTTAAAATTTCAAATCTATTAAAAACATTCAAGATACAAAAAACATAACCAAAAGATAGTATTATGACCTAGTGAAAACTTTTTTTTCTTTTTACCACAGGTGACCCATATTCAGTTCTGTCAAAAATATTATTGAGACAAATATCCGGGCAATTTTATGATCGTTGGACTGAAATGTAGCCGTTGGAGCACACACAAACATTTGACTCAGTAATCTACATGTCCTTTGGAAGTAATCTGTCTTTATTGGTGTCCGAGTCCGCAATGGACCCTAAGAATATGGCTATTACAGCTCAAGAAAAAACGATATAACCCAATAGCATGATCATCAGCCTTTAACTATTTTACTTATGTCTTGTCTAATGAGCAACATGTTTACCGAAGGCAATCCATTTCAGTTATGTGCAGTATTTCATCAAAATTCAAAATAACTATTTCCAAGTTTGATATGCGTGGGACTGAAGACACTCCCAAAGAGTGCCAGTTAATTTCTTTTTTAATTTGACTATGTGACCAACTTTTTGACCAGAGGTGACTGACTTTTCAGTTTGTCTGACATATTATGAAGACAAAAACTGTGAAATTCTGAAGATGTTTTATGAGAACTGGATAGAAGATATGACCTTTGGAGTACGTGTAGAGGCTTTTTGAGAAGAGTCCTGTGTACCTTAGCGGTGAAGGGGTGTGATTTGAATTTTAAAACTTTGACAACCTGTTTTCTATTCACACTCTTTATATTGTCTCTGTTTTATCCCCTTTTCCAATACCCTTTTTTGCGTGTATTGTCTGACTAACTCTATGTTCTGAATTGTCTGCGTTTTACAACGTCCCAGGCATTAGTACTGCTTCCACACCAATTGAAAACTGTAAAGATCGACATGTATATTGCTTTAAATGTTCGCGATTCGAATAGCTCTATTACCCTTTACAACACTAAAAAACACTGCAATAAAGAACTTGTTAGTTGAGTGGATTATTATTGATCTATATTATGGGAATTTGAATTACAGTGGAGTGAAAAGTAAAGTTCTCAGATTACTGATTGTCAGAACTAGCGTAGTTTCAAGTCAACTTCCCGTCTGAATTCAGATTTTGGCAGATACGAATCCACCTTGCTTTCTGACACCCGCACTAAATATTGTGTTTCATTTCATACCGACTATATCTAGGTTAAGTGCACATTCCTAAAAATCACAGCAGACTGTGACAAATTCACTTCTGTAAGAACGACAACCTACTAATTGGATCGGTGAAGTGTTATGTCGGTGTTCCCCTAAATTAAGGGCCGGTTCAGCGACTGATTCATACATATGTAAATTTATAAAGAATTCTGTGGCACAAATGACGTTATACGTCACGTGATTACATGATCTATATTTGTCGCAAAGCTACATTCAAGAAAGCACCTGCTGAGCGAAGAACCTTACACATTACATATGCTATGTACGATCTCTGGTGCACCTAAAATATGGGTTTGCAAAGTATTTAAAGTCTAGAATAAAAAGCTGTGAAGAAGCAACATGTAAGAATATATAAGAAGTCAATGCAAACACTTACTCCAAGTTATCGTATATTTGTTCGGAAAAAAAAAAAATACTGTTGGGAAATATATCCATTTGAAAGCTTCATGTACTCGGTATCGCCTTCCTTTTTCCGATCATAGGTTGAGTGTTGAACTGAAATAAGACTTAAGGTTGGGACAGATTGTGAGATTGAGAGTTTACTTCTAACGGGTAGTTATAAAAAAAAAAATTCACAGAGAATTCTCCACAAATAAAAGCGTGCCGTTGTAATGACACTTGTCAAAGGGTATTCTTAAGCGTATCGCAAACTTTTTCAGGTCACGACTTCTTTTTTTAGATTATATTACACTTGATGTCTATGTGAGCGACTTGTTTTCGTGTAGCCTTGTGGACGAAATGGTTGTTTCGAGATGATTGTTTCAAAGATTCGAACCGTTAAATATCTCGGTCTTTATAGACATAGATCTAGATCTATTCATTATCCCAAAAGTACAATTTGTAAGTTATTTACAACAGAAAAAACTGGCTTGTTTACCGAATAATTACAAAACTATGTTTCATCTCGCAAACCGGAACTTGGGACAGGAAGCAGTACAAGGCCGGAGGTATGCTTACGTCACCCCATAGATCAGTATGATAACAATGAGAGCCTGGTTGCTCTGCAACCAGGCGACTCAAAAATGACGACGAGCATATATCAATTAGGAAGACATTTTCAGCTTGCGCAATATAAATGGAATGTACTTTAACAAGCCCGTAAGCAACATATCTCTCGCCTTGTTTCAGTAGCCTATTTAATATGTACCACCACGAAATATGTTTTAAAGGGCTTTTCCGTACTTATATTATTTATTAAAGCTTTTACGAAGAAACTGGCTACATATTATCTTTTTTCAAAAGTATCATTCAATATTTATCGGTTAGGCTATATTCTATGTATATAGAATTTAAGAATTTATTGAAAAGGTAATAAGGCGTAAATCCCTTACCTGCTAAATAAGTTAACCCTTTCCCAAACGACAAATTTTGGACTGGTCCAAATTGAAAGAGTTTGCGGGCGACAATTTGAAATTTGATGAAAATGGCAGGAAGTTCTCAAAAAGGGTAGAAAACACTGTGGGAAAAGGAGAAATTGCTCGTTACGAGCAATTTCTCCTTTTCCCGCGGTGTTTTCAAAAGACTTGTACTGCAGACACGTGAAAACCAGGGCTTGTTTGGGAAAGGGTTAATGAAACTTTCGAGCCCGTAGTGAAACCCCAAATGTCGGTGTTTTCAAAATTATTTTTGAGGTAAAATATGTCCATATTGGACGGTGTAGATCAAGATCAGACTACACGTTCTGTGCAGTCTGATCTTGATCTACACTGTCTGCAAAAGGTCATTGAGTAGCGCTTGGCAGCCCAAGGGATTATATTGGCAAAAAAAAAAAACTGACCATACGTGACTTACTTTAAAGGAATCATATTAGCCTACAGATTTCGTTCAGATCCTTTTCATGTATTGTCTTAGGGAATATTCATTTTCTACTCACGAGTATGTACAAACTATGAATCAAATACAATAAACATTAGACTGCAAAGCGCGACCTCATGCTTTTTCTTTTTGCGCACAGTGTAGATTAAAATCAGATCGAAATCAACATCAGGCTTTTTTTGCGCACAGTGTAGATCACGGTGAGACTGCACAGAACGTGCAGTCTGATTGTCGAATCACACTGTCCTGTACGGTGAGATTTATCCTGCAAAATACTTATGAAATCACGAATCCAATATAATAAACTCTGGTCTGCAAAGTTCGACTTTAGGTTTTTTTTTTTCGGGCTCAACGTAGATGGGGATCAGATTAAAATCAAAATCATGTTGTTTTTTTTGGCGGACAAGTGTAGTAAACGATAAGACTGCATAGAATGTGCAGTCTCGTCTTAGATCCACACAGTCCTATACGGTAAAATTTGTCCTGCAAAAAGGCTATTTGAAATCGCAATAATTCGGATTTTACTATCGGTTCTGAACTTTTTTAAACCCATAACCACACAACCCCGACTTTTAACGACACTAAAGGAAAAGCCTTTTGAGAACATTGTGGAAAAAGGAGAAAATGCCGGTAACCAGCGTTTTCTCCTTTTCCCGCAGTGTTTTCTACCCTTCCCATTTTCAAATTTTCAGTCACATTTATTTTGTCGTCTGCAACTACTTTCAATATGGACCAGTCTAAAATTTCGTCGTTTGATAAAGAGTTAACCCTTTTTCAAACGACAAGATGCAGACTTATTCAAATTGAAAGCATCAGCAGACAACTATTTAGATGTGACTCAACTGATGAAACTTACCTTTTATAGAGTAGGAAATAATGTGGGAAAATCACTGAAAATAAATCCTGACGCAATTAATCATCAATCCTCGGAAAGAAATTGGCCGAATTGGAGTTTCGACCGGCGACCCCATGGTCTCAAGTAGTGCACGCTACCGACTGCACAACCGGGGCCAGGCCAAGTTTGAAGAGAAAGTCGGTCGTACAACAAAGAATTCATATTTCATCATGCTTTTTTTTTTTTTAACAGAATCTCTCGACAATGGAGAACACCACGGCTATCTTCGACAACATTGACAACACGACCGTCGAATCCGGGCTCGATCCCGAGATGGATGAACTTTTTGGGAAACTAAACCAAGTCCAACTGATTGTCACTCCAACACTGATGCTCCTTGGTATCACAGGAAACCTGATGATCATTATCACCGTGTCTGGTCAACATTTTGTACAACTATCGACCAAGTACACCCTGAAAGCCCTTGCGGTATCAGACTCCGTTTTGCTATTAACAAACGTATTCAACCAACATTTCACTCGAAGCGTATTTGGTTGTGACGTCAGGGCGCTAAGTCCGTTCTCCTGTAAGCTGTTTTTCGTGGCGTATCGCGTGGGCAAGATGTCTGCCTCCTGGTTTATCGTCCTAGTGGCCGTGGAAAGGTTTGTAGCCGTATTGTTTCCGTTTCACGTGAGAATAGTCACTACCAAACGAAACATTATCATCGCCATTGTGTGCATTTATGTTTATAACATCGTCATATCCGGTATATGGACGGTATCTAGTGACGTCATCAACAACACCTGCCTACCGGATGCGATCACCCCTGACAACGCCTCGATTCACAAAATCTTTGTAATCATTGGTGGCCTTAGTTATTCCTTGGTGCCCATTTTGATATTGCTCTTCATCACGCCACCTATCGTTTACAAGTTACTGGTGCAGCGAAGGAGGAGACAGGAACTTACCCATAATGCCTTGCAACGATCTACATTTACCCAGAATGTATCCCGGATCACCGCAATGCTCATTGGTAAAACTATATTATTCTTTCACGACATTAGTTCTTGCTGCCATTTTTAGCTCGGCTGTTTTCGAAGTGAACGTCGAGGTATTATCATTGCCCTGGCGTCGTCGTGGTGGTGCAAAAACTTTGATGTTTTTAACATCTCTGTTAATTTGGAAAATAGTTTACTTCAACCTCAGACTAGTTGTTCACTATCAAAAGGGAAACTTATATATCCGGGGAAGATAACTATCAAATTATTTCGACACGGTAATGCCCCCATTTTCGACTTGGAATTATCAAAAACTTTGACATTTTATAATATTTCATAACATAACTGAAGATATTTACTTCTAACTTGGACTATTTATTGACCATCCACTATCAAAAGGGTAATCCATACAACAGGGGCAGGTAACCATCTACATATTTTGACACAGTAATTCCCCTTTTTCCGAACAAGAATTCTCACCAAAAGCAACTGTAGCCGAGCGTTTGCACCCGCATGCGGTGCTCTTGTTTCGTCTTGCAGCAGCCTACTAGTATAATCATTGTGACACTGCGCAAAATATTTCTCGTGGCGAGTATTTTTTGATGTTGGTGTCTCAAATGATTTCACGCGTATCTCCGTGTTACACAACTATGCAGCTAAATCAGGCGGTTTAATGCATCTGTATAAAGTAGCAACCCATGTTATCTTTTGCAGTCTGCGCAGGCTGATCTGGCTGATACATTTTGCCACTGGTAAACAGAGCTCCAGATAGAGGGATTTCAAAATTGAAAATATTAATCACTCTCCACTAAACCCTATGTTATGGGTACTCACTAGAATCGTCTCATCGAGACGATTCTAATGAGTACCCACAACATAGGGTTTGGAAGAGAAATAATGGATTTAGAATACTATCACTCCCTTTTTTCTGGAGGTCTGGGTAAATTTACTGCATGTCAAAGAACTATAAACCAAATGATTCGATCGCTTTTTAGACAACGCGGATCCACATCGTGTGACGACTTGCTTCCTAAAATGCATTACGAAAATGAATTACACAACCTTTCCCCAAAGCTACGCTCATATCTCTTCTGCTAAATGTTCCCTCCTTTCTGACTTTAGCTTATTAGCTCGGCGGTTTTTGAACAAAAAGTCGAGGTATTTCCTAGCCCTGGCATCGTCGTCTGCGTCGTCTGCGGCGTCGTCGTCTGTGTCGTCTGCCATCGTCGTGAGAAAACTTTGACATTTTATGATATCTCTATTATTACTCAAGATATTTGCTATATTTGCTTCAAACTTGGACAAGTTGTTAATTATCAAAAGGGGAACCTATACAAGGGCAGGTAACCATCAACGTGTTTTTGACAGAGTTATGCCCCTTTTTCGACTTAGAATTTCGATGAAAATCAAGCATCCGCAGCCGGACGTTGGCATCCGCATGCGGTGCTCTTGTTTGTATTAACCTTTTACCACACAATCCTTACTTTTAATGACCCTGGGGAAAAAGCCTTTTGAAAACATTGAGGGAAAAGGAGAAAATGCTGGTAACCAGCATTTTCTCCTTTTTCCCACAATGTATTCTACTCTTCCCAAAACAAATTTCAATTTTTCAGTAACATTTATTTTGTCGTCTGCAAAAGCTTTCAGTTTGAAACCGGTCTAAAATTTTGCCGTTTGGTAAAGCGTTAACTCTAGTCCATATGTACTGATCACGTCTATGGTATATGCCTAAGAGTGTCATACTTAACCCTATGGCTTCTAAGCGAGACTCAAGGACCTTTTGAGGATAGTGTAGATCAAGATCAGACTGCACATAAAGTGCAGTCTGATCTTGAATCTACAGTTTCCGATAAGGACATTCTTCCCCCCATAATAATAATAATAATAATAAAAATGAAAATAATAATAATTCTGAAATAGCAATTTTGGGCTTTTTAACTATCGACTTGAAAGTTTCAATTAACTTATCTAGCAGGTAAAGGGGTTCATAAAGAGGCTGTTAATCAATTCAGTCACATTTGTCTGAAACAAAAGAATCGTGCAACAAATCTATGAAAATAGCTTGTGTGAAATGAGCCCCCCACCTGGTTCGGTATTGAAAACCGTGGCGTATTGACGTTCATTGCAAAACAAGGTTTTTAACCTCGTTGGCTTTTTAATTGCATGAAACACTTTGTTTGAATATCAACTGGGACTGAAATAATTGGCCCGAATAGCTCAAGCGGAAGAGCGCAGGACTTGTTGACTTCAAGTCTGGGGCCACTTGAGGGTTTGGGTTCAAGCCCTACGGCTGGTCCTCTAAAATCATAATAGTCTGTCGTATAAGACGTTAAATCGAGGTATCGTGTGACGATGCTGTACACGGAGCAGGCGTCACTAAGGAAAAGTTTAGTCCTGTATCTTGCACTATTCCCTGTAATATAACTTACAGTATTCTGGGGGTGTCGCCAATTTGGGCAACCGGTGGCGACGATAAATAAACGGAAAATCAATCAATCAGTCTATATTAAATATTTAAAGAGAGAGCGTAAAGCATGTACGCGCCAAATTTCGGGCACTTGAGAGCTTAACAACTAAAATTACTGATAGTCTTTCCGGTGAGACGTTAAAGCTATGTCCCGTGCGACGGTGTTCAACGCCGAGCACTTTAAGTAACACTAGCTGCCCAAAGTAGGTTTTAAGATGCATTTGAAATCTAAATCATACCATTTAAAGGTATGGAATTTATTTTGAAGATGACAATCTGCTATTGTTAGTCGCTGGCAGAGAAATTAATTTCAAGACTAGGTTAAACGTTGCCAGGTCACTCTATCTTTCGTTTACTTTCTGTCTGATTTTAGCATTTATTTTTCTGACCGATCAGACAGTAACTGTGGATACAGGAGAATGATTATCATGGTATTTCATAAGATACATGGACTTTTTGTTTGTTTGTTTAGTGCTTAAAGTTTGTTGGTTTAGTGTTTAAAATTGTTTCAGCATTATTTCATATATATCGAAGTGACCAGAGCACCTATCCATGCTTTTCTTGAGTTATTTTTGACCAGTACTTTGCACAACATTCTTTCCAAGCTGCTGGATGCTTTCCCACATAAAATCGTTGAAACAACATTCAGCGGTGAGAGACAAATGAATCCTGTTGCAATGAATATCATCAACTCTAAAAAAGAATCGGGGCAAGCTGGAAATCAAACCAGCGATCCCCAGGTTTCAAGCCCTATAGTGCTACCAACTGATTTATCGGTTTGGCTCTAAGGTAGCGGCGTAAATATGGCGTGCAACACACGAAAAGGGGCCTTCAGACACACGCGTAAAAGTGTGTCGTCCCAGATCAGCCTGTGCAGTCTGCGACTAATCCGAGACGACACTTTCCGTTTTTGTGCGGTTTTCTGTTTCACGAAAGTCTACTGTATGAAAAAAATCTTATGTGGTCGTAAAGTGCCGTCTCGGATTAGCCTGCGCAGACTGCGCAGGCTAATCCGGGACGACACTTTACGCAAATGTCCGAAGGTCTCATTTTACATGTTTGCGGGCCATATATGATCCGTGTCCTGGAAAAGGGGTTTTAATTCATCCCCGTGATGTATTATACCCAGCCAGTCATTACATTATCATGGATCCATAAAATCCATTCTGCGTAACAACCGACTATATCATAAGGTGCACTGGTCCTTTGACATGTAGAAGATTTACCAAAAGCAAAAGGTTTCGACCCAAGTCAGCTTGCACGGATTGCGCAGACTAATCATGGTCGATACTTTTTGATGATGCATTAAGCAGCCTTTTCACAGAACATGGCTCATATACATGTATGAGGGTGGAAAAAGGCTTGTACATATATCTAAGGCGGTTTATCACTATCATTAATGAATTTTTATCGTTAACATTTAGCATCGCTTAATTATTAGCATTAGCCTCCACAAGTAACCTGGTTATCTGTTTTTATAACATAATTACACGGCAACAGTAATTTTATTGCTGAAACAAACGTAGTTACCCTTTTCACACTTCAAATTCATATTGTAAACTAAAATAGACAAATATATGAGCCATGCGCTGTGAAAAGAGGTTGGGTGAATCTGCAAAAAGTATCAACCCGGGTCAGCCTGCGCAGTCCGCCCAGGCTGACCTGGGTCGAAACTTTTTGCTATCGGCTAATTTTCTGCATGTCAAAAGACAAGGCTACCGCATGATTCAGTCAGTTGTTCAGACCTCCGGATAATAAGGAGTGGAAGTATTCTAACTCCATTATTTCTCTTCCAAACCCTATGTTTTGGGTACTCATTAGAATCGTCTCGATGAGACGATTCTAATGAGTACCCATAACATAGGGTTTAGCGGAGAGTTATTAATATTTTCAACTTTGAAATCAAAATCACTCCCTCTATCTGAAGCTCTGTTGTTTGACAAAATGGATTTTATGGATCCGTAATCATATAATGACTTGCTTGGTATGATGCAACCCAGAGATGCATTAGACCCCCTTTGACAGAGATTGGGTCAGTTATACAATGCTTTCGTTTTGGTAGACTGGGGATTACTTAAATGAAGCGAATAACCGTGAAAAGGAGAATGTGGGCTCAGATCAAACTTTTATTCGTCTGTCTTGATCTATACTTTATGCAAAGTAGATCCGGGTCACTTGTGGCAGGATACTGTCCGATCTGATTTATTTTAAAGCTTCACAAAACAACATCGTGTCGACAATGGCTTTAAAAAAATAATTGTAAAATTCGGAGAATCAAAATTACGGATTTTACTATACTACAAAATTCCATCCTCGTTGACCCCGTTCCGATGTCTTCCGTAAACTACGTTAATCGCTCCTGGGTTATCTCATGTATGTTTTCTCGTTCTCATGAGTAATCTTAGTTTTTCTGGGAGAAAATTTAATCTATTTTTATCAACCATATGCCATATTTTCTATTTTTACCTCGTCTACAACCAATCAAATCGCTTGTTTCAAATCAAGCTTGGCAATACTTTAAATATGGCTGAGGTCATGAACATCATTGACGAAGGTTTACAAAAAACATTCGGCGTCACCCCGTAATGTCTGCCCTGGATAGTCTTAAGGTAAATGCCACAGAAGGAAGGCCTATCGGCGGCAGCCATATTCGTTGATAATGATGTGGGTTTTACCCGGTTTATTCATAGTATGGGAAGAAATGTGATTATCCTCCGCTGCAAGACAGTATCGTTATGTTATCGACCACTCGATTGCTATTGGGTGTATTTCGCAATCTTATGAATATTGATAGAAACGACGGTTTCACAATTGAATTTTGAATGGTAATACTTCACTCCTGGGTTAACGGGGGGAACAAAATTCAGACCTGTCCACTTTTAAAAGGTCTTTAGACTACGAATCAAGAATGGCTTAAATGATGAAATTATCTATTGAAGGACAAGAAACATTGAGGTAAAGGAAGAAAACGCTATCTTCCTGAGGATTGTTAGGACACTGGATTTTTTGGTACTTCTCTTTTTGCTACAGATGGTTCAAAAGTGGTCTGCGTCAGCCCGCAAAGAAAAAAAAAATATCTGCAGAAGGTAACGACCGCACATGCACTTCTGTATTTTTTTTTTTACAAACTTTTCTGTAACCTAATATTTATCCAGTCAGATTTGTTCAACATATTCACTGTGGGATCAAATTTTCCCTTTTTCGGTTTGATTGACAGAATTTATCCGCCTAACAAATTTCAACCTTTACAAACTGTCTTAACCCTTAACCACACAATCCCCACTTTTAACGACCTTAAGGTATATGGCATTTGATAACACTGTTGAAAAAGAAAAAAAAAAAAAAAAAATGAAACGGTAACCAGCAATTCTCCTGTTCCCACAATGTGTTCTACCCTTTCAAAGAAAAACTTTCATCATTGGTGTAATATTTGATCTGTCGTCTGCAAAGGCTTCCAGTTTGGATGAGTCTTGAATTTTGTCGTATACTATCCATTTGTTCCACACTTGATAAGAAGAATTAAAATGTAACACGGAAAAAAAGTAACTTTATTTACATTCCAGTTTAGGAGTATTTGAATTATAGTAACAATTCACATCGGTCTTGTTCAAAGGTAATACAATGGAACACCTTGTTTTATATCATGATATAGTGCCGTTGAACGACATTACAAAAAGAAAGGAGGGGCGGATTGGTTCTCAAGTACTCTCAGTTCTTTAATAACAACAACACTGGTTCTCAACAACTCCCAGCATTTTAATTAGAAAATCACTGGTTCTAAAGTGCTCCCAGCTCTTTGATATAAAGATATCATTGGTTCGCAAATGCTTTCAGTACTTAACAACGACTCTGGTTCTCAAGAACTGCTTGCATTTTGATTGGTATATCACTGGTCCTCGAGTGCTCCCAGCTTTTGATGAAAATATCACTGGTTCGCAAGTACTTACAGTACTTTGATAAAATGTTAGTCTTGTTTTTTCAGGAATTGTGCTCTGGTATATTGTCTGTGTGATACCGATCACCCTAGTCCTCGTGCTGACCTTCTGGACCAACAAGTCGATATTCGAATCCCAGGACAAGTCGCTGATCATTTTCACGACGGTAGCGCAGACCTTCGAGCAGATTAATCACTCGTCAAACTTCTTTATTTACGTAATGTTGTCGCAGCAGTTCCGGGAGAGATTTCTACAGAAGATACGGTGTAAAAAGGACGTTGTAGACATTCAACAAACGATTTTGTCAAGTTATCTGGAGCGGATTTCGAACAATACTATGTAAGGTTATATTACGGAATCAACGATCGGTTACCCGCGGTAACTTGATGACATTCTTTTGTTTGTTTGGATAAAGTTAAACGCGGTTTTCAACATTATTAGCATTACGTATTTAAGGTATAACGCGGCGGCCGGTGCACCTGGCCATGCCTTCTTCGAGCTTTTTGCACATGTACTTTGCACAATATTCTTTCTAACCCACTGGTTGCTTTCCCATATGGCGTGCAACACACGAAAAGGGGCCTTCGGACATATGCGTAAAAGTGTGTCGTCCCAGATCAGTCTGTGCAGTCTGTGACTAATCCGAGACGACACTTCCCGTTTTTGTGCGATTTTCTGTTTCACGAAAGTCTATTGTATTAAAAAATCTTATGTAGTCGTAAAGTGCTGTCTCGGATTAGCCTGCGCGGACTGCGCAGGCTAATCCGGTACAACACCTTACGCAATGTGCATTGGGACATCTGCAAATGTCCGTATCGCCAACCGTTCTTAAGGAGATTCTTATTCATATTCTCCGTAATTTTCTAAATATAAAAGCAACAGAAATTCTGATTAGCTTAACCAATTGGTTTAGCCAATCAGAAGTTGTGTTACTTTTATATATAGAAAATCTTGGAGGATTTTAAGGCATTGAATGAATGGTGTTTTACTCTGCTGTCAACATTATTTCAGTCATATCACGGCGACAGCTCACATATTCATGTATTCCCTGGGTTTCACCAGTACTAGGCTAGGGCTCTGAAGTATCTTGCCCAAGGATACTCCCACGAAAAACCCAGTGTATCCAGCGAGGCTCGAACCTGTGGCCTCCAGGTCACGAGTCCTACACTTTACCAATGATCCACGCAGGACCCCTGGAGGATAAGGCAAAGAACGTTCTTAGGAATGGTTGGTTAATACGGACCCTGGCTGACAAAATGTTTCGTTAGCAAGAATATTTAAATCTTTACAAAACTACAAAATGTAGATTCGTAAAGGATCAATGAAGAATTTAATTAGTTCCGATATGTACCCACGCCGGAACTTTAGACCAATGCAGTGACATTTCAAATCATTCAAACATATATATAGCTAAACTTAGACTTAAGAAATAGAAATATATAGCATGGCTGATTCACCCTTTCAGCGCTAAAGGCGAAAACGGAAGCTTTTGCAAACGACATAGATCCTTGATTAGACTGCACAGAATGTACTTTCCCATCATGGATCTATACCCTCTGCTTGTTTAGTCAACCCTTTAATGTAATATAGCTGCCAAAAGTAAACAATGCAGGTCTTAAATGCATTTAAGCCATGCTCTGTGAAAAAGGGGGCTTAATGCATCAGCAAAAAGTATTGACCCAGGTCAGCCTGCGTAGTCAGCGCAGGCTGACCTGGGTCGATACTTTTTGCTGTCGGTCAATTCTCTGTATGTTAAAGGACAAGCCTACCTTATGATACAGCTGGCTGTAAGACAAAATGGATTTTATGGATCCCTAATTATGTGATGTCTTGCTTGGTATCATGCATTACGGAGATGCATTAAGCCCCCTCTTGGCAGAGCATGGCTCATTTAAAGTCAAATCATACGATTTAAAAGTATGGAAATTATTATGAAGATGAACATCTGTTATTGTACCGTCGGTCCAAGTGTTAGTTCGGAGAGGAACTTTATAAGCTTATAGCTTTCGTTCCGATCCTTTTCATGTAGTTAGCTGTTGTTAATTATGAATACGTATGTTATCAATATACGAATAAAATATGTTTAAACTAAGTGTTAGTTGCTGGCATAGAAAGTAATTTCAAAACTAGGTTAAAAGTTGCCAGGTCGCTATATCTTTTGTCTACTTGTTGCCTGATTTGAAGATTCATTTTTGTGCCAGCGATTTACACATGGACCGACCACATAATAACAGATTGTCATCTTCAAAATATTTTTTATACTTTTGAAAGGTATGATTTAAATTTGGATGCATTTTCACGACTGCACTTTTTGGCCGATGTTAGGCCTTTAAGATAAAATTGTTTCTTAGTTCAAGGAGAGTATATTTTCAGCCATCGATAGAGGTCGAGTTTATATATTTAGCACTGAAAGATTTAATGCTGTCCCTAGTGTTTGTGAATACGGTGAAGAAGAAAATTGTTATACCATCATTATTCAAATGGACATCGTGTTTACCCCTAAGGTCCCTGAATTAACCCTTAAGCTGCTAGGCGCGACTCAAGGACCTTTTGCGGACAGTATAGATCAAGATCAGACTGCATAAAACGTGCAGTTTGATCTTTGATCTATACTGTCGAATAAGGAGATATTTGTCCCCAAAAACTTTTGACTAGCAGAATTTAAGTTTTTACTGTCGACTTGACAGTTTCGTTTCACTTATTTGGCAGGATAAGGGTTAATAAATGTGGGCCTTTCAGGTTGGAAAATACAGCCGAATTAATTATGGTGATTTCAAGATTCTTTAGGTCATACTATATGAGAAAGTATGCGAACAGTGAAGATCGAAGATCAGACTGTACGTTCTGTGCAGCCTGATCTTGGTCTACTGTCCGCTAAAAGCAATTTAAACCGGTTTCAGCGCTTTAACGAATCAGAGGAAGAAGCCTTGTGGAAACATTGTGGGTAAAGGAGAAAATGCAGGTAACCAGCATTTTCTCCTTTTCCTACTTTGTTTTCTACCCAGTCAAATACAAAAATTTGATTTGTCGTCTGTAAGTGCTTTCAATTTGGTCCAGTCCAAACTGTGTCCTTTGTTAAAGAGTTCAGGGTTTGTGACCATCTCGATTCGAGATGTGAGTTTACAGAGTTTCAACTACCTCAAGTGACGATCTTTTTGTTATGTATGTGCATTTTGTTTGTTGTTTGGTCAGGTTTGTTTTCTGTTGTTTGGCTAAATTTGTTTGTTTCTTGTTGTGAGGTTCATCTCAGTCCTTATTGTGTGGTCCACAAGAAATTTTCATTCATTCTCTCTCTCTGTCTCTCTCCTCCTCCCTCTCTCTCTCATTCTCTCTCTCCCTCCTCTCCTTTCTCTTTCTTTCTTTCTCCCTCTCCTCCTGCTCTCTCCCCCCTCGCTCTCTCCTCTCTCTCTTTCCTTCCCTCCTCTCTCTCCCGGTATCTCCACTGTCTCTCTCTCTCCGCCCCTTCAGCCTGTCATATACAGTTTTACTTACTCTGTCACCAGTATTATGCTTAACTTTGCAATATAGGTACAATAGTTAACCCTTAGGTTGCTATGAGCGACTCAAGGACCTTTTTGAGGCCAATGTAGATCAAGATCAGACTGCAAAGAACGTGAAGTGTGGTCTTGGATCTACACTGTCCAATAAGGAGATATCTTAAAAAAAAAACTTTGAGACAGCAAATTTTAGGTTTTTACGATCGGTTTGAGAGTTTCAATTCACCTTTTTAGCAGAATAATGCCAAGCCCCCGTAACTCAGGACTTGAGAACAGGAGGTCGCTGGTTCGATCCTCGGCTTTGCCAATTTCTTTCCGAGGATTGACGATAGTCATCGCGACAGGATTCCTTCCTCTCTCACCGCTGACCATTGTTTCGACGATGGTTATGTGGGAAAGCAGTCAGTGGCTTGGAAAGAATATTGTGCGGAGTACTGGTAAAAGAAACTCCAGGAAGGCATGCGTAGGTGCACTGGCCGCCGTGATATAACTGAAATAATGTTGAAAACGGCGTTAAACACCGTACAATTAATCAATCAATTTAGCAGAGTAATAGTTTACCGACGATCGTGTTCCACCTGCTAAGCTATGAACCAGTTGCGCTTAAGATAGAGCGTGTATAAAACGTTGATTGAATAAATGCTATACACCATATATCATTCCAAAATCTTGATATACGAATTTCGATATCAATAACACTCATGCTGAGTTCACACACACACACACACACACACACACACACACACACACACACACCCACACACATACACACGCGTGTGTGTGTGAACCATGCTCTGGTAAAAGGGGCTTAATGTATCTCCATGGTGCATGATACCCCTATCAAATCATCAGATGCTCATAGAAGCACTAAAGTCCATTTTGTTTAACAACCCGCTGAATCATGAGGTAAACTGGGCCTTGGACATGCAGAAAATTGACCTAAAGCAAAAAGTTCGGCCCAGGCCAGCCTTCGCAGACTGTGCAGGCTGACCTGAGTTTTGCAGATTCATTAAGCCCCCTTTTCACAGGCCATGGCTCATATATATTGGACTTTTGTTTATATGTAAGGTATATTCTGGCAACAGGGATTTAAATGCATCGTCCTGATTCATAATACGAAGTAAGTCATCATATAATTACGGATACACAAAATCCAGTTTTGTCCAGAAGCCGACTGAACCTTGATGTAGATTGGTCCTTTGACATGCAGAAGATGTACAAATAGCAAACATTTCGCACAGGCTGAACTGGGTCGACACTTTTTGTAGACGCATAAAAGTCCCTGTTCACAGAGCATGGCTCATATACAAGTGACACAGTATCGTCGTCTTAGTATACTGCGATGATGTCATGTTTTACTTATTCACGAGAGAAAGAAAAATAAACTGTTGGGACGTTTTGTTTTTGTTTTCTTTTTTCCTTGACATTTTCACACACTTATAGAAATGTATTGGTTTATTGTTTGACGTTTTTTTTTTTGGAAATCTGTTGTAAATAACTTTGAAACGCAAAATATTTGATTCCAAATTCAAGTTTCAGCAATGCAGTTATGTCGAAAGCTTCATGGCGACGTAAGCTTTTGCTCTCCTTTGTGGAAACAGTCGATCGCGATCACACTGTACTCAATCGGCTCTCTTCCGTATCTGCACAAATTTGGACGGATTATTTCACAAAGTTGATCCTAATCCCTTGGCTATTTTAAAATTAGTGAAACCCAGGGCCTGGTTTTACAAACATAAGTCGCATATTATGCTCGAATCCGCTAATGGACTGCGAGTTGTACAGAGGGTACAGTCTAACATTTGATCAACACTGTCCACTACCTTATTCGATACTGTTGCCAAACTATCGAGTCATCTTTCACCTTAAATGTATTTATAGCCGTTTAAAAAGTTTAAACCATTTAATCAGTAGTGAAAGTATAAACCTTGTAAGCACCATAGACCAAAACAGGAGCTCTGGCGAACGGCATAGATCAAGATTAGACTGCCCATTAGACGTGCATTGCGATCTTTAGTTCTCTGCCGTCCGCATGTTTGGTCAAGCATGTTAAATAAAAACATGACTTTCAGCGGATTCTTTTTGCAACCAACGACAGACGTCGAGTTTATATTTGGGGGTGAAATAATTAATGGATGTTCTCCTTAATAAGTAGAAGTGCCGTTTGAAACATTTGTTCGGGTAGGCCCAAGGTCAAGGTCACACTTGAAGGTTAAATGATAAAATAGTCATACATAGAGCTTCTCCAAGCTACACCTTCTACGTTTATGGATAGATTTAAAGGTAAATTGGCATAATTGTACTCCTTTACCAGTAAAAATGCCGTTTGTATAATTTGTTTAGGTAGGTCTAAGGTCAAGGTCACACTTAAAGGTCAAATTATAAAATTGTCATTAATTGAGCTTCTCCAAGCCGTAACTCTTATATTATAGATGCAGTCAAAGGTAACTTGTTGTTGTCCTTTCGCAGTAGAAATGCCTTTGTATCATTTGTTTAGGTAGGTCCAAGGAAACCAGTATTTTTTCTTTCCTCACAATGTTTTTTTACCATTTCAAAGACGAATCTCATCGTTTGTGCCACACTTTGTTAGTCGTCCGCAAATGATTTCAATTTCGAAATGTCCAAAATTTTGTCGTCTGGTAGAGAGTTAATTCGAGGTGACTTTTTGTTTCACAAGGATGCTGATATAGTCGTTTGTAGTCAGCTTGTAGCAAGCTTGTTTCAGGGAGCAAGAGGTTAATACCGCTTAGGTCGTTTTTTTTTGTTTTTTATAAAACAACAAAAACAAATGAGCCAAGCTCTGGCAAAAGAGGACTCAATGCATCTCCGTAATGCAGTATACCAAGCAAGACATCACGTAATTATGTATCCCATAAAATCTATTTTGTCGAACAAGAGACCGAATCGTAATGTAGAAGTAGACTGGTCCTTTGACACGCAAAAAATTTAAAGATGGCAAAAGGTTTCGGCCCATGTCAGCCTGCGCGAACTGCGCAGGCTGACATGAGTCGATACTTTTTGCAGATGCATCAAACCCCCTTTTCACATGGCATGGTTCAAACATAATGAACCACAACAAGGCAGGTCAAAAGTTTATATTCTTTTTTGTTTTGTCTTTCAGTCGTTGCCCCATGTGTTAAAATTAATAAGGTTCATCAAACCTCTTTATTGTATTCTTTGATGTTCTTTTTAGGAGTCTTATGATCAGACAACAAAATTTTGGACTTGTCCAAATTGAAAGCATGACTCTAAAACTGAAATTTGTCTTTTGACCGGCAGAAAACGTTGTGGGAAAATGGGAAAATTGCTGGTTACTGCCATTTTCTTCTCTCCAACAACGTTTTCCACAGTTTTTTTCCTATTCCACGATATTTTCCTAAGCCTCCTGTCTCAATGCCCTTAACTCCTTAATACACAATAAAATTTTAGACTTGTCCAAATTGAAAGCATTTGCAGACAACAAATTAAACGTAGCTGAAATGATGGTCTGTAAAAGTGAGGGAAACCCAGTGACAAAAGGAGAAAATCTGGTTACCAGCATTTTCTCCTTTTCCCACAAGGTTTTCAAAAAGCTATTTCTTCAGGGTCGTTAAAACTCGAGGTTGTCTGGTAAAGGGTAAATCATTTTGTCACTGGTGCATGTAAACGCAAGTTAAAGCACCTAAATTCGACCATCTTAGGTTAAATTGTGTTTTACGGCGCTTTCATCATTGTTTCAGCCATGTCAAGGCTGCACCATATCTCAAGTACATATTTGTCCAAGTGTGGGTTGTGTGGGTTTCAAGTATGCCCGCAAAAAGCGGGCATATTGCGCTTAGAGGGTTGACATTTTCAACGCAAAAGGCGAACACATTTTTCATTTCTTGGCGAACAGCATAGATCAATATCAGACTGCGCAGAACGTGCAGTCTGATCTTTGATCTATATCGTCCGCTGGTTTAGCCAAGCCTATCAGATAAAAATATGTATGAGTGTTAGCGAATCGTATTCTAGTCGTCAATAAACTTTCGGCTCGTCTATCTGGCGTTGGAAGAATTAATGATGTATTTAACCCTTAAGCTGCTAATCGCGACCCACTGACCTTTTGCGGACAGTGTAGATCAAGATCAGACTGCACAGAACGTGCAGTCTGATCGTTGATCTACACTGTCCGATACGGTATTTTCTTTCCGGTGAAATCAACTTTGAAACCGCAATGTTTGGGCTTTTAGTATTGAGTAGAAATTTGCGTTGCATTTATTCAGCAGCTTAAGTGTTAATAAGTTATTTTAGGATTTCATTATCGGCAGATACACCTATTTTCTCGAACCAAAGAAAAGTAATGACTTAATTTTCACAAAGAATAACTTTATTGACAAAAGAAAATGAACTCTTTACCATGCGACGAAATTTTAGACTTAGTCCAATTTTAACCCTTATCCTGCTAAATAAGTTAAATGAAACTTTCAAGCCAGCAGTAAAAACCCAAATTCTGCGATTTTAAAAGTATTTTTTGGGGAAAAGTATCTCCTTATCGGACAACGTAGATCCAAGATCAGACTGCACGTTCTGTGCAGTCTGTTCTTGATCTACACTGACCGCAAAAGGTACTTGAGTCGCGCTTAGCAGCCTAAGGGTTAAAGCTTTTGCAGACGGCAAATTTAATGTGGTTCAAATGTTGAGATTTGTCTTAAAAAACGTGAGAAAACATTGTGGAAAAAGAAAAAAATGCTGGTAACCAGCATTTTTTTCTTTTTCCACAATGTTTTCTTTAGAAGACTTTTTCCCCAGGGTCGTTAAAACTCGGGATTGTGTGGTAAACGTTTCAAGCATTAGTAAAAAAAAAAAACGTGGCTTGTTTGAAGAGATTTTGTCTTTGAAAGAGAGGAAAGCTTTGTAAGAAAATAAGAAGATGCTATTGTCAGCATTCCCTCCTTTTCCTACAATATTTCCAAAATTCTTGTTCCAGGAGTTTGGCGGAACATGGTACTGTTCAATCAAAGAAACTGGAAAAAGGTGCAGGTTTTCAAGCATTCTTTCTTGATCGATTGTGACCTTTCACAAAAAAAAAGAAATGTAAATTTTACGGTTTTCTGATATACTTCATCTGTTACCTTAGATTGTGTCAAATGGTATTTTAAGCCGCGTTCAACGATTTATCACCTATATCATTACCTTAGGTTACCTATTAATATCTTTCCTGGGTTTCAAAAGAATATTAGACAGGGCTGTGCACTGCCTTTTCTAAGGAAACACCGACGTGACCTGTGCTAAAGTACGAGGGTTGTCCCAAAACTCCATGACAAATCCTATAAACGGGCCATTTTTAGCGTCAGCACATTCCTTTTCACATTTATTATCTACGAAGATGTTATTTCACTTTGTTTTTTAGTCTTTAATAGAATATTAGCTTTATTTTTACTTCAAATCGACATAATTGTTAGGGAGGTGTCATTTACCGACGCACGTCAATTTATCCTTATATGTTTTAGTGTGAACGCAAGTCATGCAGAGATATTTTCAATATTTGATGTTATTTCTACTAAATATCACATGCACTTTTTTTTCTGATACTTTGGCGTCATCACAGAAAACTTGAATGTGATCACGTAAACAATGGACAGTGTACAGATAAACGAAAAAGATCGGTAGAAAATAGGAAACTTGAAATGACGCTTTTTTCGCGGATGATCCTTTTAATCTGTTGAAATTCAAACCTATTCACGTAGGTACGTAGGTAGGTAGGTGTCCATCCATCCATAACAGAGAAAGATTCAGAGAGATACGGAGAGACGTATTCGTCATTTCTTGACCAAACGATTTCTAGTTGTTCAAAATACTTTTGAAAATATAGTGGCAAAGGAAAAAATGTCGGTCACCAGCATTTTTGCCTTTTCCAACAATGTTTTCTTCCCGTCCAAAGACAAAGAGCATAATTAGAGCCGTAATTCATCCGATTCTAGAAACTACTTTGCAAGAGTCTAAAATTTTGTTATTTGGTAAGGGGTTGAATCATTCCCTCCTGGAATGAAAAAGATGAACTCACTGACATTTAACTCTCAGTCAGGACTTGGTGGCACGCAACAATTTTTCGAGGGCCTTTTTCGAACAATCTATTTTTTTAAGATACACCCTTACAGCCAGAGAGAAACAACGCTGTTAAGACTTGAAAGAGTGTAGAGTGGCTGAGAATTTAGTCGGCTGTGTAAACATAGATAAAAAACCAGTATATATACATAGTAAAATTAGTGTTGCACCCCCTGTGTTTTTAACGTGTTTAATTTTCTGCCGTGAATGATATGAAATGGGTTGGAAATTAGAATCTGGCTGCTGTATACAAGAACAAACAAGTCTGTTGTCTTTGAAATGGAATGAACTGAGGTATCCTTTAACCTCATGGCAGCAGCTACTGATCGAGCTGTTTCAACCTCTCGTGAGAGGTGTGAGACAAAGACTGCAAGCTGTTTTGCATGCCCCGGGCGGAAGTACGCAATATTGCCTGCTTTTGTGTGTCCATTCTCTGCAGGTCACTTTCAACCTGTCGTAAGTTTTGTTTCGACATTAAATTCCCTGTTTTAACCAAACTTAAACGCTTCTCGTTTTCTTAAATTTGAAAGCAACATCTAGGCAAAAGATTCCCATTTACCATGAGGTCAAGGGATACCTCAGTTCAGTTCATTTTATGGGCAAAAGACGAGTCTGTTGGTGTATGCAGCAGCCGAATTCTAATTTCGACCCAATTTTATCTCATTCATGTGAGAAAATCAAACCCGGTAAAAAACACAGGGGGTGCAACACTAATTTTACTATGTATATGATGTAAGGGATAGAGAAACTCAATGGATTTGTCCTTATTTCATACCGGAAACGACAACAGCGATTTCTTTGGAGGCTGCCCCAAAAAATTAAATGCATTTTCTATCCGTCTTTGCAACCTCCAGCCGTCAGGGGCAACATTTGGCATGAAGATATAAGAGTGATTACAGTTTCATAAAATAAAGATAAAACGGGTTTTAAATCGGCTGAAGACGAGTATAGATGTATCGTTATGGAAGACTTTTTGGGGAAACATCGTGGAAAACGAAGAAAAACCCTTGTGACATTCTTGGGTTAAAACGTTAAACTAATTAACGTTCAGTTCTCAGTCAGGCCTTGGTTGCACGCAAGTTTTTCGAAAATTATCATTACGAAACGATCCTGTGTTTTTTTCGGCCTGCCTGAATGTGCTGGCTTTGACCTACTTTTTGGTACTGATAACAAATATATAAACAGAGATACGTGATTGGTCAATAATGCAGACATGTTTATTTTAAGGACCCTGCCTATTTGCTGGCAAATTTACGCCGTCTTTCTTTTTTTAAGATAGCGCTATACATTGTTTTAAATCTTGAGAAAGTTTTCTTTTAAAAAATAGCATGGTTGAAGGGAAAAAATGCAGTTGACCTGCATTTTCTCCTTTTCTAACAATGTTTTCATTTCATTTTAAAGACAAATCTAATCTTTTTTCACTAGATAGGATTTATCGTCTGCAAATGCTTTTAACATGGACGAGTCTAAAGATTTGTCGTCTGGCACAGAATTAACCCTTAGGCTGCTAAGCGCGACTCACTGACATTTTGCGGACAGAGTAGATCACGATCAGACTGCACAGAACGTGCAGTCTGATCTTTGATCTACACTGTCCGATGAGGAGATTTTTTTTTCTCCAAAATAATAAGTTTGAAATAACGTTATTCAGGTTTATACAATCGGATTTAAAGTTTTATTCAATTTGTTTAGCAGAATAAGGGTCAAATCATTACCACTCAAATGCGAATTGTATTGTCCCGTGGGTGGACAATTTTACAGAAAAAAAATCATAAAAAGAGGGACTGCACGTAAGAAAAAAAAGTGTCTCCCTTTGCTCACAGTGTTTTCTAAAACATGAAACCGGAATTTTCCCTTTCTTTTAAAGATTTTTTCGTTCCGTTATTTAATGTAATTTTGTTATATTTCTATGATGAATAGTTTGTAATGGTTTGACTCATAAGCAAATCATCCTATGTTCTCTCGACCCTGACGAATGCTTCTGAAAACACTGCGGAAAAAGGAGGAAATGCTGGTAATCAGCATTTCCTCCTTTTCCCACAATGTTTTCCATCACATGAAAAGATAAATGTCATAAGTACGGGCATATTTTATTCTTCGCCTACCAAGTATTAAATATAAAAAGAAGGCTATTTGAGCCATTCTCTGTAAAAAAAAAGGGGGGGTTGAATGTATCCCCGTGAGGCATTATTCCTCGAAAGCCAGCACATAATCATGGATCAACAAAATCCAGTTTGTCTAACAACCGATCGAACCATAGGGTAGTGTGGTCCTTTGACACACAGAAAATTTACAAATAGCCAACGGTTTCGACCCAGGTCAGCCTACGCAGACTATGCAGGCTGACCTGGATCGATACTTTTTTTTTTTGGCAGGTGCATTAAACCCCTTTTTCACAGAGCATGGTTAATTTTATTTTGCGTCGGGTAATGGGTGTTTCGAATTATACAGACACGCAACTTGTCACTTCCTCTTAATTTTCCTGCCATTTCTTAGAGGAACAATAAAAACATGAAATGAAGATTGGAGCGAGCGAATGCTTCTTCTCCAACAGTATTTTCTAAATATGCTATGCACTGAGCAAAGTGGGCTTAATGAATTTGCAAAAAAGTATCGACTCAGGTCAGCCTGCGCAGTCCGCGCAGGCTGACCCGAGTCGAAACTTCTTGCTTTTTGGTAAATTGTCTGCATTTCCAAGGACCAGTCTACCTCATGATTCAGCTGGTTGTTAGAAAAATGTATTTTATAGATCCATAATCATGACGATGACTTGCTTGGTACCATGCATCGTGGAGATTCATTCGGTCAATTTTTCACAAAGCATGGCTCATTAATAATAAAAGAAACCATAAATTTTTTCTGTCACTTAAATGTTTGCATTTTACGTCATTGGTGTAAATGATCTAAATACATTATAGGTCCCGTGTGGGCTAGTGGGCAAGATGACAGACTTGTAATTCCAGAGATGCTGTGTCCCGTGAGTGTCCTGCAGCAAGCACTGCAAAGGTCTAGCACAAATTATGTGAAGCCTAAGAAATACATGGATAAGTGAAATGTTCCCGTGATGTGAGTGACATATTGATAAAATCGGTATAGAGCACCACCGAAGCAAACAAATTTAAACATAGCTTGTGCAGTAAAGGAATAAGAAATGAGCCGTGCTCTGGCAAAAGGGGGCTTAATGCATCTCCGTGATCCACGATACCAATCAAGCTATCACATAATCATGGATCCATAATAGCCACTTTAATTAACAACGGATTCAATTATGAGGTAGACTGGTCCTTGGGCATACAGAAAATTGATCAATAGCGAAAAGTTTCGGCCCAGGTCAGCCTGTGCAGAGTGCGCAGGTTGACTAGGGTCGATACTTTTCGCAGATGCATTAAGCCCCCTTGTCAAAGAGCGCAGCTCAAATGTATAATCACGTGATAAGGTAATTTCTCTTAATTTTTCCTGTCACTGCCGAGAGATACAATAGAAACACGAAACGTTCGGACGAGGTACCCATTAGCTTTTTACGGTGACCTACTACAGGCAGCGAAATGGTGATTGTATGGACTTCCCTGTTGGTTCAGCTGTCAACACGGGTGATTGTGATAACGATACGATTTTTTTAAATCTATAAATTCAATATAAAATCTATAGTGGCATATTTCTGCCATGAGAAACGAGATAACTATTGCGATAATTTTAGAAAACTATCACGATAAATCAAAGTTTCCTGGAAATTTTATCTAGATAGTGGAAGGTTCTCTGAAAAAGATATCACGATGAACTTTGTTATCTAAAAATTTTTACATTTATCAGTAAATAAATTTAACGCAGAATTTCTCATTCGTGCACGAAGCGGAAATTTGAAATAAAATCATCGGGATAGTTCTTCCCGTTTCTCGATATCTAAAAATAGAAAATTCTCCATTTGTATGAACTCGGTAGTTTTTAATTGTACAAGATGGCAAAGATGTTGAGAAGTCGTATCTACTTATAGATATCGTGCATGTCAGTTGTGGGCACGAACAAAAAAAAAAAAAATCGTGATAAAAGTGAGAATTATTGCGATATTTTTATCGTGAAACTTTTTATTATCGATATAATATTTCCAAGAAAGTTTGTTTTATCGCAATTGTTTTCTTAAATTATCCCGATAGTTATCTCGTATCTCGTGGCAGAAATATGCCACCATAAAAAATCGTCATAATACGAGGGACGTTTTTTATGTTTGTAGGTTAGGGCTGATTTTCCAATTATGTGCGAGACATTGTTTGTTTGTTTATTTGAGCCCTTCAAGGTGTGCCAACCCTGCCTCCTCACACTTTTTACAACGATCTGCCTACTTCCGCAATGCCGGACGATACTCTTCTTTAGGTATACACTCAGGAAAACTTCTTACCGGTCACTTTTGTTTCTCCTGTAAATTTGACCAAGTAATAGACAGGTAATTAGCGACAGATTGTAACATATATCTGGACGTTAGCCACGGTATTGTAATAAAAACAATCTAGATTTTGCCAACAGAAGGCATCTCTTTAAAGAAAGGGAAAACACATGGTTTACGCATGCGTGGTGTCTATCAGCCAAAACATGTTAAAAAGAGAACCATAAATTACTTTACTTTTGTCAGCAATAAGAAAAAAATATGAACATGATTTTTTGCACAAAAATATATACTGAGAGTAGGAGCTTGAAGTTTAAAAAAAAAAATGATTTTTCAATTTTCAATGTTCAGTGAATGAATATTTAATAAGTTCCTTTCAAAAGCACAAGTCAATTTTTTTTTCAGACTTAGGCTGAGGTATGCTTTTACATTGGTCAATTATTCTGCAAAATCAACCAAATGAACTATCTCTTTTCTGGACGGTGATTGCCAAAAAAGGTCTATGGTGAATTCAAGCTTTAAAAAGGTCGTTCAGAAGTTTTGTTCAGTGATTGTTGAAGACACTGGTAGGCTCCAAATACCACTTTTGGGATTCAACCCGGCGCACGGCTACATTTCCTTTAGCCGTTGGAATAATGAAAAGTCACAAGGTGACTGGTCAGGGCTGTATGTATGATGTTCTAAAACACCAAGCATAACATAGTTATACACGTACTCTAAGAGCATAAAAAATGACCGTCTTATAAATCTCTTTGGAACTGATTTTGTCCGGCTTTGTGAACACATGTTGAAGAAGCTATGGTGGCATATTTCTGCCACGAAATACGAGATAACTATCGGAATAATTATCGGAATAACTTTAGAAAACTATTGCGATAACTCAAAGTTTCCTGGAAATTTTATGGAAATAGTGAAAATTGTCCAAAAAAATATCACGATAAACATTGTTATCTAGAATTTAGATTGATCAGTGACGCAAAATTTCTAATTCGTGCAAGAAGCTGACATTCAAGATAAAAATTATCTCGATAGTCCTACCCGTTTCTCGATATCTAAAAAAAGAAAAGTTTGTTTTATCGCGATAATTTTCTTAAATTATTTCAATAGTTATCTCGTATCTCGCGCCAGAAATATGCCATCATAAGAAGCAAAATGAGATTTAAATACACCTGTACGGCTTCGTGCAGGCCTAGATAATGCATGTTATAAATTGTAAGTCCGTATAGGCCAGTCAGTGTACCCCATTTGGAGGTCAGCCTAGAACTACTTAATTTCAAAAGTTTTGAAAGTCTGTTTTTCTGTTACTACCATGTATGTACAAGTATCCATTAAAAACCCTGAACTTTTGCAGTTGCACTTTTTGCAAAATAGACGCCGGAATATGAGAGGTACCTTGGATTTCATAAATTTACATAAAAGTTGATAGTGAGACTGTAAAGAAGCATTTATCAGAACACTCAAGTTGAAATTAATTATAACACAATGCATTATGATAAAGGAGGGCAAAGGATGCCCTTTGAATCAAATGAATGTTTTTTTTTTTTTCATTATTACAGCGCAGAGAAAATAACTGTAATTTTACTCCACCCACCAACGTTACCCTAGATAAGTACTACGTGCATGTGGAGTTCCTGTGTTTGTAGTCGACTCAATAGTAAAGGTAATCAGGGTCCGTATTCACCAACCATTCTTAAGAACATTCTTGGTCTTGTTCTCCAAATTTTTCCAAATTTGAAAGTAACACACCTTCTGATTGGCTAAACCATTTGGTTCAGCCAATCAGAAGGTGTGTTACTTTCAAACTTGGAAAATCTTGAAGAATAAGTCTAAGAACGTTCTTAAGAATGGTTGGTAAATACGGACCCAGCACGTCCTATTGCTTATATATGCATATGCCTTAGGAAAGTGCCTTTGGGATGCTTATCCTTCTTCTAAAATCTACACTGCACTGCTGGTGGTAAATCACATGTAAAATTACCCCACCCACTGATGCTCACTAAGATATGTATTACATACATGTTTACACTTCAACATATTACCCGCTTTTTGGGAGTTTAGACAAAGCTGTAACCAACTGCAGTCAGAGTGACAGCATTTAGCCATTATATTAGGTGAGGATGGTATATTGAACAAATAGGGACAAAAATTTGCGTAATTTCTCAAAAACTGATGTGAAATCAATCCAAATTTGATACGGCTTTGGTATTCATTGTTATTAACAACCCCTGCGAATTTCAAAGAAATGGAATTAAGAATGTGGACTTTTTTTAGTAGAAAATACCAGTAAAAAGTCATCGAATGACTACTTTTGCTCAACTTCTGATTAGATTGTCTTCATTTTCAATAGGAATAAAGAATGAATGAATTTATTTGACTTAAACAGAGTTTTTCGTCGTACAACATAATAATACAAAGAATGTAATTGACACGTGACACACACACAGTACACTCACAATCTCTCACATCTTACAAAAAATAACCTATCACACTATCAGTTGGATATAAGAATAGTTGAACCCTTTATCAGTATAGTTAATGTAAAATTTAATTTTTTTTTTTTTATCAGACGAATCTGACATTTAAGGTAACGTATGCAGTTGGGGAGAAATATTGAAATTAAATATTGCATGAAAAATTGAAATTAAAACTTTAGACAGAAGTAACGTTAGAGGATGGGTAAAATATTAACGGCTTGATTTACGATAGCGTAAGTAACAAAAGTTAACAACTTTCGTTTAGGCCGCTGAAATTGATGCTCTTCTGTGGAAAGCCTCTTTTAAAAATAGAGACAGATTGAACAATGTTCTATGATTAGTTGATTGCAGTAGGGAAATTAGATTAAACAGACTTGGTTTTTTGTAGTAAAATTTCTTGATGTATTTAACCCGTAAGTCTAAATACCGGTTACAGATAAGGATAAAATGGTACTCGTCCTCAATATCTCCGGAGTTACAAATTTCACATGTACGGAAAGATCTATCAAGACGGTTTCTTTCGTATCTACCAGATTCGATTCTCAAAGAGTGAGAAGATAAACGTATTTTGGCCAGCTGTGTCCTTGAACACTTACTGCGTATACGGTCAAGGTACGGTGCGTAACCAAATTGCGGCTTAATTACATTATAAAGTGTCAATACTCTGTGACCCGCCAAATCTGAAAGTACGCACTGTGTAAAAGTATCTATAAGTCTTGTTTAAAAAGCATTGGAAACTTATCTTGATCTACACTCCATGGATTTTCCCATACAAAGAGGTAGTCATTGTTGCATAAAATATCTTTAACTTGCTTTAACCAGTTTCCTACACCTTTGCTGCAATCATCTAACAGCTGACTGTAAATATGTCTTAAAATAATATTGCTTGTAGACAATAATTTAAACCAGTATTTAATTATAGCTACATATCTGTTAATGTAAAGTGGATATCTTCCAAGTTCAATATAAACACCCGCGTTAAGCAAGGCTGACACTTGCACGACTTTTGGCCACGATTTTGTCGTGGCAAGTCGTGCCATTTTGGGGCACGAACTGAGAGGATCCCGCACTGTTCACGACGAGTTCACGCATAGTTCACGACCAATTCACGAATAGTTCACGAATACGTGCCCATCAATTTCCACATTGACACGAACTGGCACGATGAGTTCACGCATAGTTTGCGCATAGTTTACGCACTACTCGCATTGGCAAGACGAGTTTGCGCCATTCGGACAGTGTCGTCCGACTTGGGCACGCCATATAAAAAGGGGGCCTCCCCAACCCCTGGTCTTTTTTGGATTGGCTGTGGAAGAGACAACATGCTGAATGCCAGAGACACAATCATTGCAGAGAAGAGAAGATGCCTATACCTGGCAGCTGCTCTAGCTATTGTTGAAGAGCAGCAGAAAAGGCTAGAAAAGGCAGAAGAGCAAGAAAAGGCAACCCCACCTCGAAGAAAGACACAAAGGAAAGTGTGGGTCAGAGAATGGTTGACCAGAAGGCACGAGTTTGGACAGTATGACAGTCTACTGACTGAACTTCACAAGGAAGATCAAAGGGGCTACAAAAATTACCTCAGAATCACACCTGACCTGTTCCAAGAGATGGTTGAGAAGTTAACCCCTCGCCTTCAGAAGCAGTCCACCTTCATGAGGGAACCGCTTCAAGTTGGACTCAAGCTGGCTGCCACCCTCCGCTTCCTAGCCACTGGAAATTCCTATCCAAGTCTACAGTACAGCTTCAGGGTTGAAGCAAGTACCATCTGCAAATTCATACCCGAGGTGTGTAAAGCCATCATCGCGGTCTACAAGGACGAAGTGCTGCGCTGCCCCAAAACTGAAGAGGAGTGGAAGGAAGTTTCTGCCAGGTTCAGCTCCAGATGGAACTACCACAACTGTCTGGGGGCTGTGGACGGCAAGCACATCGCCATGAAGAAGCCATCCAATGCTGGCTCTTACTACTACAACTACAAGGGCTTCCACAGTATTGTACTGATGGCAGTAGCAGATGCTACCTACAAGTTCCTCTATGTGGATGTTGGGGCAGAGGGTGGTGCGTCGGATGGAGGAACATGGAGTAACTGTTCCCTGCATGATGCTGTAGAAGAGAACAGAGCTGGAGTGCCTCAACCAGAACCACTCCCTAATGATGACAAGCCAGTGCCCTATCACTTCGTAGGGGATGACGCCTTTGCTCTCCGAACCTGGATGATGAAACCATTCTCCCATAGGTCACAGGTCCTACGAGAACGCATATACAGCTACAGGTTGTCTCGTGCCCGACGTGTCGTGGAGAATTCCTTTGGAATTTTGTGTCACAGGTTCCGTTGCTTCTTCACGACGATGCATCAGCACCCCGACACCATCAACCTGATCACCATGTGCGCATGTGTCCTGCACAATCTCATCCTCATCAGATACCCACACGCAATTTCAGAAGTGGACAACGAAGATCCGGACACACATGATCTGATCCCTGGTGGATGGAGGACTGACCGACACATGCAGGGGCTGCTGCCTCTAACCGGCCATCATACCCAGAGGGATGCAAAGGATCAGAGAGACTACTTGTCACATTACTACATGTCCTCTGCTGGTGCTGTGCCTTGGCAAGAAAGAATGGTAGTAGCTCCATGACTTGCATCCACAGTTGTTCCAGCAAGGACACTGAGTGAGAGAATCTACAAATTGAGAGACTTTTGGCAGTCAGAGCCATTAAGAGACTTAAATATTTGTAAATAGTTGGACTTTGGTACTTGTACATATTTGTTGTTTGCTGTTTTCATGTTAATAAATTGTTATCTTATTTCAAAACACTTGTTTTCATTTAAACCTTAAAATAAAGTTAAAGAGCAACGAAAACGAAGCGAAAAAAAAACGTGTATGTTGGAAATGTCAGAAGATGACAGTTGAAGGGATGGTGGAACAGATGGAAAAGTTGTGTGATGTAGTAGAATCAGTAAAGGATTTCTCATACTTGGGAGACAGGGTAAGTGTGGGTGGTGGATGTGAGGCAGTTGTGACGGGTAGAGTAAGGTGCTTCTCCAGTACCCTCTCCACAATTTTCATTGCATGCTCCAATAACTTAAGATCTCTATACACACCAAAACTGATTGCATCCCCCTTTCCTTTAAAAATTGGTACCACCACACTCACCTCCCATTCAACCGATAAAACCTCTTCCATCCAAAACTCCATCATCACATCAATCCCTATCTCTCCACATGCAATAATCATCTCAACACTCACTTCCGAGGATACAGCAGACTTTCCAGTTTTCATTTCTTCTAATGCCTTTACCACTTCTTTCCGACTCTCTCAATGGGCCCTTCCACCCTGTCAGCCTCTGCCTTCTCATCCCACTCATTCTCCTCATTCATGATTCTCTCCATGTGCTCTTTCCAAACTGCTGCTCTATCCCTCTAACTAAAATTTAAAAAAACGAAAAAGAAACAAAAAAATAAAGGACAACGAAAAAAAAAAAAAAAAAACTCCCCCTCTCCCCCCCCCCCCCCCAAAAAAAAAAAAAAAAAAGGAAACAAAAAAAAACGAAAAAAGAAAAGAAACAAAAGAAACGAAGAAAAGGAAGTAAACGAAAAGAGAAACGAAAAGAAAGAGAAGCGGAAAAGAAACGCAAGAAAGTCCCTCACCTTCTCCCCCCCCCCCCCCCCCCCCCAAAAAAAAAAAAAAAAAACCGAAATCCTTCGTTCATGCGTTTCTTTTACGTTTCTCTTTCTTTTCGTTCTCTTTTTGTTTACTTCCATTTCTTCGGTACCTTTTTCTCTTTTTTTTGGTGAGTGTGGGAGGGGATTTCTTTTCTTTTATTATTCGTTTTTATTTCTCCTTTTCTTTTTCTTTTTTTTTTCTTTTCTTTTCTGTTTCTTTTTTTGTGTCCTTTTTTCGCTTCTTCCTTTTTTTAGTTTCTTTTTCATTTGTTCGTTTCTTTTTCTTTTGTTTTTTGTTGTGGGGGGGGGGTTAGTGGGGGAGGGAAGTTTTTTTTTTCGTTGGCCTTAATTTTTTCGTTTCTTTTTCGTTTTGTTTTGTTTTCGTTTCTCTTGAAATTTATTTAAAGGTTAAAAAGAAAAACAAGTGTTTTGAAATAAGATAACAATTTATTAAAAATATTTACAAGTCTCTCAATGGCTCTGACTGCCAAAAGTCTCTCACTTTGTAAAGTCTCTCACTCAGTGTCTTTGCAGGTGCTGGTACTGCTGCCTGGGGATACCCGTTGGACTGGAGGTGTGTCGAGTTCATTGGAGGTGAAGAAGGTTGAGGGTGAAATACCCTCTAAGCTGCTGTCGACGGACCCCGGGGTAAGGGCCGGGAAACTGAGTGGTCTCTCAGGTGTCTTGAAGGTGGCTGACAGCGACGACACTGAAGTTGTTGGTGAAGGAGCCTGTGCAAGGGTGGCTGACTGTGCAGGTGGCATCCCTGGTTCCCACTCCGTGATACGGGTCCAGGAGGACTGGCCTGAAGACTGTGGTGACTGGGGCGGCATCCAGGTTAGAAGTGATGGCTGACTGGCTGTAAGTTGCTGCTGAGGCTGCTGCTGCTGTGGCGGTGTCTGCCAAGTAGCTGGTTGAGGTTGATGCCAGAGATGCTGCTGCTGAGGGGGCTGCCAGAACTGCTGCTGCTGTGGGGTAGGCCAGGTCATGGGTGGTTGTTGCTGTGACTGCTGGGAGGGCTGACGCCGCTGCCTGTAGCGGTGGACAAGGTTGAGGCAGTCTATCTGGAATTCATGCCAGGAGTCCTCCGGGATGCCCTGCATGTGCCCTTCCAGCAGGCACGCAAAATCGTGTACAATCTTCTGTTGGCCGGTGTAGGAGTGGCTGGCACCCAAGGAATCTGCTTTGGAGAGGATCTGAAACATATCAACATTGGAACAATTTAGTACAGCATTTCAAAGCAACATATTGCACATGTCAGGTCAAGAGCAATGAATCAAACTGGAATACAATCTGCATGTAAACACTGGGATTCTCACCTGCTTCACTGCATCACTGAGGTAGCTCTGGGTCATCCCGGTGTCGGTGGATGTGGTGGCTGTCTCTGTTGTTGGTGGCCTGGACCGCTTCCCCTTGCCCTTCCCGGTGGTGATTGATGCTTGGCTCTGGGAACCTGTGGACCTCACTTCATCATCGTCATCGTCGCTGATCGTCACTGCAGCTGACTCTGGGACAGCAAACTGCTCACTGGGGACTGTATCTCCCCGGACGATGTGTTGCGTCAGGAAACTCCAGGTCTCCATGATCTGGTCGTCACGGGCACTCCTCTGTACCTAGCCAGCCCCACTCTTCTTCTCCTTCTTCATTATCTTCCTCACCCTGGTTCTCATGTTCTCGTAGTGCTTCTTGCATTGGGGACCAGTGGCAGGAGGCTCCAGCTGCTCTCCGACTCGGTCCCACCGGCTGTTCTTGTCCGCCACGTTGAGCCACTCCTTCTGCTTCTTGTCATACAGCTGGGGGTTCTCTTTCACAAGCTCGGCCAACCTCAACTCGGCCTCTTCTGTCCAGCGGTACTCCGGTATTTCTTTTTTGGAGAACCTGACCCGCTTCATCTGCTGCCTGGTAGCCTCGTCCTCACTTGATGGCTGTCTCTGGCTTTCGAGTGGATCCTGCTGTGCCTCCGATGACTGGGGGGAGTGATCTTTCTTTGCGGTCTCTGCCTCTGGCCTGTTGGCTTCTGGCCTTCTCTGCTTTGTCTTAGGCATCTTGTCTCTGTGATGTAAAAGCTGGCGATCTCTGGAATGAGGAGCAGTGTCCAGGAAACCCTATATATACCCCCACACCGACGCGAGCGCCACTGTCGCGCAGTAGTCGTGAACTGCTCGTGAAGATGTCGTTAACTACTCGTGAACTCGACGTGAGCTGTTCTTGAACTATCCGTGGCATTTCGTGACAGTCGTGGCATGCCGCACACTGCCACGCATCCTCCCGCATCGTCCCGACAAGTTCACGACGAGTTCACGAACAGTTTGCGCATAGTTCACGACCCGGTCGCGAAATTTTGTCGTGACCAAAATTTTGAACATTTCAAAATATTTGTCCCGACATGGCACGCAGTCACGACGTGTTTACGCACACTTCACGCCAGTTTACGACAAGTTTGCGCACTGGCACGACTCGAGTCGTGCCAATGCGTGTCACAGAATCGTGCAAGTGTCAGCCTTGCTTTACTCGTAGATACTTTAACTCCGAGGAGACTTTTAAGAAATTTAAAATGCAGTCGTTCAAGTTCCTTAGACTTGGTGAAGCCCCAGATCGGGCTTCCATAATTTAATAATGAAGAGATAAAAGTATCAAAAAGGTGTAATGAGTCTTTGGGCTTTAAATCAAATTTCAAAAGATGAATACGAAGTACGTTCATGGCCTTTAAAGCTTTCCCACTCAGGTATTGTTGATTGGCTGTAAAAGAACCTGTGTGATTAAAAACTACCCCTAAGTAATTGAAATCGTTTACGACAGAAAGGGGTTTTCCGTTATAGAACCATAATCATTATCTCGTAATCTTCCCCTCTTTCTAAAAACAACAATTTGGATTTTTTCTGTATTAACCGATAGCCCCCATGTATCGCAATAATCATAAAGCTGGTTTAAAGAATTTTGCAGATCCTCAGGGGATGTACCGAATATGACCATGTCGTCTGCAAACATTAATAATATCAATGTAATATCATCAAGAGTAAGTCCGCTGTCAATTTTATTCTGTAAATAAAGTTCCAAGTCTTCTATGAAGAGCGAGAACAAAATAGTTGACACAGAATCTCCTTGTTTTAAACCCACCATAATGTCGAAATAATCTGTTAATTTTCCTTTGAACTTAACGCAAGCTTTTACAGTTGCATACATTGAACGAATGATCCTGAGCATTTTGCCATTTAAACCCAATTTAAACAGTTTTAACCATAGCGCATTGCGATAAACAGAGTCAAAAGCCTTCTTAAGGTCTATAAATGCACAATACAGCCTCTCCTTCGAGTTTATTATTTTATCAATGATACATTTTAGGATATATACGGCGTCAATGGTGGACCTTCCCTTCCTAAAACCAAACTGTGCGTCTGTCTGAATCTCATTTGTTTTACACCATTTTGTTAATCGCCGAGTTAAAATATTAGTAAACAGTTTACTCAAACAGCTTATTAGTGTTATACCTTGATAGTTTTCAGCAGAATTAATGTCTCTTTTTTTATAAACTGGAACAATTATGCCTTTGGACCAGCTCTCAGGGAAGTGTCCTGAATCTAAAATGATGTTAAAAATATCGGCTAAGTGTGAAGACAAAATATCAGTGCTAGCTTTAAAATACTCGTTTAACAGATTATCGTGAGATGAAGCTTTATTATTGTTTAGAGCTTTTATCGCTATTTCGACTTCATTTACTGAGATATATTGATCCAACTCTGGAAATAAACTATCAATTTCATCAAAATTATGATTTCTATTAAAATTCTCCGCTTCCTCAACAAAAGAAGAGTCAATGTTTGAAAACAAACATTGAAAATGTACTTTAAAATCATTTGGAAGAAAGTTTGGCTCCTCACGTCGCTCCGTTTTAAAATGCTTCCAGAATTCCCTTTGTCTGGCATTGCGTAAGGCTAGTAATTTTTGTGTTTCTTTGTATTTATATTGCCTCTTTTTCTTACTAATTGTCTTTTTGTAAATTGATTTACAATCGGCAAGTGCTACCCTATGTTCAAAAGTTTTCAACTCATTATAGACTCTAAACGCTTGTTTTTATTTGCTTTTTGCTGTAAAGCATTCTTCATCAAACCATTTATTTTTACATCTATCTTCCAAAGACATAGATTGGACAACGCATATTTCTTTTTTAAACAAGGGATCAGCCACCTGACAAAATGTTTCTGTGAAATGCGAAATCAACTCATCAATAGAACGTGGACTGCTTCGATCCATATTTGCAATTAAACTGTTAAGAAACGGTAGTTTTCCAATAATCCCTCTTCTGTAAACATCGCGCAACCGATCGTCCCATTGAATGGACTCAAAATTATATGAACTGTCAACAATAGACTGAAAACTATTTTCAGAGCTCAAGGTGAACGTTAAAGGTACATGATCACTGTATACATTGACCGGGTTGACACAAAAATTATCTACAGATACAAAATCTCGCTCCCTTACTAATAAATAATCGATCACACTACTTCCCATTCTACTCACAAAGTCTCAGCACCTTTACCACAATCTGATCCTAATCTCCAATTAGCTATTCTAAAAGAAGTACTTTTGCATAAATCTAATAATTTTAAACCGTGGCTATTACTTGTAGTGTCCTGAGATACTCTAGGTAATACTATATCAGGTGAGTAATCATAGTCAATGTTATCAATTGCTCTATCACACAGTAAATAATCATTTTTATTTGACACTCGAGCATTGAAATCTCCAATAATGAACAATTTTCCATGCGAGTCAAAATCAAAAATATCGTTCTGCAAAAATTCAAATAAATCATAGTCAATGGTGCCCCGAATCGATGATTCGTAAGACCACAAATAGACAGAGGACAAATAGCAATCTTCATCAAAACCAAAAAAATGTCTCTCTGACTTTAACCATATAATAGTATCAAAATGGTTTCTTATTATCGAAACACCATCTTTAAAGCTGTCCCGAATAAATACGAAAATACCACCACTGTTTCGCTTGGCTCGTTTATGTTTTAATTTTCTGAAAAAATTATACGCAGAATATCCCGGTAAATGAAAGTCGCTGTCTTTATCTGTCCATACCTCTGTCAGTAATATTATATCATTATGTAACAGAATGTTCCTAAAATCTGTGTCTTCAAACTTGCCATGGGACAGTCCATTACAATTCCACAATATCACATTGATGCCACCCCCTTGTCCCTCCTAGCTCACATTACAGTGTGTCATAGCTGATCCATGCTTGCTTATGCTCTTGCTTGGCTTTCTTCAGTAACGGATAAAGTCTTTGTCTCTTAGTAACTATTTCTGGCGGGAACTGCTTATGCACATAAAACTCCGTGCCGGATAATTTAACCCTCTGTCTGCGAACAACTTCTCTGTCAGTAAATAAATTAAACTTGCACACAATTTTCCGGTTGTATCCAGCTTGGGTGGGCCCATTCGATGTACACGCTCTAACCGAAGCTATTCCACATAATCACGAGCAAGGCATAGTCTTTCCTGCATAAACGATCGAACTTTAGCTTCTGTTTCACTGTTTCTTTCAGATGTTGATTCAGGAATATTACAGAATATGAGATTATTCCTAATGCGTTGGTTTTGTAGATAAGTGACCGATTCTTTCAGTTTTTGACTTTCAGTGCCCATAGAAGAAATAGCATCATGCGCTTTTCTGAGCGAAAACTCTAAATTGTCTACCCTCTCATCTGTCGAGGAAAGTTTCACCATAACCGATTTGTTAATGTCATTTAGGTGCACCCATATTTTCTTCACTTCACATTCCAAGTTCTGCACTTTTTGTTCAACACTGTCAAGTTTTGAAAGTTTGCGTTCAATATCGCTGATCTTCGATTCTATGCGATTAAGACACTCGATAATGTTATTGTTTACTATTGATTGCCCTGGAAGGGGGGGGGGGAGGTCACGCCAGGCGAGTTAACCTCAGTACTGGAAGGGTCTATTTTGTCCGACGGTTGCACAGGTGGTAATTGCAGCGACGAATCTTTTTTATCACTTATAGGTGTTGAAAATACAGAATCGTCAAAGTTTAACAAACAATATGATGAAGAGCCAGGCCCATATAAGATAGTGTTAGTTTTTTTCAAAGACTCGCTTACGCTTTGACATGAATCCTCTACCCCTTTTAATGAAGTCGATGATCCGTGATGTTTCGCGGTTTTATGCAGTCCTTTGTTTGAGTCTCCTTCACTGCTATTTTTCCTTTTATCTCTGCTTTTCCTGCCCATTTATCCTTTTGAAAATATCCATTCACACGTAAAGCACATAAAGTACGCCCCAAATAGGCATTTTAGTCCAAATATTTCTTTTAGCAAACAAAAGGACACTAGCATTGTCGGAGCCCAAAAACCATGTCCATACTCAACGCGTGTCACGTGAGTCTTTTGAGTTAATATGGTGAATCTCCTTGATAGTACAGATACTCTATGCAATTTTCAAAAGAATCAGATGAACGTGCTTACTTTATTACAAAAACAAATGTAAATATAAATTTTCCACTTTAAATTGTTTATCTTCCCCAAATGTTTCTTGGGTTTATTAAAAAAAAAAAAAAAAAAAAAAAAAAAAAAAAATACAGGTCAAGCTATTGATAATATCTAAAAAAAAATGTTTCAGTTTAACAAAAACATTGATTGAAAAAATGCAGACTTTACCCAGGAAAAAGGCTGAGGGATGGACGTAGGAAACCATGCCATAAGATCCGCTGGCCGAAGCCTTCGACAAGTAGAGCTGAAAACGGAGACACCAATTATACAAAGATAAGACATACAAATAGCTTTAAACTTAATATCAACGGCAATTAGTTACAGTGAGTATAGTGGACTCAAAAGTAAAGTTGCACTTGGCACTTCTTATATACATGTATGAGGGCTGATCGACAATGTAAGTTGTGAAACTTTTATTGAAGGAGTAAGCAGGTATGTCTTTTTTTAGCCCTACTGTTCCCTACCATTTAAGGTTGTGTACACGAAAACTGGTGTCATTTGGTCAGTTCATGTCGAGGAGGTAACACTCTAAAGTAAACAAGACAAGTGACCTTTACAAAATACACGTAGACAAAATTGCTGACAGAGAAGTGATTCAATATTTGCATTGGAAAGGTCTAGCACCTAAGTGTATCCCTACTGATATGGTAGCAACACTAGAGAATGATGCTCCTTCATACTACAGTGAAAAGGTTGGTGGCAAGCAGACCTTGAGATCACTGCTGCAACCCCAGAACTGGTCAATAAAGCCCGCGATATTGTTAAAGCTGACAGGCGAGTTACAGAGAGATCCTGTAATACTGTATACAGAGTGTATAACCAGTACAGTTAGGATTTCAGAGGAAAGAGAACATTTCATTCTTACGGAAGATCTTGGTATGAGAAAGCTCTCAGCCCATTAGGTACTAAGAAATCTGGCAGTTCAGAAGCACAGGAGGTGGACTTTGTCGTGCGGTAATCTGAACCTTTTAAAGGCAGATCCTGCCAACATTTTGCATAGGTTTGTGACTATGGATGAAATGACGGTCCATCATTTTACCTCAGCGGCCAGACAACAGTCTATGCAATGGAATCAATCCAGTTCAACACCGCCAAAGAAGGCAAAGACTGTTCTATCTGCTGGAAAGATCATGACCTTAGTTTTCTGGGATGCTGATGGTATTCTGATGGTAGATTATCTGCAAAAGGGGCACATTAGGCACCATTTCCTAGGCTGTTAAAAGAAAATTTTAAACTCAAGCGCAATGGAAAACAAAACAAAACCCGTGTTCACAAGCACAAGTCTGTCATAGCCATGGATGGCATTAACGATTGTGACTTTGAATTGGTTGAGCATATGCTTTATTCGACTGGTCTTGCTCCATCAGACTTTCATATATTTCCAAAATTGATAAAGGCCATTACCGGTAAACACTCTGGGTCAGATGAAACGTCATACATGCAGCGGAAGACTTTCTGAACGGTCAAGGAAAGGTCTTCGTTAAAAGTGGCATGTAGGCCCTTAAACATAGCTGGCAAAAGTGTATGGACACTGAAGGACATTATGTTGAAAAACAATGCAAAAACCTCAAAAACCTTGAATATTACCGTCAAAAGTGAAACTCTTACATATAAGGTCCACAACTTATCAATCGGCCCTGGTATATGTCTTATGATTTTGCCCTACGAATGCCTTTCTCTGTTCTAAAATGTACATCACACGCCAGGTGGTAAATTGCCTCAGTAAAACATCTTCTTACATCATCTGCCCTCTAAGCACCCATTTGAAAGAAATGTTTCACAATGTTACTTTCAAATATTGATTCTGAACTAATGGTATGCTTTTCAGTTACAGTCGGTGGTCATAAATATTTCATTCAGTTCCGAATTCCCGTTGACTACAGTGCATTTTTCAATGTAGAAGAAATTGTTCAATTACGCTGCTTCTTATCATACAATCATAACGAAAACGATACTTAGAAGGCCAGGTTACAGTGGTTATAAGGCTATTACTTTTTATCACATGACATCAACCTTGTAGCCCCCAAAACTTGGTAGTAGTAGTTTTTTCTGTTAAAGTTTGGCGACGTTGCCACTGATGTCCTTGTAAAAAAACTTTTCCGAAAATTTTGATCGATTTTGAACAGTTTCATGTTTGCTAAATTACATTGTATCGATTCTGAAAATAGATGTATTTCAGTGTTAAGGGAATTTTGATTTATTTTTATATAAGCTACTAACTACAGTACCAGTTTTAACCCACAAAAAAGTTAAGTTGGAAATAGGGGAGAACAGGGATGGTTGTGCCACTTTTCAGTTTCATTTACAATGCGGCTATTTAAATGTCCTTATTTCTTATCTTGAATAGCTGTGTATCAATCTAATCATTTCCGCACATTTTACAAATGATATAAGCATTCTACATGCAAATGCTTATGAAAGTTACACACTTCAGTGGCACAAGCAACTCCGCGTTTGGGGAAGGTTATGCCACTGGACGGGGATGGTTGTGCCACGAAATGAGGCGTTTCGACTCCCTTCTTCATGCTTCCTTTCTCACTTTTCCCGCACAAGTTTTCCCATTCTTTCTATCTGTGTCAATTTTATTTGACCCTTTCCAGTTCCTTCTCAGACTCGGAATGCAATGCAACTGTTTCTTATCATTCATTTTAATTCGTTTTTGGGAATGGTAAGGAATATTCAAATATGTGAAGATTATGTTAAATGTTTGAATCTTCAAAAATGGCTGTTTTGAAAATATGCATTCAAGAGTTACTTGACTTGTTCTTTAAAAAAACCCCAGACAAAAAAAAAAAAAAAAAAAATGAATGAATGAATGTTGTTTTATGGCGCATCGACAGCTTTGGTCATTTAGCGCGCATATCTGTGTTGAAGGAACGATTAAGGTGGATTTTTTCTAAAAAGATTTGAGACATGCTGACAGTAAAAGAGTTAAATTAAGAAGGATCATGTGTGATCTAAGTATGTATAAAAGATATAATTGAGCAACAGGGCTTCCCTATTAACTCAAAAAGGTTTTGAATAATGATGTTAAGACTGCGATAAAAAGATTTGAACAGTCTTAAATTGATAATAAAGGAGTCTTTAAATGAAGAAAAGTTACGTGTAACTGACAATGTGCATAAAATATGATATTGAGTGGCTGGGCATTCCCTGCCTACTCAAAAGTTTTAGATTAAAAAAGGTAAGATTGTGAATCAGCTGACAAGGTATTTTATATAAAGATGTGTAAAGAATGTAAAAAGATGGGTAAGAAACTCAAAAAGCAAATATCACAGTTTATTGTAAATACCAATCTCCTTTATGAAAGCGATAATAGATTCAACGCTGACAGAATCAAAAAGATTTTTTAAACTATCGACGTTGAAATATTTTGAACGAATTGGTTGAAAGTCAATGCAATCTAGTAGGATATGTTTTTTAGAAAAGGATGCATTGCATGGAATACATTCAGGGGCATCGTCTCTGGTCAAAAGCCAGGAATGTGTAATGCGTGAATGGCCAATTCGAAGTCGTGCAATTATCACTTCTTCTCGACGAACAGACCTGTAAACGGGGTACCATTCACCAAGGGAAGGTTTAACTGAATGTAGTTTATTGAAAACATCAGCATCCCACTGGGATTGCCAAGAAGATTGGATATGTGTTAAAACAGAGGATTTAAAATCAGTGTGTGGAACTTTAAAATCTGAAATGGGAAGGTTAAGTGCAGATTTGGCAGATCTATCGGCATTTTCATTGCCTTTGATGCCTACATGACTTGGAAGCCAGCAGAACACCAATCTATTCATAGAAGAAATTTGTGAGATCCTTTCAAGTAAAGTACAGATCAAGGGATTCTCAAGTCGTTGATTTGAAAGGGCCTGTAATGTAGACAAAGAGTCCGAAAAGATAATGAAACGGTTGGAATTAGAATGTTCAGCTAGATTGAGGGCAAGATCAATAGCTTTAATTTCTGCAGAGAAGATGGAGGAATTGTTTGGAAGGCGGCACTTTAAGCTCCTTTCTCCATAAATAGCGGCAGCTGCTACAGAATTTCCCTCTTTTGATCCATCTGTATATATCGGTTTGAAGGAAAAATAGTGCTCCTTTATCTCATTGTATCTAGCATGAAACACAGTTCTATCCGTGACTGACTTTTTGTCGGATGCAAGGTCAAATCTGAATTCTGCACTGTTTAGTGTCCATGGAGGGGTTTCAGAGATTTTATAGTCGGCAATAGACTCAATGTCTATGCCAAGGTTATCTACAATGGGCTCCATGCGGATACCAAATGGAGGAATAACATTTGGTTTCCTTTCAAAAAGATTTTTATATTGAGGTTTAAAAACAACTTTATGAGTTGGATTAAAACGATTTGATTTCAGTTTTAAAAGATATTGAAGCGATAGTTTTTCCCTCCTGTAAGAAAGAGAAGGTTCATTAGCCTCAACATAGAGACTATTGACGGGAGAAGTTCTGAAAGCGCCGAGTACAAGACGCAGGCCTTCGTGGTGTATAGGATCAAGAATTTTAAGGCAAGATTTACGGGCTGATCCGTATACGATAGATCCATAGTCTAATTTGGAGCGAACTAAAGACCGATAAAGCCGCAAGAGGACTTTACGGTCTGCTCCCCATTCAGAATGGGCCACAACCTTTAGAAGATTAAGAGCCTTCTTGCATTTCTTTTTAAGTGCAGTGATGTGAGGAAGGAAGGAAAGCTTTCTGTCAAAGATGACTCCGAGAAATTTAAATTCAGAAACGACTTCAATTTTGGTTTTGTCCAAATACAGTTCAGGGTCTGGATGAACACCACGTAGATTACAAAGGTGCATGCATTTTGTTTTGGACTTTGAAAATTTGAAGCCATTTTCATCAGACCACGTTTGGAGTTTGTTGAGACACTGTTGAAGTTGTCTCTCAATAATATTCATATTTCGAGATCTGAAGCATATAACAAAGTCATCAACATAAAGAGAACAGTCTACACCAGGACAGATAGCTTTAAGTATACTGTTTATTTTTACACTAAAAAGTGTAACAGAGAGAATACATCCTTGGGGCACACCCATCTCCTGTTCACGGGCTCCCGAGACAGTATTACCAACTCGGACACGGAAAAGACGTTCATCCAAGAAGGCTGAGATAAAAAGAGGAAGACGGCCTCGAAGACCAAAGTCATGTAAGTCTTTAAGAATTCCGTATTTCCAAGTCGTATCATAAGCGCTTTCAAGGTCGAAAAAGACAGATACTACATGTTGTCTATTAATAAAGGCTTCTCTGACAAAGGTTTCAAAGCGGACAAGATGATCGATGGTGCCACGTTGACGACGAAATCCACTCTGTACATCAACGATGAGGTTGTTTTTTTCTAGAAACCAGACAAGCCTGTCGTTGACCATACGTTCTAGAGTCTTGCAGAGACAACTAGTAAGAGCTATTGGACGATAGTTGGCTGGGTCACTAGCATCCTTGCCAGGTTTTGGGATAGGAATGACTAGTGCCTCTCGCCAGGACGAAGGAAAATCACCGGACTGCCAGATATCATTAAAAATATCAAGTAAAACAGAGAGAGAAGTAAAAGGTAAGTGTTTTAAAAACTGGTAATGAACTTTATCTGGGCCAGGAGAAGAATCGTGAGCTTTATTCAGAGCAGATTTTAATTCTTTAAAAGTGAAGAGTTTATTATAGTGCTCTGAATTAGAAGAATTGAAATTAAGTTTTTTCTTTTCTTCTCTGGCTTTATTCCTCTGAAACTTTTCAGAATAGTTTGCAGAGGAAGACTTTTTACAAAAGGTGTCAGCAAGAGCATCAGCTATATCCTGGGGGGTTTCCAACGAAGTATTGTTAACTTCAAGGTGACTGAGAGGGGGTTGGCCTTTGCCATTGATCTTTCTGATCATGTCCCAGGTTTTTTTAGTAGTAGTTCTACTATTTAATTTAGAAACATATTGTCTCCAAGCCTTGCGCTTACTTTCTCTAATGGTACGACGAGCCTTTGCCCTGGAAATACGGAATAGGTTATGATTTTCTTTGGTAGGTCTGAGGTTAAACTTTCTAAGGGCTTGTTTTCTGTCTCTGACAGCCTGTTTACAATCATCATTGTACCAAGGTTTGTCAGGACGTTTTGGATTTGTCGAGGTCTGGGGGACGGACTGTTTAGCTGCATCAATTAATAGGGAAGTGAAAAGTTTTGCGGGATCATCGCAATCTCCAAATTTGTCATGTGTAATGGTCTGTTCACAGACGGTTTCAAATCTGTTCCAATTGGCTTTGGAGAGCTTCCATTTCTGTGGTTTTATGCTGCTGGATGGTTGTGTAGATGAAAAGATAACAGGGAAGTGATCACTTCCACACAAATCCTCTTTCACTTTCCAACTGAAATTGGGAAGTAAGACTGGGCTGCATAAGGTTAAATCTATAGATGAGTAAGATCCAGTTGCTGGATGTAGGTAGGTTTTGGACTTGTTATCATTCATGAAAGACAAAGAGTTGTTCGAAATGAAGTTCTCCAACTGTAAACCTCTCTGGTTAGTGTCATCACAACCCCACATAACATTGTGACCATTAAAGTCCCCAGCAAGAATATAGGGGGATGGCAATTGGGAAATGAGATCATTCAGATTGGTCTCATTAACAGGTGTGCTTGGGGGGAGATATAAAGAACATAGTGTAACGGCACTGTGTAAAGATAATCTGATGGCAACAGCTTGCAAGTTTGTGTTAAGAGAGATAACTTTATGAGGTATGTTGTTATTAACAATAACAGAAACACCACCTCTAGCTTTCTCGCCTTCGGTAAAGACTTTATTGTAAATGGAATGGTATTTAATTGAGATATCATCCTCCCGTTTAAGGAAGGTTTCTTGAAGACAAACAGCAACTGGTTTGTGATCACTAATTAAAAGGGAAAGTTCGTCAAAGTTTGACTTCAGACCTCGACAATTCCACTGGATTATGGTATCCATTGTGCATGAAGAAAGTATAAAAGCTAAAGTAAAAAAAGGGGTTGTAAACCAATGCATTTTAAAATAGGTTGATTAAGACTTCATTACAGTTGTCTCGGGTTTGGACGTGTGCCAAGTGTCAGTGTCCTTGTTCCAAGTATCTTTAGAAATGGACCAGATAGAGGCTTCTGAATCTGAAGCCTCACCTTCCAGATTTTCAGCATCTGCATCCATGTCCTCTAGCTCCGAAAATCTGTTGGAGGTAGGGACAGGATCATTTACTCTGACTGTGATTTCACAAGATTCATGGGAATCTCTAGGTTGTGGTTTAGGTTTGGAAGAAGACCTTTTAGGAGATCGAGGTGTATGATTAGGTTTATTATCTTTAGATGAAACATTAGATTTTATTGTAGACTGTGAAGATGGAGGTTGGGGTTTCTTTGGAGGCTGTTGTGAAGGGGGAGATGGCTTTGAAGGTTTTTTTGAAGAGATATTTTGCGAAGAGGTAGACGGCTTTGAAGTTTTTTGTGAAGAAATACTTTGAGAGTTTGTGGGTTTTGAGGTTGCAGAAGGGGTTTTGTTTGTTGTAGATGCGGATGGAGAGTCAGGAATTAGTTTGGACAAGGTGGATGGAGGGAGAAGTTCTTTCAGCTCAGTAGCTACATCAGGAAATTTTTGAAGGAGAACTTTCGCTAGAATCTTACAAGTGCTGCAGTCATCCTTTTCAGTTGACGAGCCAACAACACCTGCATAGCTAGGACTAGAAGAGGTTTTCTTTCTTTGTTCAAATATTTTCCTTGCTTCTGGAAAGCTAACATTATTGTTGTATTTAATGGACAGCACTTCTTTTTCTTCTCTCCATACAGGACACTCTCTTGAAAAAGTAGAGTGTGGAGACTTACAATTAATGCAAAGAGGAGGATTTGAACATGTAGTACTGTCATGGTCAGGTCCTTGATGAGCACATTTACAGCATGTTTCTTGGTTTGGACATTTACTGATGTGATGGCCGTACCGCTGGCATTTAAAACATCGCAAGGGATTTGGCACATACACATCTACTTTTACAATTTGAAAGCCTACCTTGATTGATGTTGGGAGAACAGGTGAAGAAAATGTTAAAATGTATGTATTTGTGAGTCTCTGTTCTCCATCTCTGCGTACAGAAATCCGTTGGACATCGGATACACCTTGTTGTTTCAGGTTATCTTTAATTTCTTGCAAAGAGTTGCAGTAAGTAAGCTCTTTGCATCTAATTACTCCTTTGCAAGAATTTAGTGAAGGATGTGGGAAAATTTTAACATCTGTGTCAAAGAATTTTGTGTTTTTTAAAAGATTCACAGCTTGTTGATTTGTAAGACATTCAACTAAAAGGGTCTGGTCTTTAAGTTTTTTAACAGATTTTGGAGTTCCAAGGATGCTGGTAATTTGTTTCTCTATTACGAAAGGAGATAGTTTTGTTATGGGTTTTAAAGGATCTTGGGATTGGATAACGATAAAACGCGGAGAGTGAAAAGAAGAAGTAGAAATTGAAGGTTCAGTTTCGGATTCACTGTCTGATAAAGGGCGTTTGCTTTCATTGAGTTTGGCCTTTTTTTGGGATGCCATGTTTGTGTGTAAAATTTCATCACCGATGCTCCCCACCCGCCATGGAGCCCAACAAGGGGACATGGTCTGGGGAAAGCCCATTCGCAGACCATGACAGGGATACATCAGTGGTATACTCGGTATGAAAGGGCTAGACTGGACAGATGCATTCTCGCAGAAAGTTCTACCAAGCTTAGACAATCATTGAGAGGTTACAAATGTCAGCCAAATACCAAAGAACTTTCACCCGATTGACCCATGAGCCACCGCCTTCTAGGGCAGAACAAGAAATATGAAATCTGGAAAGAGTGTGGATTACATATGGAGAGGATAGTAATTTTAATAGAGAGAAGGGTATAAGAGAAAGAACATATTAGATGCCCTAGGGCAAGGCATGACCAGCCGATTGATCAGGACGGGCCTTCCTGACCTCTCGTTTAGTTCAATTCAAGGCCAAAGTGGTGTGTTGCGAAAACAGAGCTATCAAACGGCCGAGCCCTGAATCCACTCAACCACCAGGATCCCGTCATCGAACGACACGAGTTGCAGCCCACGGCAAACGGGCAGGCACAGTGGGGGGGTCTTACCCCTGCTGTAGTGCGACAGCTGAGCTATTTCTATCCCCCCACCCAGCTGGGGGCTAAAAAAAAAAAAAGAAAAAAAAAAGGGGGGGGATTTGAAGTTTCTAGACTCCGAATAGTTCCAGACAGACAGACAGACAGACAGACAGACAGACAGACGTTCACTAGAAGAAAATAGTTTTAAAAAAAGTGTTGGATCTTTATTCATATTGAGTGTCCTTATTTTACAGGCCCGTTTTCAAAGTTTTCTGGGTGCAAATTTGTTTCCTGGTGTATATGGCGTGCAACACGCGAAAAGGGACCTTCGGACATATGCGCAAAACTGTGTCGCCCAAGATCAGCCTGCGCAGTCTGTGACTAATCCGAGGCGACACTTTCTGTTTTGGTTAGAATTTTTGTTTCACGAAAGTCTACTGTATGAAAAAGTCTTATGTAGTCATAAAGTGTCGTCTCGGATTAGCCTGCCCGGACTGCGCAGGCTAATCCGAGACGACACTTTACGCAAATGTCCGAAGGTCTCATTTCGCATGTTGCGGGCCATATAATGAGTTAATTAAATATTTTCACGCTGTGACGCAACCGACCGAAATTGAATATTTCTAAAGGTAGATGCAAAGAAGAAAGCATGCAGAGTAATGCAACATGCAAACAGCCCTTTCAATTCTCCCCACTTGACAATAAATATTGAATTTTCACAAATGATTAATTGGTGATCTTGTGGTTACGCGCGACCGGATATAAACATATCCGAAAGTATACGGGACGTTCAACTAGGAAAATAATTCTACGCTGGAGTAAATAGTTCGGTCGTTTAGTACCTAGAGCAAGAATACAAAAGGAATAAAACATGCAAGAAGCGATATTTATTTCCCTGTATTCACGCCGAATATTGAATGTTTAAACATGAGCCATGCCCCGAGAATAGGAAGCTTAATGCATCTAGTTATGCATGACAGAAAGCAAGTCATTACGGTATTATTGATCCATAAAATCCATTTTTTGTAACAATCGAATGAATCATGAGGTAGAATGGTCTTTAAAAACTCAAAAAAATGTTTACTAACAAAAAAGGAAAAGGTTTAGATTCATGTCAGCCTGCGCGGACTGCACAGGCTGACCGAGGCCGATACTTATTGCAGATGGGTTTAACCCGCTTTTTCACAAAGCACTGCTCAAAGGATTTATGAGTATTTCTATTGCGTAATGCACAACCGGAACTATTGATTTCCGAAAGTATATTTGACAAACGAATCCTGAAATGTTGAAAGACTGCATACGTAAATCGGTCATAAAAGACAAAACTGAGTAAAATTGATTGGACAGTCAGTTTGTTTTCTAAATGTTTTAATCGAAAGCGGCAGTCTCTTGTCTTCATCATTTGTAAATCTTTAACAACCGACAAAATTGTACACTCGTCCAAATTCAAAGCTGTTGCAGACGACAAATTGAATGCGGTTCAATTGGTGAAAAACCTGACTCTTAAAGGGTAGAAAACATTGTGGGAAAAGGAGAAAATGCTGGTAACCAGCATTTTCTCCTTTTCCCTCAATGTTTTCAAATGTCTTCTCCCCCAGGGTTGTCAAAACTCGGAACTGTGTGGTAAAGGGTTTACAGGTTGGACAAAGAATGATCTCCTTCTTTCTCCAATAAATGCATTCGTTTCTAAAGCCAAAAATATAATTCCATTCTACATAAAAACGTAACTTGATCTCGTTCAGAGTGCAGTAGTGGGCGGTATAGATTAATTATCAGACATCATGTTTCGTGCAGTCTTATCTTGATCGACACCACATAAATAAAAAAAATCGGAATGAAGGAGTGAGAGATTTTACAGCAGCAAAATATAAACGTTAGATTTTACATTTGAGCCATGCTCTGACAAAAGGGGGCTTAATGAATCTCCGTGGTACATGATACCAAGCAGGTCGCCATGTTATTATGGATCCATAAAATCCATTTTGTCTAACAACTGTCAAAATTATGAGATAGACTGGTCCTTTGAGATAGAGGAAATTGACAAATAGCGGAAAGTATCGGCCCAGGTCAGCCTGCGCGGACTGCGCACTCTGACCTGGGTCGATACTTTTCGCAGATGCATTAAGCCCCCTTTTCACAGAGCACGGCTCATTCAAATATCAATACAAGGGGAATTATAGCACTGATCTGTCAGTATCAGATTACTTAAAACTTCCTAAAATAAATTTACAGTAGATGATTTTGAATTCATCATTTTTTTTAAGAATAACTAATATAAATTAAGGTTTGTTCCGTAAATGCACGAAAAAACCTTGTATCAAAATTAGAAATTGCTTCAGTTGATAGCCACCAGGAAGTTTCACCTGTCACAATGTTTCGAAAGCCGTCTTCTTTAGAGGTGTTAAAATTTGTATTTGTATGTAAAAGTGCTAGGTGTTTTTGAAAACAATCTTTGCGATCCATTACAATCCAACCCGGACTTTAAACGACCTCGAGAAAGAAGAATTTTTGAAAACATTGTGGGAAAAGATGAAAATGCTAATAACCAGCATTTTTATCCTTTTTCCACATCGTTTTCTTACCTATAATAGACAAACTCTGCCCTCTAACAGACAGATTTCATGTTTTGGATCACATTTAATTTGTCGTCTGCAAATGCTTTCAATTTGGATAAGAAGAAAATTTTATCGTGTGGTAAAGAGATAATATTTTGCTTCCACAAGGAAGTTTGTTTAAAATGAAAACCTGCATCAAAAAGGCATTGATAAGTGCCGTTATACAGTTGAATAGCTATTGAACCACCAAGGTTGGATAAATTTGTTTACCCTATCGCAGGAAACATTTTCTTCATTCAACAAGTTTCCTTCCTTTTAAGATACAACCACCATGATTTGAAACTCATTTTTCCCTTAAAGTAACAATAGCGGCCAAAAGTAAACAAAGCGGGAGTTAAAATGCTTTCAATTTAAATCATACCATTTAAAAGTATGGAAATTACTTTAAAATGACAATCTGTTATTGTATAGTCGGTCGAAGTGTTAGTCGCTGGCATAGAAATTAATTTCAAAAGTAGGTTAAAAGTTGCCAGGCTAGTCTATCTTATATTTTTTACCCGATTTTAAAATTATTTTTTCTGCCAGTGACTAACACTGACCAACCACACATTAACAGAGTGTAATCTTCACAATATTTTCCATACTTTAACATATATGATTTAAAATGTAAATGCCTTTTAACAAATGCATCAATTTTTGGCCGCTTCTGGCCCTTTAACTCTTTACCAAACGACAAAATTTTAGACTGGTCCAAATTGAAAGGATTTGCAGACGACAAATTAAATGTAGCGTAAATGACTATTTCTGTTTTGGATAGGGTAGAAAACATTGTGGGAAAAGGGGAAAATGCTGGTTACCAGCATTTTCTCCTTTTCCCACAATGTTTTCATAAGGCTTCCACCTCAGGACAAAACATTGTGGGAAAAGGGGAAAATGCTGGTTACCAGCATTTTCTCCTTTTCCCACAATGTTTTCAAAAGGCTTCCACCTCAGGGTCGTTAAAACTCAAGATTGTGTGGTAAACGGTTAACCGGCAAAGTGAGTCAAATGAAACTTTCAAAGCGATAGTAAAAATCCCAGTGTTACTATTTCAAAGTTACCTTTTGGGAAAAAATATATCTTTATTAGACAATGTAGATCCAAGATCAGACTGCACGCTGTGCAGTCTGATCTTGACTTTTACCGTCCGCAAAAGGTCCTCGAGTCGCGCGTGGCAACGTAAGGGTAAATTTGCCTGCAATGTTTCAAATGTTGACAAGTTTAAATCTACAAGAAAACAAAATTTTAGAACATCGCCCCCCCCCCCCCCCCCTCTTAAAAAGCATTATTTTGCAGGCAACACAAAAATGTGTCTCACCGGATAGGACTTGCCTTCGATAGGACAGAAAATGGTTATTAGCATTTTTTCCTTCTCCCACAATGTTTTGAAAAGCCTCTTTCCTCAAGATCTTTAAAACTCGGAATAGTTTGGTAAAAGAATTTAAGTTTTGTCGTCTGTAAATGAATTTAGAAGGCAAAAAAAGGGGAAGGCTCTAAAGTTAAGAAGTTCCTTCGCGAAATATATTTAACATTGGGTTGCTAAGCCCGACTCAGGGCGCTTATGCGGACAGAGTAGATCAAGATCAGACTGCACGAAACGTATAATCTGATTTTTGACCCACGCTGTCCGATACGGTATTTTTTTCCGGTGAAATCAACTTTGAAACCGCAATATTTGGGATTTTTATAATTGAGTGGAAATTTTGGTCTCATTTATTTAGCAGTTTATGGGTTAAATCCCCATCCGATAATTTCGAAATTTTATGTTCAGGTGAAATGAGCATGACACAAAGTTTTATGAGCATTTGCAGATGGGCCCACGTTACAACTTTTCGACTCTATATCAGACGGCAAAATCTTAGACTTGTCTAAATTGAAAGCATTTGCAGACGACAAATTAAATTTTGCACAAATTATAACATCTGTATTTGAAAGGGTAGAAAACATTGTGGGAAAAGGGGATTTTTTTCCTTTTTCCGCAACGTTTTAAAAGTCCCTTTCTTTTGGGTCGTGAAAACTTGGGATTGTGTGGTAAAGGGTTAACTCTTTTCAAGCGCAAAATTTTAGATTTGTCCATATTGAAAGCATTTGAAGGCTACAAATCGAATATGGCAACATTCAAGGCTGTTTATAAAGGGGTGTGAATCGGGGACAATGTTTGTAAATGGCACATTTTTTTCTTTTCCCACAATATTTTCTAAAGCTTTCCTACATCAGGGTCGTGACAACAAGGAATTGTTTGGTAAAGGGTAAAACTGCCAATCAAATCAAACCAAAATTTCCAGGCTATCATGAACATTCAAATGTTGCGGTTTAAATTTTCTTTGACAGAAAAAAAAAAACCCTCACCGTTGAGGACATTGTTGATCAAGATCAGAATGCACGTTTTGTGCAGTCTGATCTTAATTTACACTGTCCACAAAAGCGTATGGAGTGACAGTTAGAACACTTTGGATATAAAATCTTTCTTTGAGCTCAACGAGTCGAGGATCGAACTAGAAAAAGATCTTGGTTTCAAGCCTGGTACGTTACTGACTGAGCTATATTTTTCTACTTTTTCCCCATGAAATAAATGCAAGGCAGGAATTGGTACGAGCCATGCTCTGACAAAAAAGGGTTTAATGCATGTCTATGATTCATGGATCAAAGTTAGTCTGGTCTAGTCGAGTCAAGTCAAGTCAGGCCTAGTCTAGACTAGTCTGGCCTGGTCTAGTCTAGTCTAGCCTGGTCTAGTCTAGTCTAGTCTGGTCTGGTCTAGTCTGGTCGAGTCAAGTTTGGCGTAGACTAGTCTGGTCTAGTCTGGCCTAGTCTGGTCTAGTCCAGTCTGGTCTAGTCTGGTCTTGATTATTCTATTCCAGTCTAGTTTGGTCTAGTCTAATCTGGTCTGGTCCGATGTGGTCTGGTCTAGTCGTGTCTGGTCTGGTCTAGTCGAGTCAAGTCAGGCCTAGTCTAGACTAGTCTGGCCTGTTCTAGTCTAGTCTAGTCTAGCCTATTCTAGTCTAGTCCAGTCTGGTCTAGTCTGGTCTTGATTATTCTATTCCAGTCTAGTTTGGTCAAGTCTCCTCTAGTCTGGTCTATTATATTCTAGCCTACTCTTGTCTAGTCTAGTCTATTCTGTTCCATTCTAGTCTAGCTTGGTCAAGTCTAGGCTAGTGTGGTATAGTCTAGTCTAGACTAACATCATGGGAAAAGGAGCATGGGTATCTAAAGTCGTGTAAATTCGGTCATGAGTTTTAACATTTCACCACACAATCGCAAGTTTTAACAAACCTGACTGGGAAGATTTCTTTAACCCTTCTCCACACGATCACAAGTTTTAACAAACCTGACAGAGAAGGTATTTTCAAAACATTGTGGGAAAAGGAGAAAATGCTGGTTACCAGCATTTTCTCCTTTTCGCAGTGTTTTCTATCCTTTCACACACAAATCCCATAGTTTGAGCCACATTTCACTCGCCATCTGAAAAATCCTTCAATACAGACGAGTCCATATCTTTGTTGTCTGGTAAAAGGTTATGCTGTAATTTTCGCGTTCGCATTTTTCAGTGAGATTTTTACTGAGTTGAATCAAACAGGAGAAAAAAAGGGAATATCCAATAAAATAATTCATGACGTACAGAAATAGCTGTAAATATAATGATCTCGCGTTAATACTTTTAACCTGCTAAAGAAATTTAATGAAAGTTTCAAACCGATAGTGTAGACCAAATGGTGTTATTTCAAATTTATTTTTTTGGGTGAAAAATGTCTCCTTACCGGACACTGTAGATCCAAGATCAGACTGCACGTTCTGTGCAGTCTGATCTTAATCTACGGCGTCCGAAAAAGGTCCTTGAGTCGAGCTTAGCAGCCTACGGGTTAATCCCCCGAAGTAATTCGACACCTTTATTGAGTAAAATCTGCGACGTAAAAGTTTTTTTCTTGTCCCTTTTTCCCCCTATGGGATTCCAATTCTTTTCCGTTCATGTGATTTCGTCTTTATACCGTGACGGAGGTTCCGGTGTTCCTAAGCAATCAGTCATTTTCCAGCAATGATTTACGTATGATCCAAGGCTCATTTAAACATTCTACTTGTCTTTTCTTTAAATTCAAAAAATAGGTAAACGGTAAAATTTATAAATTTTAAAGAGAGAGAGAGAGAGAGAGAGAGAGAGAGAGAGAGAGAGGAAAGAGATTGATTGATTGATTGATTAATATTGATTGTATGGTGTTTAACGCCGTCTTCATTATTATTTTAGTTATATCACGGCGGCCAGTGCACCTATCCATGCTTTCCTGGAATTTCTTTTACCAGTACTTCGCACAATATTCTTTCCAAAGGAAAGAGAGAGGAAACGACGCTAGTGCAGAGGCAGCGAGACAGGGACAGAGAGGGACAGAGAGAGGGGCGAGAGAGAGAGAGAGAGAGAGAGAGAGAGAGTAAAGCAGAGAGAAATAAGAAATAGCAAGAAAGAAACCGAAAAGACAGAAACGGACGGACAGACGGACGGACAGACAGACAGACAGTAAAGATATCTGTAAGGACTATAAATGTTATTGACATTTTGAAAATATCTGCCTTTGACATCTGTAATTGTATATTTCCGTCCTGTTTTTCGCATGTGTTCGCATTCTTGTTGTTCGTCTATCGACACTTTCGAATGCCCTGACTGATATTTTGAGGAAATTTGCTTCTGACATCTATAATTAAGCCAAGCTCTGTGAAAAGGGTGCTTAATGCATCTGCAAAACGTATCGAACCAGATCAGCCTGCGCAGTTCGCGCAGGCTGACCTGGCCCAGAACCTTTTTGCTTTTGGTCCATTTTCTGCATGTCCGAGGACCATCCTACCTCGGGATTCAGTCATTATAATAGAATTAAAATTAGGAATGTGATGACTTACATGGTATAATGTATCACGGAGATGCATTAAGCCCCCTTTTGCCATAGCATGGTTCAATTATAATTGATCCATGCTCTGTAAAAAGGAGGCTTAATGCATCAGCGAAAAGTATCGACCCAGGTCAGCCTGCGCAGTCCGCGCAGGCTGACCTGGGTCGAAACTTTTCACTATTGGTCAGTTTTCTGAATGTTCAAGGACCAGTCTACCTCTTGATTAAGTCAGCTGTTAACTCTTTACCAAATAACAAAATTTTAGACTGGTCCAAACTGAAAGCATTTGCAGACGACAAAATAAATGTGATTTAAAAATTGAAATTTGTTTGGGGAAGGGTAGAAAACATTGTGGGAAAAGGAGAAAATGCTGGTTACCAGCATTTTCTCCATTTCCCACAAGGTTTTCAAAAGGTTTCTTTCGCAGGGTCGTTAAAAGTCGGGATTGTGTGGTAAAGAGTTAATAGTAGCTATTATGGATCCATAACTATGTAATGACTTTCTTGGTATCATGGATCACGGAGATGCATTAAGCCTCCTTTTGTCAGAGCATGGCTCAATTATTTCCTTCCCTTTTGTCTCGCATGTGCTTGCGTTTTTAGTGTCCGTCCATGGGCACTTTCGACTGTTTCTGGCAGTTAACCTTTCATCAAACAATGACGTGTTATTACGACCCCTATGAAAAAAAAAAAAAAAAATGGCCATTGAAAACATTGTGGGGGAAAAATAAGAGTGTGCTGGAAACCAGCAATTTATCCTCCCCCTCCCACAACGTTTTCTTACTTTTCAAATGCAAATCCCAGCATTTGAGACACATCTGTGACAAAATTTGTCTTATCCAAATGCATGCGATGAGAACCAGTCTAAGATATTGTCGTCTGGTTAAGAGTCGACCTATCCCTAGCTATAAAGAGATCAGTGACGGAATCAACCACTTCCGGCTTGACCTTAATCTCTAAAGGAACAATCCCAAGTTATAGCGACCCTTGGGAAGACGGGTTTTGAAACCATTGTAACCAGCATTTTCTCATATTCCCGCAATGTTTAATAACCTTTTTCAGACAATTTTCACCATTCTAGCCTGATTTGATTCGTCTTCTGCAAATACTTTCAATTTGGTGGAGTCTAAAAAAAGTGTCGTTTGGTATAGAAGTTAATGTAACAATTCATTAGGTGTCGAAAGGGCAGGTTTTGTGGACTTGCAACATAAGGCACATATTACATCAGACTGCACATGAGAGGTAGTCTGATCTGACCTTAAAATGGCGCTATTTGGTATTGATGCAATATATTGCGATTTTCTTAAACCGTACATGGTTTTTATTTCATACATCTCAGATAACAACAATCTATTTAGGTGTTTGTTTTCTGCGCATGTAGACATGAATTTGTTTTTTATTATTACTGTAAGCTATAAACATGCAAATGCTGTTTTATGCTGAATAAATGTTATGTTATACTTTATGTATACAGTCCGTTTCGAATTAGCCATGTCAAAATTAGAAATAATGGAGAAAGGTAGGTTTTCAGTGCAATTTTGATAAGAGTAGATATTAAACCCATAAAATGTGTTAGATTGTTAGATTATTGAAAAGAAGAATTTAATTTGTCTTTGAGACAGTTCTATAGTTCTGACCCCATTTGCAAAACTCAGAGGTCATGGAGTTAGTGGCTATTTTTAGCCGCATAAATAAGGGTCGGCTAAAGCCATGAATGATTGCGAAAAAACAGCATGGTAACGTACTATTTTTTCTATTTTATCCCCAGACTATCGGTTGTTTCGAGTTTCAATTTAGCTTGGCATTTCAGGCTAGTTCCCTGGGTTCTGAATGTACGAGTTTTGGAAGATAGACTAAAACAGCCAATTTCGTCGTGTTTTTCGGACTATACCATTTATCGGATAAAGTAAGTGATTTCACTGTTTTACAAGTTGAACATGATTTATTGTTAAAAACTGACAATTTTGGACTATGTTGTTGCATTTAAATGCTTTTTTGTCATTTTAGACTGACTTTTAGCCTTTTGAGAACAGAATTCCTGTGTCGAGTGTTGTCGGCCGAGACAAAAACAGTGGAGAGCTGTGTTACGCCGCCATAAGGCTGCTCAGCCGGGTCACACGGGCTATAAGATTAACTCTTAGAGTAATTTTTCGGCGTAGCTGAATATGCTGGCTTTTGACCTTCTTTTTGGTTTTGATAACAAATGAATAAACAGAAATTTTTGTCTGGTAAAAAAATGTAAAGATGTTTATTTCAAGGGCCCCTGCGGTTAGTCCAACTGTTAGTCGCTGGCAGAATAATGAATTCTAAAAGCAGGTAAAAAGTAAACAAGAGATAGAGAGACCTGGCAACTTTTAACCTAGGTTTGACATCAATTTCTCTGCCAGCGACTATCACTTGGACCGACCGTATAATAACAGATTGTCATCTTTACAATAATTTCCATACTTTTAAATGATATGACTTAAAATTTTACACCCATTTTGTTTCCTTTTGGCGGCTTTTGTTACTTTAAGATCTCGGAAAAATTCGAAACCATTTAGTTGGCAGCGAAAAAGTTTAATCCAAGAGCAGAGTCATTTTGATCTACACTATATGCGTAATTGAAAAGACATCCTTTGGCATAAAAAGGCGTCACGGGGATTTCAATCCAGGAAGTACAAGTAGAATAATCAAACGCTCAATGACTATTTGTAATTGGTAGATTTTCAAATTATACTTATTATTCATGTATGAAATGATAAAGTACGTATCTTTTACAATATGAAACACTTACACCTGTGTCCTTTAGTTCTTTTTTTTTAAACTATTTTCTTCTTGCTTCTAATGAATCTCTCTCTCTCTCTCTCTCTCTCTCTCTTTGCCACACACTCTCTCTCTCTGTTTTCCCTTCTTTCTCTCTTCTTCCTCTCTCTCCTTCTGTCTCCCCACTTTCTCTCCCCTTCCATCTCTCCCCGCCTCCCAGCCACTCTCTCTCTCTCTCTCTCTCTCCCACAAGACCAATATGTCTCCTTTTCATTTGCTCTCGTTTACATTTGTCACATTATATTCATAACAGCACCCGTGTCAATAATGTAAATTACGCATGAGCCATGCTCTGGCAAAAGGGGGCTTAATGCATCTCCGCGATGCATGATACCAATCAAGCCATCTCATAATTATAGATCCATAATGGTCACTTTTTCAAACAACCGACTTAATCATGAGGTAGACTGGTCTTTGGACATACAGAACATTGACCAGTAACGAAAAGTTTCGGCCCAGGTCAGCCTGTGCGGACTGCGCAGGCTGACCTCGGTCGATACTTTTCGCAGATGCATTAAGCCTCCTTTTCACAGAGCATGGCTCGTATAAAAATCCGATAGCGATCGATAAACTGAATCATCGAATTCCGAAAATCCTAGCAGGTATTTTTGCATGTAGCGGTGACACTTTTGGAAAAAAAAAAAAGACAGCGTAGTTGACGTAACAAGCAATTAATTTCCGAATTTTCCCCCAAGTTTACTTTTCGAAATCATTCAAAATCATTCGAGGATCAATCATTTATCGTGACTATTTAAGCGTCGGTCACAACCAACTGGTTCAGAAGTAAGAAAAAAATACCGTCAACTTATAAAACATAATTTGAAGGGATTTTTTTTATTGTAATAAAATTTATTTCGTTTCTAACTATCTTATTCTTATATCGTCGACTTTGTTATTTGAAGAGAGAACACCTGTACAATGCATCGTCAAGTTGGTATATTTTGAAGATATTTTTTCTTTTCTTTTTTCATTTTTTTTTTTCTAAATTTGCGGTCATGATCGTAAGTATATGTCTACCACTGTAGTCTTTTAAAATCATCATCATCATCATCATCATCATCACCTGAATTATTATTGGTAAAGGTTACGGTTGAAAGTTGGAGTAGTAGTTCGGGTATTACATTCAATATTGTGTAGACAAACTTTAGATAGTTCGAAAAAAACTATTTAAAATAAGACGTTATAAATAACACTTTGAATAACAGAAGTAAAAATATCACTTTTAACTCTTTTCAAAGCGACAGAACTTTAGACCGGTCTAAATTGAAAGCATCTGCAGACGGCAAATTGAATGTTATTCAACTGGTGATGTTTACCTGTGATAGGATAGAAAAAATTGTGGGAAAAAAGGAGAAAATGCTGGTAACCAGCATTTTCTCCTTTTTCCACAATGTTTTCAAAAGGCCTTTTTCCAGAGTCGTGAAAAGTCGGGACTGTTTGGTTATGGGTTGAATGGTAAAGAGTGGAGAAAAAGAAGCAGATACTGTACTTGTTTCTAGCAGTTGCTCGTTTACCCACAATACAAAAGTTTCAAAGGCTGCCTTGAGCAAGTTAAGAGACACGTGCGGTTGCTCAGTTGGTAATGTACGTACAGGCCTTGAAATCAGGGCGTCGCTGGTTCGAATCTCCAGATCAGGCAATTTCTTTCCGAGGATTGATGATAGTCATCGCGACAGGATTCATTCCTTTCGCATCGCTGAACATTGTTTCGACGATGGTTATGTGAGAAAGCAGCCAGTGGCTTGAAAAAAAAAAAAAAAAAATGTGCGTGGCACTGGTAAAAGAAACTCCAGGAAAGCATGCATAGGTGCACTGGCCGCCGCCATATAACTGAAATAATGTTGAAAACGGCGTTAAAAACCATACATTCAAAACACCATACATATGATAAATTCACATGTAGCGGGTGGGTAAAGGGGTTGCCAAGTAGTCCTTTTAACTCTTTACCACACGGCAAAAATGTAGACTTGTTCAAAATGAAAGCACTTGAAGATGACCGTTTAAATGTAGGTGAAATGATGGAATTGGTCTTTGATAGGATAGAAAACATTGTGGGAAAAGGAGAAAATGCTGGTTACCAGCATTTTCTCCTTTTCCCACAATGTTTTCAACAAACTTCTGTCTTTGGGGTCGTTAAAAGTCGGGATTGTGTTGTAAGGGGTTAAATGAGAGAGTGAGCGTGAGAGACAGATGTATATACTAGCCCAGTAAACCACAGAGGATCTCTGGTTCGATACCCCGGTATTCTTTCTAAGGATTGGAGATAGTCATTGTGACAGGATTCATTCCTCTCTCACAGCTGATCATTGTTGAGAATTGTCTTTGAAAAAGTAGAAAGAAACTGTGGGAAAAGGAGAAAGTACTGGTTACCAGCATTTTCTTCTTTTCCCACAATGCCATCAAATGCGGCCCAGTCGGGTAGCTCAATGGTTAGCGTATCTGACTCGTAACCCACTGGTTGCGGGTTCGATATCCGGTTGAAGCAATCTTTCTTTCCGGAGATTGTTCGCCTATCACCTCTCATAAATGTGTGAAAAGTAGTCAGTTGCTTGGAAAGAAAGTTGTGTCAGCACTGGTGTGAGAAAGCCAGGAAACACATACCTAGGTGCACTGACCGCCGTGATATGACCTAAGCTGGTAAAACGGCGTTTAACTCCAATTAATAACAAACAAACAAAACTTTCAATGCCTTTTTCATCGTATTCATCGTGGGGCGGTCAAAATTTCGGTTGCTCAATGAATAGTTTAGTGTGACCAATAATTGTCAAAAAGTAAATACATGTACCATAAAACTTGTTTCATGACGACTCCAATCGATTGACTGATTGATTGAATGATTGATTGATTGGTATCTTAAGCTGCTTGCAATATTATTTCAGTCGCAATAGCTCACATTTTCATGTATGTCACGAGTACTAGGCTAAGGCTTTGAATTGTTTGCCTCACGGAAACTCCAACGAAAAGCCCGGTGCTTCAAGTGAGGATCGAACCCGGGACCTCCAGGTTATGGCCGCTACCTTTCACCACTGAACCATGCAGGACCCCGGCGACCCCTTCTCATACTTTTCATTAATATATAGAGGATCTTACATGAGTGTTTATGTATTATCATTTTTTATCAAACGAGTTGACTAAAATTATATGACGCGAGCCTTGGCGAGCGTCATATATATTTTAGTTAACGAGTTTCATAAAAATGATAATACATAAACACGAATGTGAGATTCTATTTATCACATAAAGCGAATGACAGACAAAAAGTATCCTGCATCATTACCTTCAGCCTTTATACCGTTCACGGGTCCATGTTTACAGTTGTAGTTCGGTTTCAAGCGTGTACATACACAATTAGATAGGTCTTTGACATTTACCCCGAAATTAGAATGAAACAGTTTATACAGGGGATAATTCAACCTATTTCCGCAATTCTGTTGATTTTAAAAAAATTCAGCTGCATTTTTTGGTTTTAATTACACATGAAAATAAAAAAAAAAAACTCCCCACGCGTATACGCCCTAGCAACAATGACGTCATTTTTCCGCGAAACGGCGTAGTAGTATACATTCCGGCACGTGCTGTGGCTGGTTTCTCCGGCTTCATACGCTCATGACTAAAAACTGATCACAACCGGGACCCAAAAAACGATAATACACTAGTGTATTGTCGAAAATAAGTCATGGGTTTAATACACTGCTGAAGGAGGTTTTAAGGAATGATCAATTTGACGAGAAAAAAAAGTTGATCGTTCTCCAAATCACATCTATTGATGCATTTTTTTCAATCGATTTTTTTCCAGGTTTTGACAGTCACTGTTCTATGTCTAGTGTTCGCTGTAAAATCACATCTCGCATTGCCTTGCATAGAGCCTGATAAGACTGGAAATCTGGCAGAAAGTCTGTATCGTGAGACGCTTGACCGTTTCAAGAATGACATACAATACATGGTAATACCCGAGTATGGTGACCTGATGGCTGAACAAGTACAGAAAGAGAATGAACTTAAATTCGGGGACCAGTTTCGTGAATTACTGGATGAAAGTAAGAGGGGATATCGAGTTAAAATTTCTGGCGATACAGTTTGTTACAGTAGGAGATTTCATGGTAGACATCGTCACAGTTACAACACTAATACAACTATGAATAATTTATCTACCTGTCCGTGGCATTACGTTCTGGATGTGGACGAAAATCGGTTACCAAAAACGGTTACCACGGCGGCTTGCACCTGCCGTGAATGTCAATCATTAAAATCCGGTAAACGATGTCCGGGACATGTTTGTCAGGAAGTTGTTCAAAGGATACCGGTGGTCCGACGCTTGTGTATTAGTGGCGTATATAACTATACAACTCATATTGAGTCTTTGCCAATCGGTTGTACTTGCAGCCAGGCTTCTAGACTGGGTCCAAGACTTAACCCTTAGGCTTCTAAACGCAACTCACTGACCTTTTGCGGACAGTGCAGATGAAGATCAGACTGCATAGTACGTGGAGACTGACCTTTGATCTACACTGTCCGATAAGGAAATATTTTTCTCAAAAAAATAAGTTTGGAATATCATTATTCCGGTTTTTGCTCTCACATAACTTATCTAGCAGTTTAAGGGTTAGGAGGCATTGCTGAGTATCCACCTAACGAGTCACTGACATTTTGCCGACAGTGCAGATCAAGATCAGACTGCACAGTACGCTGATCTACACTGTCCGATAAGGAAATATTTTTCTCAAAAAAAAAAAAAAACGTTTGAAATAGCATTACTCTTGTTTTTAATCTCAGCTTGAAATTTTCATATAACTTATTTAGAAGTTTAGGGATGAAGAGACACCGCCGAATATCCACCTAAGTGCCTTAATGAAACTCACTGACCTTTTGCGGACAGTGCAGATCAAGATCAGACTGCACAGTACGTGCAGTCTGATCTTTGATCTACACTGTCCGATAAGGAAATATTTTTTTCTCCTAAAAACAAGTTTGAAATATCATTATTCTTAAAAATTTCATATAACATATTTTGCAAACTAGGGGCTAAGAGACATCGCCGAGTATCCACCTAAGTGCCTTAATGAAACTCCGACAGCTTCTGAACATATTTCCATTAAAGTTTTCAGAGGTCACGACAACAAAAAAAAAAAAAACCTAGTTCATATTTACCCTTCACCAAACAATTACTGTTTTAACGATCCTATGGAAGAAGATTTTTGAAAACATTGCGGATATGCGAGAAAATGCTAGTAAGCAACATTTTGCGTTTTGTCTCAAAGTATTTTTTACCCTATTAACACTTAAGCTGCTGAATAAATGAAACGCAAACTTCTACTCAATACTAAAAGGCCAAAAATTGCGGTTTCAAAGTTGATTTCACCGGAAATAAAATACCGTATCGGACAGTGTAGATCAAAGATCAGACTGCACGTTCTGTGCAGTCTGATCTTGATCTACACTGTCCGCAAAAGGTCAGTGGGTCGCGCTTAGCAGCTTAGGGGTTAAATAAAAATTTGATTGAATTACCAGAGTCTGTTCTTTTATTGGCTGATAGACTCAAACAAACAAAATTATTAGGAGTTAGGTAACACAACTGAGCGCTGCTCTGGTAAAAGGGTGTTTAATGAATCTCCGTGATGCATTATACCAAGCAAGCCCTCATACAATCATCGATCCATAAAACCCATTTTGTCTGAAAGCCGACTGAATCACGAGGTAGAATGGTCCTTGGACTTGCAGAAACTTAACAAGAGCAAAATGTTTCGTAAAAAAGGCCGGCCTGCATGGATTGCGCCGACCGACCTGGGTCGATACTTTTTTTTTTTTTCAGATGCATTTAGCGTTCTTTTCATAGAGCATGGTTTACCTATTTCATCAGCATTGAATACAGTGTGCGGAACACAGGCGCTTGACGTTTGACAAGCTTCACCCTCAATAACCTAATAAATAATACAATATTAGGTTATAGAGGGCAAAGTTTGTCAAAATTTAAGTGACTTTGGTGTGGAGCAACTACTGGTAACAAGCAAAAAGCAAGTTCGAACGCTGTTAAAAAAGCATCTGGAATAGTGCTATAACTTTTATAAAAATATGAATCTTCCTTTAAAATTTCAAACAAAGATAATTTGATATGTGGTTAACCAGCATTTTTGGTTTCCTTTTTCCACAGAGTCTTCAAAGTCTTCTTAATCAGTGTCGTTAAAGCTGGCTATTTAGATTTTTGGCATCTTTCCGAATTAAAATATATTTACACCACTGAAATTACAAAAAAGAAAAAATGCAAATCATTGATAAGTAAGAATGATAAATTTACTAAAAAAAATCTTTGATGGTATTCCCTTGAAAGGCTACGTAGCCTCCTAAGGTATTTTAAGATTTCGAGCCAGAATTCAGCAAAGCATTGTGGGAATGTCAGGTGACTTTATGACCATAGGTTGACCATTTCGATTGTGTAGGAAGAGTTAATGTTATTTTATTTTTTTGTCATCACCAACCAACCATATAGTAGACTACTAAATTTGTGTAAGTTATAATAATCATTATCAAGACATTGACACATATTGTATAGGTTTATTTGTTAGATTACATGCAAATAAAATATGAGCCATGCTCTGGCAAAAAGGGGCTTAATGCATCTCCGTGATACATGATACCAAGCAAGCCATCACATAATTATGAATCCACAATAACCACTTTTTGTAACAACCGATGTAATCATGAGACAGGATGGTCGTTGGACAGACAGACAATTGACCAATAGCGAAAAGTTTCGAAAAGCCGGCGCGGACTGCGTAGGCTGACCTGAGTCGATACTTTTCGCAGATGCATCAAGCCCCCTTTTCACAGAACATGGTTCATATAGGTTTATTTTGTTTATTTGTTTGATTATGTATAAATAAAATTTGAAAAAAAAAAAAAAAAAAAATAATACATGTACTTTGAAAAAATCTAACCTGGCCACATATTCGAGTTTTGCTTTCTTTCAATTATCACTTATAAGTAAACGCCTTATAGCTACCAAAAGTAAAATGCATTTAGGTTTAAAATCATACCATTTAGAAGTATGGAAACTACAGTGAAGATGACAATCTGTTATTGTACGGTCGGTCCAAGTGTAAGTCGCTGGCAAATAATTTCTCAGATCACGTAAAAGGTAAACAAAAGATAAGGCGACTTGGCAACTCTTAACCTAGTTTTAGATTTTTTATCTGCAAGCAACTGGCACATGGATCGGCCGTATGATATCAGATTGTCATCTTCACAGTAATTTGCATAGTTTTAAACGGTTTGATACGAATTTAATTGCATTTAAATACCCACATTGCTTACTTTCGGCAGCTGACGGGCTTTAGATTGGTTACCTCCCCTGATGCAGCAAGTGTATAGGGATCAGTACAGGCTACTAAGAACGGGCGGAATTCTGCCCGTCTGTCTTTAGAACAGCCATGACGCTAGACTAACAGAGATTCAGGGATGGTCACTCTCACTTCCAGAGCAGTAGATTTTCAGATATTTTTGACCTCACGAATAAGTGAATTGTATTTCTGGTATCACCTTTTATGTTTATGTCTGCTAATATTTTTTTTTAGTTTCGATTACCAATTTCAAATTGTGCAAAAAATCGCAATGTTACCTCTACAGCCAACTGGAAAAGTGTATGCTGCTCTGATTGGCTATTCTGTGATATACATGTAGCCCAATGAAAAGCAACGATACAATAGCCTGTGCCAGTTGTAAGATGTATATCAACAATGGGGACCAGTTTAGACCGGCTTTAGGTAATACCGGCAACTCTATCTTTATTACCAAACAAGAAAGAAGTTACCTCCCTTCCGTAAAAAAGAATAACAAAATAATATCAGAATAATTGGTTATAGATTTTTAGGAAATCCAGGGATTGAAAGTGAGCTAAAAATGATTGCTCTATTTAAATTCAGAGGTTCAGTCACATATTTTTTTGTTTCTATGCTGGAATTTCCCATGCCTTACCGTAAACAACCAATACTCGTTTTTGAGAAATATTTCCATAACGGACAGTGTAGATCCAAGATCAGATTGTCCGCAAAAGGTCCTTGAGTCGCATCAGCCTAAGTGTTTAAAATACATAAACACTTAGGCTGCTCGGCGCGACTCAAGGACTTTTTGCGGACAATGTAGATCAAGATCAGATTGCACAGAACGTGCAGTCTGATCTTGGATCTACACCGTCCGTTACGGAAATATTTCTCCCCAAAATATTTCTTTGAAATAACATTTGTGGTTATACTATCGGCTTGAAAGTTTTATTTCATTTATTTAGCAAGTTAAAGGTTAACATCTATCTACTACAACACATTTTTGTTTGCGATTTATATGACTTTTTTGTGAGTCAGTGTGGGTAAAAATAATAGAAAAAAACCAATGTCAGAAGTTTCCTTTTGTGAGGGCTACTAGTATTAATTAAATATCTGACGGCAAAATTTTGGTCTGGTGAATATTGACGGAACTTGCCGACGGCAAATTAATTGTGACTCAAACGATGAAATTTGTTTTTAACAGTATATAAAACGTGATGGAAAAAGGGAGAAAAATGCTGGTTTCGAGCATTGTCTCCATTTTCCACAATGTTTTCAAACGTCACCCCCACCTTTTTCGTTTAAACACAAGATTGTTCGATAATAAACGGTAAAACGTTACCCGTAACCCGTAAGCTGCTAAATAAACTAAATGAAACTTTCAAGCAAATAATAAAAACCTAATTTCAAAGTTATGTTTTGGACAAAAAATCTCCTCATCGAACAGTGTAGATCCAAGATCAGACTGCACGTTCTGTGCAGTCTGATCTTGATTTATACTGTCCACAAAATATTCTTGAGTCCCGCTTTGCAGCTTATGGGGTAATTTTACCCATTTTTGCAGACAGCTATAAGTATGCAATTACTTTGTGAAGGTCCGTCCGCCTGAAAGGAGACTTGCCCTTTTCTTTCCCTGTCGCTTTCTATGTCTTGATAGATCTCAATCTTTCTGTCTTGTCCGTAGATATGTCTGTCTGTACGTGCCTGTCTATTCCGTCCGTCCTTCCCTCCGTCTGCATATCACTGTTTCGAGGATTATCACGTGGGAAAGCAGCCAGTAGCTTGGGAAGAATATTGTGCCAAGTATTGGTGAAAGAAACTTCAGAAAAACACCATTAAGTGCATTGACCGCTGCGATAAATATGAAATGATATTGAATACAGCGTTAACCCTTTATCACACAATTCCGAGTTTTAACTGCCCTTTTCAAAATCTTGTGGAAAAAGGAGAAAATGCTGGTAAGCAGCATTTTCTCCTTTTCCTACAAGGTTTTCTACACGTTCACAGACAGTCACCATCATTTCAGCCATACTGAATTTGTCGTCTGCAAATGCTTTCAATTTCGACCAGTCTAAAATTGTGTCGTTTGGTAAAACCATACAAAATATAAAGATCAATTCAACATTTCAAAACGCTAGGGCGACTTTCTTCGTCTTACAGTAGATCAGTTTTGAAAACGTTACGGCAAAGAAAAAAAAAAATCTTTTATGAAAAAGATATGTATGAGCCACGCTCTGGCAAAAGGGGGTTTAACGTATCTCCGTGATGCATTATACCAAGCAAGTCATCTCATGGTAAGGGATCCATAAAATCCGCTTTGTCTAACACGTGACTGGATTGGATCTGGAGGTACAATGGTCAGTCGACACACAAAATTAGAAGTAACAAAAACTTTCGATATAATGTAAAGCCTCCGCAGGCTGACATTGGTCGAAACTTTTATCGCAGATGCCTAAAGCCCCCTTTTCACAGAGCATGGCTCGCATAATTTCCCCATCATTTGCGTGTGTGTTTGATGAAACATCTTTTTACAAAAATATTTGATATTAACCCTTTCAGCGCCATAGACGAAAACGGGGACTTTTGCGGACGGCATAGATCAAGAACAGACTGCACAGAACGTGCAGTCTGATCTTTGATCTATACCTTCCGCTTGTTTGGTCAAGCCTATATGATAAAAATCTTCCAGAGACTCAGCGGATTCTATTTACAGCCATCAAAAGAAGCCGAGTTTGTTTACTTGGCGCCGAAAGAGTTAAACACCCACATGTTTCACGGATGCTCCTTTACTCCTCAGTCTCGTGTTTTAACAATCCTGAGGACGAACGCCTTTGAAAACAATATTGGGAAAAGGAGGAGAAAAGGTTGACAAATTTTATGTTTTGTGTAGCATTTAATGCCCTGTCTGCAAATGATTTCAAATTGGACACGACTGAAATGTTGTCGTCTGGTCAAGAGTAAGGGAGCGTAAGTAGCAAATTATGAAACTATATTTGTCGATAATTTCTATCCATATTAAAGATGCATCTGTTACTATGAGTATTGACCCAACTACAAAATGTTGGACTCGTCCATACTGAAAAGATTTTGCAGACGACACCTTAATTTTAGCTCATGATATAATTCGTCTTTCAGGAATCGGAGTGTATACGAACATCAGACTGCACCTTCATGCAGGCTAATCCCGAGATAGACAAGAAAGTTTTTAACCATAGACAAGCACGACAGAATAAGAGGTTTTGGTTTCAGGTTGTTTAGTGAGTTCTAAATGATATCTCCCATCTTTTCATTGCGATTAACATAAGTGATCATCTTGTTACATCCATTCATTGCGATTAACGGAAGTGATCATCTTGTTACATCCAAACATGAAAAGGTTTGCTTCTATCTGACCACAATTTTTTTTCGTATCTAATAGTAACTATGTTCATACAATGTCTGTCTGTCTATCTGTCTGTTTGTGTCTGAGTGTCTACCTGGCCGTGTGTTTATCTCTGTGTCTGTATGTCTGTTTATCTGTCTCTCCGTCCGTCCGTGTGTCTCTCTGTTTGTCTTTATGTCTGTCTGTCTGTCTGTACACGTGTGGCTCTCTACACGTCTGTCTGTCTGTCTCAATTTTAGTAACTTACGTTTGAATGCACGAATTTGTTAAACAGATGAAATTAGACAGTTAACAAGAAGAAGAGTTTGCCATCAACATACTAACAAAGGCTCAAAAGAATGAATGGTTGAGAACAATGCGGCAAAAGAAGCAAATACTGACTTCCAGCATTTGCTCCTTTTCTCATAATGTTTTCAGAAATTTTCGTTTAAATTAAGAAAGAGTCGTTTAAACAAAGCATTGTTTAGTAAAGTCTAAATATGTCTGTCTATCCGTCTGATTGTATGCTTGGGTTTAAAGGAATTCATAGAAAAAAAAGTAGCGTTTTGTAGGTTGTTTGCGAAACTGGTGTTTGTTGGCTATCTAGTGCTGTTGTTCAACTTACTGTTTCTGTATACCACTCACTACTTATTTCTAAGGTAAGAATTCATTAACTATTTACCAAACGAAAAGATTTAAAAAATGGACCAAATTGAAAGCATTTGCAGACGAAAAATTAATTGTTAACAAAATGAATTTTTCTCTGTCTAATAGGGTAGAAAACATTGTGGGAAAAGGAGAAAATGCTGGTTGCCAGCATTTTCTCCTTTTCCCACAGTGTTTTCAAAAACCTTTTCTTTCAGGCTCGTTGAAAGTCGGGATTGTGTGGTAAAGGGTTAACTCGTCTACTGTAAAAAAGAATTGAACCACGCTCTGGCAAAAGGGGGTTAAAGGCGAGTCCGTGATGTATTATACAAAGCAAGTCATCACATTATCATGGATCCATAAAATCCATGCTGTCCAAGAAACGACTGAATATGGAGGTAGAATGGTCCTTTGAGATGCAGAAGATTTACTTAAAGCAAAACGTGTCGACCCAGGTCAGCCTACGCCAACTACGTCACAGGTATAACAACGTCATTTTCCGCAAGCTATTACAAAACGCGGCATGTGCTGCGGTTGTTTTCTCCCGATTCACACGTTCTTGATTCATATATAAATAAGAACCGGGATCCCAGAAAGTGATGCTATACAAGCGTATTATCAAAACTAAATCACAGATTTGATATGCTGATGGGGGAGGTTTTATGTGATATAATAATTTTAGAAACACTGGTCATACGACAACGATACGGTATACTGAGGCTAGTTCATTCATCCAAAATGGAGAGAGCGTCCAAGTGAACCCAGAGGCCTGGTCACCATACATGGACGCACTAGACGTAAACACGGCCCTGAAAGACGATCCATTGTTCGATGTCAGAAATTCCGTGTTCCTCAACTTATCCTCGGCCTTTTTGGTCGGTAAGTATAAACACAATACTTCTTATTTCTGTTTGTGGAACAGTGGAACTCTTCAATTTAAGGGAGTATATGAATATTTTTTCTTATGGGCAGGTTTTTTTTTTAAACTTTGCACATACGAAGCTCATCATGTTTCTAGGAGATTACACGGGTCACCGTGTTCGTTTCTGAGAAATTTACTTTTGAAAATGGTACATACAGGTCCAAAATTCAACATATTCATTTGATGAAAATTCATTTAGTTGTGCACAAAAGATATATAAATGTCTGGTTTCGAGCATGATAAATGCACAGATATGCACGTTATATATAGAGAAATTGAGTAAAAAAGGGAGATAATTTGACCCAATTAAGGGTTAATTTTTTTTAAATACATACTTTTTTATGGAGAGATTTTTCTTAAAATTGCCACAGTTGTAGTAGTTATAATTCTGAACAATAAGAAGGAATAAAAATAGTACCTATCCGGGCTTATTCCTTCAGAATACAGTGATAAAATTCCCTGTGAAAGTTTATTTTGCAAGCAAAATTAGGACTCGCTCTTGAAAAACATCGTGCTTTAGACGACCCTTGGCCTAATGAGCGACAACTGAATATCTGAGTTTGCAACAATGGGACTAATTATCTTTTTTAACTTAAAACTGGAATATATTGTGCAAAAAAGAGCTATTACCACATTAACGGTGGTTCATTTGTCCGCAATGTTTTCAAAGGTTTCAGTGCTCGACCTCTGAGAAAGCAATATTTTGGCAGTTCAGCTCAAGTTCCATTTAGGTTTTCACCCATTCCTTCGAGTGGAAAACATTGTGATCAAATAAGTTATTGTTCATTCAAGCAACGATATCTCTTTTACAATTTGTTTTCAAAAGCATATTGACTCATGGTCCTTGATATTTTAGTGCCTCTCTGTTCCATTCACTCAGTCGTTGTCAATGCTTCTATGAGAAATGACTTTTTTTTTATCCACAATGGTTTAACCCAAACCCTAGATGTCAGAAAACGTGAGAAAAAGGAGAAATAGTTTGTAAATAGCAATTTCTGAGGTCCAGCACAGAGTTTACTTTCCTGGTTTTTCAATACCGTATAAAAAAACAATGTCCTTTGACATTCTGTTCCTAGTTTTATCTTATTTAGGCCAATAAGCTGTGGTGGGTCCTCTTCTGCTTCAAAACAACTGAACATTGCCTATACAACTCAAAATCCTACCTACCCTTATCTAGTATTTTCTTTAAAAATTAGTAGTATACAAATGACTCATAGAAATACAACGAAACGTCTGGGAAAAATAGGATAAGTAAAAGGTCATAAGACATAGTCGGGAATGGAGAAATTGTTCATTAGTCTCAATTTCTCCTTTTCTCGCTGATATTTTCGAAAGCAGAAATAGCTATGCTTATTTGGTGCGTAACGCTGTCAACAGTATTTTGATAATTCACGCTGACAGTTTGCATATCCATTTTTTCCTGGAATTTTGTTTCAACCAGTATTTGACCTCTCATTCTTACACTGGCGAGCCAGGTATTATCTTAAGAAAGTGCTGCTTCAATAGCCACAACGTTAGTATTACCATTTGTGCGAAAAACACACAGGCGCACCGTTATAGATTTACTACCCGTGACAAAACATATGCGCAGTATGGATGCGCGTGAACATTTATGACATACTCCATTAAAGGCGCGTTTAGCCCTGTGAACGTGACCACGCGACAACAAAAATCACGAAATACAATCAAATACAACTATTTTTACAAATGCAGATACATTTTATTGCGATGCAGTGTCTAATAAGTGTACTTACGTCCATTAAAAAAATCACTAATCTAATGAACCATTTCATTTCTCTTTATTTTGTCAAGGCGCTCAAGGTAATAGTTACTCGCACATTTTGCCCATTCGCCTCTTGCGCTTTGCCCACATGCTTATATGGGTCAATATTACTCATGTGTACTCCTTTGTCAGTACGCAAGCAGATATTTATTTCAGTATTACAGACTTTTAAATTTTCAAGAATACTTAATAAAGAAGACAGAGCAAGGATTTTGGGCATGCTTGAAAACGGACTTTCATAAAGTCAAGTCGCTAGAGGTTTAATGTAGGGAAGTCTAACTATGGTTCATCTTGTCCAACGGGTGAACGTTACAGAAAGCCTCGCTGATAGGCCTCGGACCGGTCTGCTCCGTGTGACGTCTGAACTTCGTGAAAACTATATCCGTTTACATCATATGCGTAACCATTTAGTTGCGGGGCAATCCGCGGCGTCGGTAGTTGTAGGTACTCATGGAAGGTCCGGTAGCCGCAATACGATAATAAGAAGCCTCCGGGAGAATGGGATTTCTTGTAAAGGTCGCACCGAGGAGTAATGTTAACGGAGCATCACCGTTTTGCACGTCGGCAATAGGCTCAAGACAACATGAGAAGACAAAAGAGCACTCTTGTCTCCAGCGACGATCTCGGTTCAATGTTGCTAACGCCGACGAGCATGTGTGCGTCCACCGCTGACGTCATGAACGTTACACCCATAATTGTGTGCTAGAGCACAACCGTTTTGGCGGAGGTAGTGTAATGGATTGGGGGGCCATAATACCACACCTTTAGAACGGACCTGGTTGTGATAAACGGCAATTTAAACACCAGGGGCTTTGTGAATTAAGTAAATTGTCCATTTGTCATCCCAATGTTTACAGCAACTTCGTGGCCTCACATTTAAGTAGAAGAATGCTAATCCCCGCATGGCCAGCTTTACAAGATATTTTCTCAGAGTCAACAGTACCAACGTTATGCCGTGGCCTGCCAACATTCCTAACGGTGACCCGATAGAGCACTTGTGAGACGTCCGTGAACGTCGTATGCGTTTTAGCACCCGGCAGTCACAAAGCGTCCAAGAACTAACAGATGCTCTTCACCAGGGGTGGGCTCGTATCCATCGCTATCTTTGACGAAATCTGTGTGGATCTATGGGACAATGACTTCACGCAGTTATTGCAAGTCAGAATTGCCATTAGCGGTTGTTGGGGGTGGGCATATTAAAATGATAAATGTAACAAAGGTAATCGATAGAGAGGGTAAAAATATTCTCACAGTATAATTCGACATGAAAATGTGGTGCATTCAACATTTTGTTCATTGAATATGGCGGTACAAAGGTAGGTGAAGCGTTTTTTTTTTTTTATGGCCGTCAGCATATATTCAGGTTTATATTTCTCATTTGTTATTTTCATAATGGTTTAGTTGATGTTTTATCCGCCTTACGGGCACCGTATCTGACCTAACAAAATCTCGCTGTCTCGCTAGATTTTTTTTCACTTTCTTGCCAAATATGTAGAAGATTACTCAATGGGAGGTAACTCTATTGGACTACCGATAATAAGTATACGCTATCACAAATACTTTCGGACAAGTCCAATATTTGACTTTCGGTAGGAAGTGTTAGTTATCATTTATCATGCTGTACTTCATCCTTAATACTTAACAAGCCCGAGTTTCAACAACCTGAAAGGAGAAGGCTTATAAAAACATTGTGTTCAAAGGGGAAAATGCTGGTAACCACAACTTTTTCTACCGTTTCCAAGACAGAAGTCATCTTTTGAGCAACATCTCATTTGTCGTCTGCAAATGCTTCCCGTTTCTTCGAGTCTAAAATTCAGGCGTTCGGTACAGCGTAAACGTTAAAAAAGCATAGTGCAGATGAAACTGTAAGCTAAATATAGAAGGCAGTACGCTCAGATAATGCTGAATGAACGTGCAGGCTGACGGTATTGATTCGTATGATAAGGGTAAAATATTATATAAGGGTAAAATATTATGTTGAAACAGGCAGACAACAAACATTTGCAGTTGGAGACATGATTAGAATCCACGTGGATCTATACGACGGTTACGGCAAGAAACGTAAGGTCGGCAAGGACGGTTTGCACGTTCGCATATTTAACGATAAGCTTGGTGCAGCCGTCAGCGGCTATGTTTTAGACCATGATAACGGAAGTTACACGGCACTGGTGAAGTGTTTATGGAGTGGAGAAGCATCCATAGAAGTCAAACTTTCTTATCCACGAGAGTTGATAAGGGCAAAACATAACGAGATACGCCAGGTAGGCTTTAAATAGCTTGTTTCATGCTTCTTACCATCGCCGGTTTTATCATTATAACCTCCCTTGTTTTTAATTGTAATTCAGGCATTACAGTTTTTCTTTTATAACATGGCCTATGGTGCGGCAGTGAAGTAAATTCAATAACTATTTTTGTATCGAAAGAGTTAATTATAATAACTAGTGTAACAAGTATGCAAATAAGCCGAATCGCGATTCATACGTGCTGTCAAAACAGAAACATACCTTGTTGGAATGATCAACTAAAACAAAAGTCCTCATACCTTCAGCCGATGACAATATCCACATTAAATAATGCCAAAAGAGCCATTTAAATCCAAAATTTTCCATTCTACTTCAAATGAAGCTCGCCCAGAATTCAAAATAAACACCACAGTTTCACGCAGTTTCTAACACAGCCGAGTATTGTAGTCTTAAACATGACCCCGTTCAAGCATTTTTTTCCCAAAACATTGTGAGAAAACAAGAAAATAACTGGTTACCAGTATTTTCTCCTTGCTTGGCAGTTGTTCTCTGTCTTTGCAAAAAAAGGCAAGCCCTGTCATTTGAGTTACATTTGATAGAAGGTGTCTCAAAGTATCTGTTACCATTTGTAGCTCTTGTTTAAAGCAAACATCTCGTATAAAGTTACACGGTTGCATTTTCTACATAATAACATTTGTTAAGGAATGTTCGTAGATAATCTAATAATACATAAATGTTAATTTGGTGTTCTAATTTTAGTTACAGTGTTGAGATATTTCTAGTACTTTCGATGTTTTGTTTACAAAACATGATGAATACAGAATAATGTAGAATGAATATCAATTTTCATAATTACTTTGGAATTAGCGAATGATTATGATAGGTCCATATCCTGTCTCAAAGAAAAATTGATGTTGTTATTGAGTAATCGAGCGTAAATGTTTAGTGGGAATTGAACATACTTCCGGGAGTCTGTGGGAGGACTCGATTGAGATATATAAAGCCCCCCCCCCCCCACCCGCAGTTGAGTCAGAAAAATTGTGTGAGATTGGCGATTGTGACTGAAGCTTGAAAAGGATTAAATACTTGGCATCACCGTTGTAACCTATACTGTCATTATCATCGTTAGATTTGCAGCGTTTGGAGATCTATTGAGACCAGGAATTTTATTTGTTCTTCGTGACTTACTCAGTTTTCGGTTCAATAGACTTGTGATATTTAGGACAGTTTGAATTGTTTAGACTCTGTGAAGTGTAAGTAGGAATTTATCATTTGTATTATAAATTACTGTGTTTTGAATTATTAAATTTTAAAACACAGTTTAGTGGAACTCTTCTGTTCTTTTTTGAATCTATTACAACGTCATTTCAGCCGTAGGCATTCGGTATCTAAGGCACCGTAATAGATTGTTGGGGGCTCGTCCGGGATCCGAACGAATTGTAGAGTTTTTAAAATTGACTGTATTTCAGTCAGTTTGTTACAGGTATTTTATTGTCAAAGAAGTGAAGTTACATTGTTATTTGTCATAGAATTCTTTGTTATTTGTATTTATAAATGGCCTCAAATGTTGAAAAATTCTTGGAAGTGGAACAACTTTTGAAATTTTAAAGAATTAAGCTTTTGGATTTAACTAATCAGTTAGGAATTTCTACCAAAAGATACTTTAAACAAGAGGGCAATGATGGCCCTGGGTCGCTCACCTTAGTAGAGTGCCTTTAAGGTTTTTCTTTAATTTGACCATGTGACCTAGTTTTTGACCGCAGGTGACCCAATTTCAAACTCATATTTCATGAATACAAACATTCTGACCAATTTTCAAGTCAATTGAGCAAATAATGTGGCCTCGAGTGCCCTAAAGATATTTCTTTAATTTGACCTAGTGATCTAGATTATGACCCCTGATGACCTAAATTTGAACTGGTCTTTGACTATATCAAAAGAAACATTTTAACCAATTTTCAAATCAAATGAATAATAAATGTGGCCTCTAGAGTGCCCACTAGCTATTTCTTTAATTTGACCAAGTGACCTAGTTTATGACCCCAGTTGACCCAAATTCAGACTCATGTGAGATTTTACAAAGACAAACATTCTGACCAATTTTCAAGGCAATTAAGCAAAGAATGTGGCCTCTAAAGAGCCCACAAGGTATTTCTTTATTTTGACCTAGTGACCTAGTTTATGGTTCCAGGTGACCCAAATCCAAACTCATCTGGTATTTTATCAAGACAAACATTCTGGCCAAATTTCAGGTCATTTCAGCAATAAATGTGGCCTCCAGAGTGCAAACAAGGTATTTCTTTAATTTGACCCAGTGAACTAGTTTATGACCCAAGTTGACCCAAATTAATCTTATGTGAGACTTTATAAAGACAAACTTTCTAACTAATTTTCAAGGCAATTGAGCAAATAATGCGGCCTCGAGAGTGCCAACAAGGTTATTTCTTTAATCTGACCTAGTGACCTAGTTTATGACCCAAGATGACCCAATTTTGAACTCAATGAACTTGTTGCGCTTAGATGGGCAAGCAAACTTAGAAGAGAATCACTACATACCAAATATCAAAGCTCTACGTCTTCCAGTTTTAAAGAAGAATTTTCAAGTTTTCCTTCTTTGTTCCTATGTTCGAACTTGTGACCCCCGGGGCTGGGCCAGTTTTGACCCAGGGGCATCATATGAACAAACTTGGTAGAGGTCCACTAGGAAATGCTACATACCAATTATCAAAGCTCTACACCTTCCCGTTTAAGAGAAAAAGAAATTTAAAGTTTTCCTTCTTTGTTCCTACCTTCGAACTTGTGACCCCCAGGGCGGGGCCAGTTTTGACCCAGGGGCATCATATGAACAAACTTGGTAGAGGTCCACTCTGAGATGCAACATACCAAATATCAAAGCTCCACACCTTTCGGTTTCAGAAAAGAAGAATTTTAAAGTTTTCCTTCTTTGTTCCTATGTTGGAACTTGTGACCCCAGGGGCTGGGCCAGTTTTGACCCAAGCAGCATCCTTGGAACAAACTTGGTAGAAGTCCACTAGGAGATGCTACATACCAAATATCAAAGCTCTATGCCTTCCCATTTAAGAGAAAAAAAAATTTAAGTTTTCCTTCTTTTTTCCTATGTTTGAACTTGTGACCCCCGGGGCAGGGCCAATTTTGACCCCAAGGGCATCATATGAACAAACTTGGTAGAGGTTTACTAGGCGATGCTACATACCAAATATCAAAGCTCTATGCCTTCTAGTTTTAGAGACGAAGATTTTTAAAGTTTTCCTTCTTTGTTCGTACCTTCGAACTTGTGACCCCCGGGGCGGGGCCAGTTTTGACCCCAGGGGCATCATATGAACAAACTTGGTAGAGGTCCGCTAGGAGATGCTACATGCCAAATATCAAAGCTCTACGCCTTCAAGTTTCAGAGAAGAAGATTTTTAAAGTTTTCCTTCTTTGTTACTATGCTCAAACTTGTGACCCCCAGGGTGGGGCCAGTTTTGATCCCAGGGGCATCATATGAACAAACTTGGTAGAGGTCAACTAGGCAATGCTACATACCAAATATCAAAGCTCTACGCCTTCCAGTTTCAGAGAAGATGATTTTTAAAGTTTCCCCTCTTTGTTCCTATGTTTGAACTTGTGACCCCCGGGGCAGGGCCAATTTTGACCCCAAGGGCATCATATGAACAAACTTGGTAGAGGTCCACTAGGAGATGCTTCATGCCAAATATCAAAGCTCTATGCCTTCTAGTTTTAGAGAAGAAGATTTTTAAAGTTTTCCTTCTTTGTTCCTATGTTGGAAATTGTGACCCCCGGGGCGGGGCCAGTTTTGACCCCAGGGACATCATATGAACAAACTTGGTAGAGGTCCACTAGGAGATGCTACATGCCAAATATCAAAGCTCTACACCTTCAAGTTTCAGAGAAGAAGATTTTTAAAGTTTTCCTTCTTTGTTACTATGCTCAAACTTGTGACCCCCGGACCGGGGCCAGTTTTAACCCCAGGGGCATCAAATGAACAAACTTGGTAGAGGTCCACTAGGAGATGCTACATACCAAATATCAAAGCTCTGCGCCTTCTAGTTTCAGAGAAGAAGATTTTCAAAGATTTTGCTTTTTTTTCCTTTTTGTTGCCATGGCAACCAGAGTTGTGGGTGGAATTCAATTCTTTGAACAATTTTGGTAGAGCTTCACCCAAGGAACATCCCTGTGACGTTTCATCAAGATTGGCCCAGTGGTTTAGGAGAAGAAGATGTTTAAAGAAATTGTTGACGGACGACGGACGACAGACGACGGACGACGGACGCCGGACATATGGCGATCACAATAGCTCACCTTTAGCACGTTGTGCTAAGGTGATATAAAAACAGCAAATTTTAGATGTAATAATCATTCATTTGGTAGAAAAATGAAAGGATTGAGGAAGATGCTATGGAATATGTATCAAGAGAAGAAGTTTCAGAGGCTATTAAAATTAAAGAAATGGAATTGTCTTACAAAAAAGAAATAGATGAAAAGAAAATAGAGGCAGAGAGGAAATTTCAATTAAAAATAGAAGTAAACAAAAAAGAAGTAGACGAAAAGAGAATACAATTAGAGAGAGAAAAACTAACACTAGAAAAAGAAATGACAGAAAGAGAAATAGAAGCTCGCACTTTAATTGAAAAAGGAAAAACTGAATTAGTTTGATGTTACCAAACACATTCGTTTTGAAATATCAATACAAATAATTCCGTAGGGAATTCAACACTTAAATAAAAATAATAAAAATAAATAAAATAAATAAATAATAATAAAAAAAAAATAATAATAAAAAATAATAAAAATAAAAATAATAGTCACTGAGTGACTATATTTTACATTCGTTTTGTTTCAGCTTTTCAAGAAAAGGAGGTAGACAAGTATTTCCTTCTCTTTGAAAAAGTAGCCTAAGATCTTAACAGGCCATTAGAATACAAATACACTATTTTACTTCAAAATGTTTTAACGGGCAAAGCTTCAGCGGTTTATTTAGCTTTGAGTCCAGAACAGGCCAGTGATTATAAAACTGTAAAAGAAACAATTTTTAGGGCTTATAAGTTAGTTCCGAAAGCTAATAGGCAAAAATTTAGAAATTTTAGAAAGGAAGCTGACCAAACACATGTTGAGTTTGCAAGAGACAAAGAACGTCTGTTTGATAGGTGGTGTATGAGTGAAAGGGTAGATGGAAATTTTGAAAATTTGAAAGAAATGATTTTACTTGAAGAATTTAAAAATTATGTTCATCCATCTATTAAAAACCACATTACAGAACATAAAGCACAGACGTTACTTAAGGCATCGGAAATTGCTGATGAGTTCTTTCTCTCTCACAAACATATTTTTCAGAAGAGTTCCCAAAGTTCCACCTTTAGAAAGAAATTCCTTCCAAAAGAAAAATACCTCTCGTTTCATCCCTCTACTTCACACAGTGAGAAGAAAAAAGTTCATGCTTCAAACAATCAAAATCATTCTGGTTCTTCTTCTCAGAAAACTTCTATTTCTGAGTCGAGTTCACGGGACAAAATGCCCTCTGTCTTTTGTATTTATTGCAAAAGACGAGGACACTTGATTTCTGATTGCCAAGTTCTTAAAGATAAGAAAGAGAAGAAACCTATGGGTGCTTTTACTTCGGTCGAGCTTTCACCCACTGTAGATTTCATCCCTTCTAAGGTTTCTCCTTGCCTTCAAGTGAAGGATAAATTATGCCAATCAGTTCCCAATAGGTGGAAAGGTTATTGCAAATCCAATTGTTACTGACAAGCCGAATATGGACGAGGTCATTGATCCAACTGAGGAAGAAATTCCTGACTTGTACCCTTTATGAGCAGTCACTCGTGCTATGGCCCAAAAAGCCATTTTGTCTAAAACTCCTTGTAATAAGAGTTCTTCAGAGTACGATCTGGCTGACAAATTCTTACCTCAGATTTTTTCTGATGAGAATGATAATTTTTTATCTTCTTTGTCTCATTCTGACAAAAGTCAGTTTTCTTCTCACCCTTTTAAGGATTCTTGATGATAATAATTCCAGTGTAGTCAACGGTTTTCATCGTTCATCAGATGTCAATTCTTCTAGTAGTGACCCTACTACTTTAACGCCTCACGGTGACTTACATAAAAAGAATATTTCGCGTATTGCACATGATTTAGATTCTCATAAACCAGATGTTAACTCTACCAGTGAGACTTCTCATGGATGTCAAGTTTTCTCTCGTGAGAATTTAATCATTGAACAAGAAAAAGACCCTTAGATTTCCAGTCTGTTCAATGAGGTCTTGCCGGAAAATGATTTTTTTTTTTTTTTCAGTTTCTGTTGGATATTATTTCAAGAATGGCGTTCTTATGCGTAAGTGGAGACCCACTGACGTCCCAGCAGATGCTGAATGGGCTGTTAAACATCAAATTGTTTTACCCAAAAATTTTAGAAATGAGGTACTTTCAATGGGTCATGAAAATCCTTTAGCTGGTCATCTTGGAGTTACTAAGACTGTACTTAATCATTTCTTTTGGCCATGCATGAAAAAGGATGTTTCTAAATTTTGCAGGTCATGTCAAAATTGCTGTTCTATTGGGCCACCAGTTCGTGATTTAACACACAACAACTCGAATTTAATCATTTAGCTCTTTATTGTCTCTGCCTACAGCATGGCGATTTTACCCAGAAGCCCCCGCAACATCCGCTCAAGGGAAGCAAGTCTATATAAACTATTTCCATAATCCATACAGGATTATCTCCCTTAAACCATACTAAAATATCTAAGACACTACATCTTCCCCCTTTGTTAGATTAATCTTTCTAGATTAAGACCATTCAAATTCTCGTTATAAAAACAAATAAAATGAATAGTCAACTTGTCTAGCTGAAACACTTAAACTAAAATGCTTAATAACATGATAATAATAGAAAAAGCCATGTTAAACCTCTGTTAAGCCTTTACCTCTCAGAATAACAAATGAAGAATTACTTATTCATTAAAAAGTCTTTGAACCTTTCTGGAATTTTGGTTTCTCTTTTTGGCCTATTGTACTCAGGTTCATACTCAGGGTCTTGTGCAAGCTTAGAATTAGTTAAAGTATCTGTAGAAATTCCAGATTCATTGCTCTGTGACTGATTTTGGTTATTTGTTGGAGTTATCTCTTTCAAATTCTCACTATCAGGCACAGTACTAAATTGTTTAACATGTGAGCTATTCCGTTTATTGTAAACCCCATCATTTGATATAACAGTGCAGCTTGAACCCTGTTTGTCTACCAATTTATATGGTGAGGGACTAAATAGACTAGAGAATTTATCCGTCATTCTCTGCTTCAAAAGTACTTCACCACCTATTTTCAGATCAGACTATTTTGCGCCACGCTTCGCATCAGTGTATAGTTTTGATCTATACTTCATAAATGCATCTTTGTCTCGGACATTTTCATCGCTAAAACTTGGCGGTAAACTCTCAATTTCTGGTAGCTTTGTTCTTAATTTTCGTCCAAACATAAGTTCAGCTGGTGAAACTCCAGTCACACCATACGGTGTCGCTCTATATGCAAGCAAGTATGTCTGAATTTCTTTTTTTCCAGTCTTTTGACTGAGCATGAGCGATGTTGATTCTCTTCATGAACGACCTGTTTTGTCGCTCAACTTCACCATTGGCTGCTGGGTGAAGTGGTGTAGTTCGATGGTGAAATATACCATTTGCTTTCAAGAACCCTTCAAATTTCTCTGACCGAAATTGTGGACCATTGTCAGACGTAATGGTGATTGGCAAACCGTACCTACTAAACATAGTTTCTAAACTCTGTATAACCTTGTCACTAGTGGTATCTTTCATAATTTCTATTTCATAGAATCTACTGTAATAGTCTACGATAACAAAAATATAATGACCTGAAGGTAATGGTCCTAACAAATCAATCCCTAAACCAGCCCATGGTTTATCAGGTAATTTGGTAGTCTGTAGAGGCTCAGGGTGAACTGTCGCTGAAACAAATTGACACCCATGACATACCTGTACATACTTCTCAACATCTTTATCCAAAAGCGGCCACCACACCTTTATGCGCAATTGTTGCTTGGTTTTTACTACCCCTAAATGACCTTGGTGAGCCAATTCAATTCTGACGTAATACTTTAGGTATAACTAACCTGGTACCTCTAAGTACAAGAAAACTTAATCTACATAGCTCATGTCTCAATGGATAATAGGAAACAATGTCTCTCGACTCTTCCCATTTTCCTGAATCAATGCATTTCAGTTTAATCAGTTCAGGGTCGACTTTTGACGCCTCCTCCACTTCTCTTGCTGTCAGAGCAGCAGGAGTTGCCTCTTTAGCTACAAAATACAAATACTCTGTCGTAACCTTCTCCAGATCACTCTCATTACAAGTTTGACTGGGGATAAGTCTTGACAAGGCATCTGCAATATTCACTCGGCCTGGCTGATAACGAACTTTGAATTTATAGGGCATCATTCTCATGACTCAACGTTCAATCCTGACATTCGGTCTAGACTTAGGCCCATAAATTACTTCTAGAGGCTTATGGTCGCTTACCAATTCAAAATCAACTCCAATCAAATACAATTTGAATTTCTCAAATCCCCACACTACAGCTAGAGCTTCTTTTTCAGTGGTTGAGTATTTCCTCTCAGCATCTGACAATGCTCTGCTAGCATAACAGATGACCTTAGAACTACCCAACTTATCTTGCTGTATCAAAACAGCGGCAATTCCAACATTTGAGGCATCTGTGACTACAATTGTTTTTGCAGCGTCAATCGAAAAGTCTTTTCTCCAGAGAGACATTGTTTGAGCTTCTGAAAACTCTGCTCTTGCTCTTTACCCCAAACAAATGTAACCCCTTTCTTGGTCAAACGTCGTAAAGCTTCACAAATCGTCGCTAGATCAAGTATGTAGCGCGCACTAAAGTTCACTAGACCCAAGAAGCTACGGACTTCTGAAGCACTCTTTGGCTGCGTAGCGTTTATTAGAGCTTTTGTGCGTTCTTCAGTTGGTCCAATTCCTTTACCGGATATAATGTGACCCATGAACTCAATTTTGTCAAGACCAAATTGACACTTTTTCTTATTTAGCGTAAGACCTTTGTCACGAATCTTCTCAATCGCCTCACGGAGTCGCTTGTCACGCTGTTCTTGTGTCACACCGTGAACTATTATATCGTCTTGGATATTTTCAACACCCTCAATGACGTGGAATATTTGCGCAATGATGTACTGATACTTTTCTGGCACACAACTGATTCCAAACATCAGCCGTTTGTACCTATACAACCCTTTGTGCGTAACAAATGTAGTTATTTCCCTTGATTTATCCTCGAGTTCAATCTGATGGTACCCGTATTTAAGGTCAAGTTTGCTGAAAACGGTGCTCCCATTGACCTTATATAGAATCTCATCGACTGTCGGAATCGGATGCCGTTCACGCATTATGGCCTCGTTCGCACGCCTCATGTCCACGCATATGCGTATGTCAGAATCGGCTTTAGGAACCGTAAGGACAGGAGAAACCCATGGGGTAGGCTTTTCGACTTTCTCTATTATGTCCATTTCTAGGAGTTCATCAATCTTTCGTTCTACTTTATCACGCAAGCTGTATGGTACGCGATACATATTCTGTGCTACAGGTGTAACCGATTCATCAATATGCAGCTTCAGCTGAAAATCTTTCAGTTTCCCTACGCCTTCGAAACACTCTTTGGGGACAAGTTCTTCTATTTTATGAATGTTATTATGTTCATAGTCTTTGCCAAAATTCAATAGGCGTAGCTGTAAGGCTGTATTCCTGCCTAACAGGGCTGGTCCAGAACCATCAAGCACATAGATCTCGGTATTTGGGGCTGAATGTCCAGTGTGTGTTGAGACAGTTGTCACAAATTTGCCTAAGAGATGTAAAGGCTCCTTTGACCCATATGAAAACAGCCTTTTAGATGTTTTTTCTGACTTACATGAAATTCTCTGGTCTTTCACCGCAGCGACATATCAATAATGTTCACTGACGCTCCGCTGTCGATAACAAAATCGATGTCATATTTATCAACAAGAAGCTTGACCGACATTTTATTTCCATCTACTGCCACTTGAAATGCGTACTCATCATTGACATTTTCACAGTTTTCATCACCACTTACAGCGTGAATTTTGTTCGGTTTCTGCTTTTTCTTTCGTTTGGTATCTTTTGACTCATTTGTCTTTCCCTGTTTTGCACCTAACGGCAAAATGATCCATTTTCCCACAATCATTACACTTCTTATTTTCAGCAGGACAATGTTTGTCAGTACTTATATGCCCACTTTTCCCACACCGATAACATTCTTTACTGGCAGCAGCACTAACAGCGTTGACCCTATGACCTTCACCTTGGGCCTCAATATGTCTTGCCTGGGTCTCTGAACTCTCAAGGGCCTGAGCAGTGACTCTAAGCTGATCCAGGGTGAGATCGCGACCTTTCTCCAGAAGTCTCATTCTGAGAGTATGCGACTTACACTTTTCTATTATTTGATCTCTTATTTGCTCGTCGACACGATCAAACTTACATCAAGCTCGGCTTGATGACGCAATCGAATTATGTACTGTTCAATGTTCTCATCAGGTTTTTGTGTCATGCTCCGAAAACTATACCTTTCATACGGCACGTTAATTTTCCTTTTAAAATGTGCTGACAAGACATCTTTAGTTTTACCATACCAAGTCTCGCCTTCGCCTGGGTCTCTATTTGGCAAAGTAAAATAGATATCCTGGACCCGTTGTCCAGCATAGTGGAGCAGCAACGACATTTTCTACCTATCATCTGTCACTCTCTTTCCAACCGCAAACAGCTCAAAACTTCTCATCCATCGATCCCATGACTGACCGATTCTCTCCCCTCGCGGTTCAAAAGAAGGCAGCCCATTCAGCTCAATAAATCTCGCCATTTCACAGCAACAACAAATTGTCAGTACAAACAATATGGCAAAACCAAACCGGTATGACTTTCCCTCGTCGCCAGATGTTCTATTGGGCCACCAGTTCGTGATTTAACACACAACAACTCGAATTTAATCATTTAGCTCTTTATTGTCTCTGTCTACAACATGGCGATTTTACCAAGAAGCCCCCGCAACATCCGCTCAAGGGAAGCAAGTTTATATAAACTATTTCCATAATCCATACAGGATTATCTCCCTTTAACCATACTAAAATACCCAAGACACTACAATTGCCAAGTTGTCGGGAAGCCAAATCAGAAAATTCCTCGTGCCCCACTTTATCCTATTCCAGCTTTTGAAGAGCCTCTTAGTAGAGTTGTTATTGACTGTGTTGGTCCTTTACCAAAATCTAAATCTGGGAATTAGTATTTACTCTCTATCATGTGCACTTCTACATGATTTCCTGAAGCTGTACCTTTACGGAATATTAAAGCCAAAACAATTATCAAAGCCCTTATTAAGTTTTTTTTTCTTTGGTTGGTCTTTCAAAATCTATCCAATCAGATCAGGGCTCTAATTTTATGCCTGGTATTTTTCAACAAGTTATGTATGAGTTAAATCAATACATGTCATCTGCTTATCATCCAGAGAGTCAAGGAGCTCTTGAGAGATTTCATGAAACACTTAGAAACATGGTAAAGACTTATTGTCATCAAACAGGCAGAGATTGGGATGAGGGAGGTCATCTTTTATTGTTTGCTGTTAGAGAATCTGTTCAGGAATCTTTTGGGTTCATTCCATTTGAATTAGGTTTTGGACATTCTGTCAGAGGTCCTTTAATATATAAGGAGAAAGTTCTCTCTGAAGATAACACTTCTTTAAATCTTTTGAATTATGTTTCGGACTTTAGACTCAAACAATCTTAAGCTTGTGAACTTGCTCAGAACAATCTTCGCTCTACTCAAACAAAAATGAAAGAACGATATAATAAGAAGTCTAAATCAAAAATTTTCAAGTTTTACTTCTTTTACCTGTCCCTGGTAAGCCTTTGCGTGCAAAGTATTTTGGTCCTTATATTATAGAGAAAAAGGTCAGTGATGTAAATTATGTTGTCTGCACACCTGATAGACCTAAGAATACTCAATTATGTCATATTAACATGCAGAAATTATAAAAACACTGTTCAAACTGTCAATATTGTTTCACCTGTTCCACAAATTAGTGATACTTCGTGTGATACTCAGAATTCACAGGACTTTGAAAATTAAATGCCTGGTTCCTCGCGTCTTCAAAACTCGGACATTCTTCGGGACTTGGATTCGAAACTGGGATTTTGGGAATATTTTCAAAAGCAACAATTCAAGGAACTTATTTGTGGATACAAAAACTTATTTCCTGATGTGCCTTCAAGAACTAACAAGATTTTTCATGATGTGGACATCGGCGATGCCAAACCAATAAAACAGCATCCAGATCGGACACATCCTTTCAACCAACAATATTTGAAGGAGGAAATACATTATTTATTAGAGATGGATTTTATTGAACCATCGAAAAGTGAGTGGTCGTCGCCTCGCATTTTGGTTCCAAAATCCGATGCAAGCTTCCATGTACAGATTATCGGAAAGTCAACAATGTCACCAAAACAAACACTTTTCCAGTTCCAAGAATTAACGACTGTATTGAAAAAATTGGGAAGTCAAAACTTGTTTCAAAATTTGACTTATTAAAGGGATTTTGGCAGATTCCCTTAACGGAAAAAGCCAAAGAAATTTCCGCTTTCGTTACTCCAGATGGTTTATTTCAATACAAAGTAATGTCATTTGGTATGAAAAATTCGCCTGTTACATTTCAACGTCTTGTCAACGTGGTTATTTCTGGACTTGATGGTGTTGGAGCTTACATCGAAAATGCCATTATCTACAGTGACACCTGGAAGGAATATCTTTGCAGTATTCGATCTTTCTTCAACAGGCTTTCGGAATATCAGTTGACGGTAAATCTAAGCAAAAGTGAATTCTGTCATGGAACCGTAACTTTTTTAGGACATGTAGTGGGAAAGGGTTAGGTGAAACCAATTTCTGTGAAAATTCAAGCAATCAATGATTTTCCTGAACCTTCGAGCAAAAGTAAGTTATGCGCTTTCTGGGTATGGCTGGTTATTACAGAAAATTCTGTAATAATTTTTCTACTATTTCTGCTCCATTAACTGATCTTTTAAAGAAAAATCGTAAATTCGTTTGGTCTGAAATTTGTCAAAACTCATTCGAGAGCATCAAAGCCATGTTAAGAAGTGCACCTGTGCTTTTGGCTCCAAATTTCTATAGACCATTTAATCTTGCTGTAGATGCTAGTGTCGTTGGTGCAGGGAGAGTGCTTTTGCAAGAAGATGAAAATGGTGTTGATCATTCTTTTTGTTATTTCTCACATAAATTTAATAAAAATCAGAAAATGTATTCCGCCATTGAAAAAGAATGTCTTGGTCTTATTCTTATTCTTATTCTTATCTTACTCTGCAATTCTTTGAAGTCTATGTTTCATCCTTTTCTTTTTCTCTGACCGTCTTCACCGATCACAATCCTTTCACTTTTCTTCGTAAGATGATGAATAAAAACCAGAGGTTGTCGCGGTGGAGTCTTCTTCTTCAGGAGTATCGTCTAAACCTAAAGCACACAAATAAAAAACAGGGTAGAGATAATGTTATAGCAGATGCACTCTCCAGGTCTGAGTAGTTAATTTACTTCAATAAGCAAATTTTGTTCAAAGAATATTTTGGTATTGTTATGTTGTACTATAATGCTATGGGTTTTTTTATGAGGTAAAAAGAAACCTTTCTTCACTTAAGCTTTCTTTTTCTTTAAGGGAAAAGGCGTTAGTTTCAGTGTCGAGATATTTCTAGTACTTTCGATGTTTTGTTTACAAAACATGATGAATGCAGAATAGTCTAGAATGAATACCAATTTTCATAATCACATTGTAATTAGCGCATGATTTTAATCGATAGTAAGATAGGTACTTAACTGTTTGTATGGTAGGTCCATATCCCGGTCTCAAAGAAAAACTGATGTTATTATTGAGTAATCCAGCGTATATGTTTAGTGGGAATTCCCCTGTATGTTTCTCGAATATACTTCCGGGAGTTTCTGGCAGCACTCGATTGATATATATAAAGGCCCCCCAGTTGGTGTCAGAAAAGTTGTGTGAAATTGGCGATTGTGACTGAAGTTTGAAAAGATACTTGGCATCACCGTTGAAACATATGCTATCATTATCATCGTTGGATTCTCAGCGTTTGGAGATCTATTAAGACCAGGAATTTTATTTGTTCTTCGTGACTTACTCGGTTTTCGGATCAACAGAATTGTGATATTTAGGACAGTCTGAATTGTTTAGACTCTGTGAAGTTTAAGTAGGAATTTAGCATTTGTATTATAAATTACTGCGTTTTGAATTATTAAATTTTAAAATATAGTTTAGTGGAACTCTTCTGTTCTTTTTTGAATCTATTACAACGTCATTTAAGCCGTAGGCATTCGGTATCTAAGACACCGTAATACATTTTAATAACATTTTAATTTGCATAACAACAGATAGTGTATCACACAGACTGACATTATCATATCGCTATAGGAGTACTTCAGCACATGATCCATGTGATTTTTGTTTGTTTATGACGTCGTAATCTGTTCTAAACAGTTGATTATGTTTTGCAAGTTTCGGTGGTTCCTCGTCTGATTTCCCTTCTAATGCTTCAATAATTTGTTTGATTTACACAATGGAAAACTGTTTAGTCATTCCTCCATTTTGTCGTCTCTCTGACAACCTTGACCAGTGAAAAAAAAAAAGCCAACCAAATAGAATTTCTCATGCAATTTTGGTCTAAAGCTGTTATGAAACATTAAAGAATTATTGATAAAATGGCTTGCATCTGATAAAATGGTAACATATACTCTGGGACACCTAGTATGTCGTATGTTTAGGTACGGTTTTCTCTGAAAGTGTGTGGTAAACTTTCTTTACGTTTCTTACTATCATTTGTTGATGACATTTTGAATTTTTGTGGAAGTTCTACGGTGTTTACAGGTTATTTGAATGTTTTATTATTTTCTAGAATTAACTGAAAATGAGTCGGACCAGAGGACCTGCATCCAAATTTTGTCATAATAGTCTTTTTTTTGAAAAGATTTTGCCATATCTCGTTAAATTGTGATCATGTAATACTTACTTGATTGTTTGATACCTTTTTTGTCATTGTTTGTTGAAAAATATGATAAACACATTGAATCTCAAGGAGGTAATACTCTTTTATTTTTGTCCAACCTGGGTATTCGTGGGTTATCAGATAGAATTCTTCATGATTCAAGATAATTCAAGTTATTGTGGTGAAATGTTTTTAAACTCTACCATAAAGTGTTTCTACCAGTCACTATTGCTGTGAGACTAAGTTTATACTCATCTTACGAGATTTAGGGCCGTACCTTAACCGTTTCCAAAGAAAAAAAATCCTGAGTTTTAACAAGCCCTGGTACGAAAGCTTTTAAAAACGGGGGAAAAGGAGAAATAGTGGTATTCAGCATCTTCTCATTGTTTTCTAGCATACCAAAATCAAATCTTATCATAAGAGCAACATGTAATTTGTCGTCTGCAAATGCTTTTAATTCGGGCGAGTTTAAAGTTTTGACATTTGGTAGGGTTAAATCGAGGTGCTACCCTCTGGCAAAAACGATTGATATTTACCTAACAGATTATGAGTTACCGGACATACTATGTTACCTACAAAAATGGTCAAAACAAGACATGCTTCGGACTGGTGACACCTTTACTGGGAAGCCGTGTCTGCAACATGACACACCAAAATGGCGGCATGTCCTGGTTTTGCGGGGCTCCAGATATTGATGGCTTGACTTGTGACGATTGGGACTACTTCAGTAAGAATTACAGCTATATGAAAAGAGTCGTGACGGGTCCCGAATCCGAACTGTTCAGGTATTGAAGCAGAATGAAACTCGATTAAGACAAAAATGTATTGTAAAGGAAAGTTGATACTATGTCAGGAAAAATCATTGGGACATTACTGTATTTTCTTAGGGGAAAAGCACAGAAATTGTTTGCCAAAGCGTTCATTTGAATTTATGACGGTCAAACCCATAGTCCAGCGATTTTCGGACAGGTAGATCCGCGCATCTATTTTTCGGGCATGTTTGAAATGTGTAGCGCTCTGAGAAACTGAGGTTAATGTATCTCCGTGATGCACTATTCCAAGCCATTCATAATATAGTTAATGATCTAGAAAATCTATTTTGTTTAACATGCAACTGACTCATGAGGTTTAGTCAAGCGTATAAAATTCAACAATATGTCTGTGTTTCAGAGGGTTGTATATTCAGCCGTCGAAAGAGGCAGAGTTTATATAGATAGTGCTAAGAGTCTACTTGTATTATGCTGCCATGAGACCATCCATTTTCCTTTACTGCCAACACCTCTACTTCATCCTACAGTAGTATGTCTCTTTTTTTTGCAACGGCAGATACAGAGGACTTGCACTAGACAAAGCTGTATTTGGTCCAGGCCCGTATTCAGCAACCATTCTTTAGAACGCTCTTAGCTTTATTCCCCGGAATTTTCTAAATTTGAATTTAACTTCTTATTGGCTAAACCACTCAGAAATTACGTTACTTTTTAGAAAATTTTAAAGAATAAGACTAGGGATGTTGTTAAGAATGGTTGGTGAATACGGACCCAGATCTTCGCTATTTACTATTGTCTAGTGTTGTAGACGCAGTGATTTTTAAACGACTGTCTGAGAGGGTGAATATCAGCTATGCTCTTTGAAAAGGGGTTTAATGCATTAGAAAAAAAAAAAGTATCGACCCAATCAGCCTGCACAGTCAATGGGTCAATACTTTTTGCTCCTGTTAAATTTTCCACGTGCCAAAGGACCATTATACAATGTACCTCCAGATTCAGTTGGTCGTTAAACGAAATGGATTCTAAGGATCAAGAACTGTGTGAAGACTTGCTTGGTAAAATCCATTACAAAGATGCATTAAACCCCCATTACATAGGACCGTTGCTAACATCCTTTTCTGTTTTCAGGTATTATAAATCTGTGAGAACTAGTTTTCCTATGTTTTCCATAAATGTTGAAGGTAAGTTTTAATACGTTCACCAAAGTTACTACCACAAAGTATTCCATATTTAAAAATCTCCTGTTAGGCAAGTATAAATTGTCACTGTGATTTTTGTAAACCTTGCAATGCCACAGCGACCAGCACGCACATTGACACGTCTATGAATTTTTCTTAACCAGTTGAGCTTCCTTCCTTTCCAAGCCGCTTCCTGCTTCCAAAACATACAAAATGCAAATCCATTATCTTCCTCTTGATTTGTCTCAGATCAATGAATAGTAATTTACGACTGGTAAAAAGTGGACATGTTTGTTCTGCATGCAGGTCCAATTATAAAACCAATATACAAGAGTTGTAACCCATGTTAAAGAATGTCCCACGACTCTTATTCACACTTTAGCAAATAGTAAATAAAATTGGGGATACAGAGAATACGTACGTAGTGTTGTACATCAAAAATATCTAACGAGGTTGGGAGAATTGCCGAGCTTTGGCGAAATTATCAATTCTCACAACAGAGTTAGATAGGCGAGACAATTATCAATTCTCACAACAGAGTTAGATATTTTTGCTCTCGTCAAAATTCGGCCGATTCCGTACCTGCATCTAACCACGTCTGTATAAAGGAGGTATGCACTTTGAACTACCAATCACATGATCTTAAACATGGCGGCGCCCCTGCAAATCGCTTAGCAACGGCATGAACAACCATGGTGAAGTTATTTACATCTCTCTACCTGTCAATGAAAGCTCCTAACGGAATCGACAGACCAAGCTAAAAATTGAATGTACAAACTGTTTACCGACGGAAATATTCTTGTAAGAGAAGCCGTACAATTTAAATAATGGTAAAATGGTGTACTTTCGGCGAAGAAATGTACCGTCTAGGTGCATATCAAGCTACGTGATACAGCCGAGGGACTTGATTGCCGGAGGTTTGCCGAATAATATTTTTGATATACGACAACACTATATGTACATATTCTATTTATCTTTTAAGGTATGACCATCATAACACCAACCTTTCAATACAAGTGTTTTAATCAGTATAGCATATTAGAGTGTTGTATTAGACATAAAAGTGTGGAACATGTGACAATTTCACCATATGGTTTTCAAGAAAATTAATTTTTTGTTACCCCACCCCCACACCTTCAAGTTCCAATATGGCTGCCACTATCCAAATTGTGCATTTTTTTCCTCAATAAAGAATGATAACAATTGTCTATTTCTATGTTTTTATCATCACCAATATTATTGTCATTAGAAATATATGTAATAAAAATATGTAATGAAATAGCCATTGCTAGAATAAGATATTGCCAAATTAACGTGTGCACCCAACAGGATTAAAGACTCATTATTCCAATGTCCGCAAAAGAAGGGTGTGAAAGAGGTGCTGCCTTGAATTCAAATAAGAAATGCAACCCCCTAAAACTGATATACAAGTTTTCCTAGACAATATTATGATAAAAAAAAAAAACAGCCAAATTGAAAAATGCCTGACATTAAAAACAAGTACTAGGGAAATTTCGGGCAACTGAGTTTTCAGATAATTGGCTAGTCAAAGTCTAGAACTTTATAAATGAAACGATACCATTAAATTTTACTATAACCAAAGTTTATCAAGCACAATGAATGATATCCTTAAGAAGAAAATGTAAAAAAAAAACTACCAAATTTTAGACTCCATATTGAAAGCGCCTGCAGACGAAAATCAAAATAGATAAAAACAGTGCAACCTCTTAAGAAAACGACACCCTTTGGGTACACTATGCACAAAGCATACAATTCATATTGTTGAAGAGAGTCTTGTAAGTCAAAAGGGGCCTGGTTTAACCCTTTACCGCAGGGAAAAAATTTTGGACTAGTTCATATTTGAAGAATTGACAGGTGACATTTCAAATATTTTTCAAACCATAGTATGTCTCCTGGAATATGCATAAAACACTGTGGGAAAGGGAAGAATGCTGGTTACCAGCATTTTCTACTTTTCCCACAATGTTTTTTAAATGCATTTTCAGGATTGTTGAAAGTAGGATCGTGTGGCAAAGGGTTAAGGAGGTTGAACTGAAAATCTTAAGATACTTATTTTCCATTTTCAAAGTGACTTGTTAGCGTTGGAATACTTGCTTCTAGAGTTTTCATGTAAATCTTGGATGCCCTTGACTATTTTTCATTTGAAAAACATTATACATCTTCTCCATTTCTCTAAAAATAGTTTTTAAATGAAAATAATTTCATCCTGAGCTTGTAGTACTCTCCGCTGTACACATTTAGACAACTACGCTGCTTATTAGGATTTTCAAACTCGGCAAGTTTATCTTTGTTTTCTTTTCTTTAGTGAATTGCACTGTCAACATAATGTCTGTAGGTTGAATGCTTTTATGTACAATGGTTTCTCAGTGATGCTAAACATTTCACACCATGTTCAGCGTGTTAACATTATACTCCATATTGAATATGTTGAGCGCAAGATCTGTTTGTCTCGGTCTGTGATGACACTGGCAGGGAGTTGGTGAGACCAGGAACAATAGACACAAATTCATCATTAAGCCCATCATTAGTAACTGCTGATGTAAGCACAACAAAATCAAACCTTTTCCTGTCATGAGCCACACAATCTCGACTGTTAACAACCCTGGGAAAGAAAGCCGCAGAAACCATTGTGGTAAAAAGAGAAAATGCTGGTAACCAACATTTTCTTTTCCAACTATGTTTTCTGCACTGTTTTCTGCTGGTAACCAGCATTTTCTTCTTTTCCCACTATGTTTTCTGCACTATCAAAGACAAATCTCAACGTTTAATCCACCTTTATTATTTCATATGCAAATTCTTTCAGTTTGGATGAGTCTGAAATTTTGTCGTTTGGTAAAGAATTGACTGGTTAAGAAATTCACTCAAAGCCGGTTTGATGTGAACACTTTCCAAAGGAATGCGGTTTACAAGCATGTACAACTTATTCTGCACACAGATCTTTATTATCCTTTCGGCTGATGGTGTGATTGGGATCTCTGGTACTACGTTGCAATTATACATCAACCCTGATTGCACCTCTTGTCTTGTTGTTTGTTTTATATGTGGCAGTTAACGTCCTCCGACAGAAAAATTGATATAAATTTATTACTTGTTAGCAGGGGACAAAGTTAAAGACTTGTCCAAATCTAGAGCATTTACAGACAACAAGATTAATCAGGCTCAAACAATGAAATTTTCCTTAGGAAGGATAGAATACATTTTGCAAAAAGAAGACATGCTTGTTACCAGCATTCTCTCCTTTTGCAGTAACTTCTTTCTCAGAGTCAGTATAACTTGGGACTGTAAATGACTAGATCTGGACATCTGGAATGGACTTAGAATAGATGAGGAATAAGATTTGATGTGGAATTCATGGCACCGGGCAATTTCACAAAAGCTTTATACAAGTTCATTCAATTTGTGATAAATGTATGTTCAATGTGAAATGGCAACAAAACTAATTTACAGCGGAAAATACTTGTTTTTGCACATAGACAGACATGGACAGACTGTGACATGCTGATCAAATACACCACAGAAAATATTCATTTTGCTAGGGTATATTTATTGTCTTTATAACGAAAATAGGCATTAGGCCGGAAAGAAGAATAAGAAAATTAAAAAAAAAAAATATTGTAGGCACTCGAAACAAATCTGACCCTTTACTCTAAATTGTGCCATCTGGGATCTGTGAAAAGCATTGACCGTGGTCAGTCTACAGTCAGTGCAGAATGACAAGGGTAGAACCTTTTTGCTATCTGACCTGTGTGGAAGGTCTCTCTACTTTACTATGCTTCTAAAATTATTGTCTCACTGGCTTACGATAGCATCAACAATAATTTTACAGGTTTAGTAATTGACAGTGTTCCCACGTTACCTTCAAGCATGACAGTTAGTAAATATATCAAACTGTATCCGTATACATAGGACATTTACATACTTTTAAAAATCAGTAGTTTCAAGGACGAAACCACGTATGTTGGAGCCACAGACTGGCCTGCTCTGCGTTCCATTCTCTGCAGGTCTGCTTTTAAAATGGGCATGCCTTTCAGGGCAATTATTCGTCTTTCTAGATCTCCAGTGCTCTCTCTTATCGCTAAAATTAAGAAAATGAAACATGCAAAATTTACCCCAAACCTATTTGTTTCATAATCAAGGCTTTTAACAATACATCGTGTTCAAGTTAATACATTTAACAAGTAAAAGTTTCATTTATTCTGCCTTATACCTTACAAAAAATATTTTCAGTACTCACATAATGTTGTTCTGCAAATGGTTTTAAATAAATTTAGACGGTCTAAAGTTTGGGTAAGGGGCAATTAATATTAAAATCGTCGAAAGACTTTAAAACATTGGTAAAATTAGCTAAAATAGCATGTAATTTATGTGACGGTAAACATGTTTTCCAATTATTCATTCAGATCAGAGTTTATAACTAAGCCCCATCCTACACAAATGGCAATATGTTGGATTCAACCAAATTCAAATGACAAATCAAATGTAGCTTAAATGATGATTTCCGTCTTTGATCTGGTACAAAACATTGTGGAAAAAGAAGATAATGCTGGTTATCAGCATTTTCTCCAATGCCTACAATGATTTCAAAGGCCTTCTTGCACAGGGTAGTTAAACAATAGAATTATTTGGTAAAGGGTTAATCAAGCCTCATTGAGGCTAGCTGTATAATATACATACCCTTAGTGTTGGCAGCAAACACCTCAGTTTTTTGCAATGATATTTCCCGTAAGCAACATGATTGACTGTTTCTGTAGGGGACTATGGAGCTCTGATGGTTGATATCTCTTACTCTGAAGTCTTTTCTTAACTCTGTGACTTCCGGTGTGACAATAAAGAGTCAGTCATTCCGAGTTTATTTTTAGATGCAAATTAACACACCCAAAACCAATGTTCTCGCACATGAAATACAGATTCCCTCCAAATCTCTTTCGTAGTTCCCCATTACCATTGACAACATCGGAAAGAGCGATAGGCCCCTCATACATGAACATGATCGCGAACTGTGCAGTAAAACACTAAGTTTAACAATTCGTCTTCCATCCTTCAAAATGTCACGACTTACTGTCCTTGGAATCTGCGCGTGATAATAATTTCCTCGGTTTTTTTTTTTTTAATGAACTCAAGTCTAATACAGTATCAAGAACTATCGGCGTAGTTGTGATCTATACGCATACGCTTGTCAAAAATTCTTTTCTTGTCGCATTTGTTGACTTAAAACGGCCGGGACTTTCACGGGATGCAATTTTTGAATGTTGGTCCTGCGTTTTACCATTACTTTGGAAGGTAAAGCGAGGAACCAGATCCTCGTTCCCTTTTTACTTCCGATACTGCCGAAATACCTACGGAATCTTACGGAAAATGTCGAGATTGGATGGAAAGATCGCAAGGAGCGAGTTAGGATGGCCATACCTTAATGTCAATTTGTACTCGTCGTGAAAAAGATGTGAAAAGTGTGGCATAAAGTTGAAAGTTCATTTTTATCGAAACTTCTATTTTAAAATAACACTGCCCACATATAGTACTTTACGATAGTAATTAAACGTCCGAAAATAGCGATTGAGATCGCTTTGGATTATTCTATTTGAGAAAACACGGTAAACAGGCATTCAAATGACGTCACAGGCAAGAGCTACGTGGACAAATCATCGGAAAGTAGAGCGCGTGCTCATTTCTCTTTGTAGTAATCATTACCATATTTTGAATACATTTCATTCATAAATGGTAAAAGGGGGCGGAGTCACTTGGAGATAGTGTCCTATAAATATCCGTTGTTCATAAAAATTTTATAAACTTTCCCTAGAGTATCAAAAACAAATATCGCATAGGTGTTATTGCATAGATATTTTTGGATGTGTTCTCTTGTTTTACTTATCCATTGTATTCGTGTCGAAAACGCTGAAACGAACAATTTGTACACCAAAACTAGTTTTGAAAGATTTCCATTCCGATTAATTATATTTCCTATTTTTTTTTTTCTAGAAAACTACGAAAATCCTGAATCCAACGTAAAACTACCCTGCAGCATGTACAATAGGACAAGGTTATGGTTTCTACCGTCTCCAGTCGGCTACTTTTACCACAATAAATGGAGGACAGAGCACTGTACACCTCCGTCTGTTTACAGTTTTAGTACTTGTTTGAGGGACAAACATTTAATCTTGTACGGAGACTCAACAGTAAGACAGTGGTTTGTTGATATCTATAATAGGTTTGGTTGCAAACTCCTGACGGAAAAATGGACGTACGATAAGTGGGTTGGCGAGTCCAAAGCGCATTGTAGCTCTATTAATTTGATCGTAGAATGGATCCCGCATGAACTTCCCGGTAATACTCGCCCTAGACACAGAGTCAAACATTCCGTAGCGGGACATATGTTAGAAAACATGAACAAAACGAATGTTATATTCCTAATACATATGTACGGTCACTTACGCAGTGTACATCCTGATGTGTTCCGACACAGGGTCGCAGCCATTCGACACAGCATCGAAAAAGTGTCAGAGGTAAATAAAAACGCAATATTTATGATCAAAGCTGCTCCCACTGACAGGGGCTCTGTCGATTTCATCGCGTATCTTCACAGGACGTTTCTAATCGAGGAATTTCGCGGAAGTTATGAGAAAGTGATTTACTTGGACAACAAAGACATAACTATCGCAAAGAATATACACGGCCTTCATCCGAAATCCGACGTCGTTAGGGAAATGGTGAACCAGATGTTTTACTATTTGTGTTAACTCTTACCGACGATGGAAATTTAAAATCGTCTACATTTACAACATTTGCTGACGGTAAACTAAATGCTGCTGAAATTCATGGGATTTAATTGTGAAAATGCAGAAGAAAAAAACTGTGGAAAAACATGAAAATGCTAGTACGCAGCATTTTCTCTTTTTCCCACAACGTTTTCAAATAAGTTTTTTTTTTCTCTTAGTCGTTTTGTATAGGGTAAACTCATGTCTGTATGACTGTCTCCGCTGTCTCTTTCACCCCCCTTTCTCTCTCTCTCAAACAAAATTCCTTCACTTTCTTACATAGAGACACAGGTGTATTATTATACTCTGGAAACTTGTCTAAGGGGAAAAAAATAAACATATCAAGATGTATTCCCTTGTTTATTTCAGCATGCCAACTTTATATTGACCATTACAACTGTACATCGTCGATCTATTGACCCGTAACCAAATCATCCCTAGTTTTAACGAGTTTTGTGAAAATGAGAAAATGCTGGTAGTGATATAAATGTTGGTTTCCATTTTCACCTTTTCACACAAACACGTGATAATGAGGTAAAGGGTTAAGCATTTTCTACTCCAGACAACCTGTGTTCGTCTTACATCTGCCAACTTTAGGAAATTATATGGCGGGTTCTTGGTGGAAATAATCTTTTAATCACTCCTAATGCAATGTTCCCACTATCACGATTCGCGCCACGATTGAAATCGTGGTCTTAATCGTGATCAAGTCGTGATGATCCTATCACGTCATATCAGAACTTGATGTTACTCGTGGCAATCGTGGTAATCGTGCAGAATTCTTTGGCTGTCAAAAAATTTTCTAGTTTTCGATCGTAGTCATCGCATCTAATCGTATTGAAACGCAGCAGATCGCATCAAATCGTGCTCTTAAATCGTGTTGATCGGGATCAATCTTGGACAAGGCAAAGGCCACGCTCTGTTTTGATTTGCTGCGATTTCATACGATCTGGCACGCTGTGCTAGATCCTTAGCTCACGCTCTGAGACGAATGTCTTACGAAAGATACGAGTTGATACAAAGTGGTACGAGTAGATGCCATTTTACTCTGACGCTCACGGTTTGTTACGAGTTTCTGCGTCTATATACATCAGACTAAATTGACTTTCGTTTCAATCTGTGATCCACTGTCAAAGGGAAAGCATCATTATGGAAATATAACCGAAAGGTAAAGTAGACAGGAAGGGTATAGGAAGGGTAAAGCTTGAGCATCTCCTTGAACCAGTACTTCTAGAAGCAGAGGTGGCGGATGAGATTCCCTTTCATCGAGAAAACCAACAGAAAAAAAAAAACCCAGTTACTTCCTTTGCTATGCAGCAGAAGGAGGAATTCACTGAGTTTCAAATGAACAATGAGGTCCCGTCGGGAGAAAATGTCATTACGGACATCAGCATCTCAGAGAAGTAGGTGTTGGATAGGTTCTCATTTTTTGATCCCTCACATCGAGAGAATCGAAGCAAGAAATGTGGCATCCTTTGCAGTAACAGAACATACTCCCATACATGGAACATTCAGCGTCTGTTTGTAGTAGCTGTCTAGCACCAACAAATCTGGATACATCTCCAGAAACCTTCCCGAAAGCCTGCAAATCTGGATCGGTCGGGCCGAAAGGGGAGGACGAAGTAGGAAACTCCCGAGAACTGAGTTAGACCCCCCCTACACACACACACACACAAAATTTCGTTTATAACACAATGACACTTATCTTTAGTTCTGTTTGATATTCGAATCATCAAGGAAACTTCAATCTTTTTTCTATGATCATCTCTAGGAGGCTAGAAAACTGACCAAATAATTGTTTCTTTCCTCTGTGAGCCATGGTCGCACCCAAAACTGTCTGATTAGCGCTCACCCGACCCTTGCGGGTTATGGTTGTCCCAGTCTTGATAGCTGCTTGTCTGCTACCTGTCTTGCGATAATGTATGCATACATTAATACTGCCAATATCACATTATCATTCTTCTCAACAGTTGTCATCATCAAAACTAAAATAACCCAAATGAAATCTATGGACAGTCGTGCTTCATACATACTCGTCTGGGTCCAATCGTAGCTTACTCTCAGATCTGATCGTGAAACACGTCGCGACCACAATCGTATCTCAGCGAAACAGAGCACATCGGTTCGCAATTAACGTATCTGGACTTGTCCACACGTATCTGCATGTATTAAATCGTCATAACTCGGGACCCCTGATTCCAATGATATTTTGTTCTTGTATCGTATATTAAATGGTTATTGTAAAATAATAACAATAATGTACTACAACTTACACTTTTTAGCTCCACTGGCCGAAGGCCAGCGGGCTTATGTCATGGCCCGGTGTCCGTCGTGCGTCCGTCCGTCCGTCCGTCCGTCCGGCCGTCCGTCCGTCCGTGCGTTAACTTTTATTTCAAACATCTTCTTCTCTGAAACTACCCATCCGATTTTCACGAAACTTCACAGAAATGATCCTGACATGGTCCTCTTCAGAATTTCTTGAAAGAATTTGATTCCTTCAAAAACTCTGGTTGCCATGGCAACAAAACTGAAAAATATTGGAAATCTTTAAAAATCTTCTTGTCTGAAACCATAAGGCATAGGGCTACCAAATTTGGCATGTAGCTTTATGTAGTAGACCTCTATCAAGTTTCTTCAAATTATAGCCCTGGGGTCAAAATTGGCTCTGCCCCAGGGGTCACAAGTTTTACATAGGCTTATATAGAGAAAACTTTAAAAATCTTCTTGTCTGAAACCATAAGGCATAGGGCTACCAAATTTGGCATGTAGCTTTATGTAGTAGACCTCTATCATGTGTCTTGAAATTATAGCCCTGGGGTCAAAAATGGCTCTTCCCCAGGGGTCACAAGTTTTACATAGGCTTATATAGAGAAAACTTTAAAAATCTTCTTGTCTGAAACCATAAGGCATAGGGCTACCAAATTTGGCATGTAGCTTTATGTAGTAGACCTCTATCATGTTTTTTGAAATTATAGCCCTGGGGTCAAAATTGGCTCTTCCCCAGGGGTCACAAGTTTTATACATAGGCTTATATAGAGAAAACTTTAAATATCTTCTTGTCTGAAACCATAAGGCCTAGAGCTACCAAATTTGGCATTTAGCTTGATCTAGTTGGAGTCTACCAAAAGTGCCCAAAGTATAGTCCTGGGGTCAATTTGGCCTCATACTTGGAGGGGGGGTTCACAAGATTTACATAGGCTTACATAGGGAAAACTTTTAAATCTTGGTGTACATAGCCATAAGGCTTAGGCTACCAAATTTTGCATATAATTATAGCATTATTTAGTGGACAGTTACAAAGAGGGCCCAAGTTACAGCTCTAGGATCAAGTTTGGCCCTGCACCAGGGATCACAAGTTTTACATGGGTTTATGGAGTGAAAAGTTCAGAAACCATCTTGTTACCAGCCATAAGGCCAAGAACTCCCACATTTGGCATGTTATTCTTCTAATACAATATTCCCCATTTAGTCAGACTGTAGCCATGAGGTCAAAGTTTTATAAGGGCTTATATAGTGAAGACTTTTCTTCGTGGTTTATATTTATAAGCCAGTGGAGCGATACAGGGCCATCATGGCCCTCTTGTTGAGTTACCTACCTTTGATTTTTTTTTATATCTTTTATAAATTTTCAGGGTCTTCATTAATGAGATGGCTACCATGAAAATAAAGTTATTCAATGCAGTGAAACTTATTCTGTTAGCTATATCTATATTTTTTATTACAGATATATCCCCATTTTGTTTTGGAACATACAGCTTCTGTACTCCAGTGACTTTTTGGGCGATTTGAACTATTCAGTTCGAACTCATTCCTTACACTGCGATTTAAATAATTTACTCCTCAGTGCCATACTTGACTGGTTGTTTGTTTGTATGGTGTTTAACAAGGTTTTCAACAATATTTAAGTTTTATTATGGCAACCAGTGTATCTATCAATGCTTTTCTGGATTTTTTTATTTGCCCAGTGCTTTGTACAATATTCTTTCCAAGCCATTGGCTTCTTCTCCGCATAGCCATCATCAAAACAATGATCAGCATTGCGACGTGCTGAGAGTGGGGAGAGGGATTCCCATGAGGATTTTTGGAAGGTCTCCCCCCAGAAAGGTTTTGAATTGTAAAAGCTATTTGGTGGCCTCTGGTGACGTTTGTTTGGCATTTTTTTTTTTTTTTTTTGGGGGGGGGGGGGGCAAAGTATACGCAACTGCGTCTTATGCGTACAGGCAGCTACATCCCTGACTTGCAATATCGTTAAGAATAATTTCCATTTTGCGACAGTGTTTTCAAAAGTAGTGCCCTGATAGACCTAAAATAAATAGTCCGTAGGTAGTATTCGGTTATTCATTTCTTGTGAAAATCCTCGTTTGACAGTCGAACATTTAAACAGCAACGCATAGAAAAACAGCCTTTTCACATGCACATTTTAATCTGCGTATACACTCTCAACTTTAGTATAGTGGTAGAAGGAGGAGGAGTACACCACATCGAAATAAGGGTTTACACTGGATTCAGGTTGTCCGTCCGCCCGTTCCTCTGGCGTTATTCTGTGTCCTCTCCTTCCTCTTTGTTGAAATTCAAAGGAAGGTCTTCTTACCATGGTAACTTGTGCACTTGCAGTTTCTTTATGGCTAGTCGACTATTTCAGGAGTAATGGTTCTTTGGACTTTTTCTACGTCGAGTGGGAAGGCACCGGGTGGGATATTCGTCAGTCTGCGACCGTTCTTTATCCTTCTCTTTTCCATATTAAAGAAAAATCATCGTGAAACATGATAAGACTAACGACTACTTCCATTCTAGTTTAAGAATATGTGAAAAATTCTTTCAATGGTGCGCATTCTTCAGTTATTTCCCTTGATTCCTCTCCAGGACTACATTTGTCATTATAAGGGGATTACTTGGCTTTTATTCTCGATTTTCCTTCACTACACATCTATGTTCTTGAGATAATATCTCAACTAAATCTAGTTAGATTGCTTTGCAAATCGATAAATACATTTTTCTCTGTTGATTGGAAACAGACTTTGCTTTAAGCTACATGGGAACCTTACATATATTTTTATCGGAACATCCCCAAGGGAATTAAGGATGAAATCAAAGCATATAAGTAAAAGGACCAAGCAGACTTTTTGGTTACCTTTAGCCTTTATCTGGCACGGGAGATAATTTGACTTGCAGGAATGACACCCCCACCCCCGGTTTACTTCTGGGTGGTGTATGGCAGGCAATAGAGATGGACAACTTATATTATTATTTTAGGCTCTAGAGGCAAAGCTTGTCAAAACCCAAACGTCTGTACTTTTCTCACCACATTTCCTACTCCTTACTAAGCGGTATTGAATTTGCTGTCTGCAACTGCTTTCAATTTCGACATTTTCCAAAATTTTATCCACTCAGAATCATACAGGGAACACAAAATTCCAGGAAACTAGGTGATAACTAATATGAGCCACGCTCTGGAAAAAGAGGTTTGATTTAAATCATCACGTGACCATGGATCCATAAATCCATTTTGTGCTAAAAATGGGATGAACCTTGAGCTAGACATACAGAAAACGTACAAATAGCAAAAAGTTTCAGCCTTTGCACTGACTGCAAAAAGTTTCAGCCTTTCCACTGACTGCAAAAAGTTTCAGCCTTTCCACTGACTGCAAAAAGTTTCAGCCTTTGCACTGACTGCACAGGCTGACCTGGGTTGATACTTCTTGCAGATGCATTACACCCCCTTTTCCACAGCGTGGCTTATCTATCTATGTGGTGGTTAACCCTTGTCCTGCTGAATAAAAGAAATGAAACTTTATAGTAGACAGTAGAAGCCCAAAACTTTCTTGTTTCAAAGGTATTTTTGGAGGAAAGATATCTCCTTATCGGACAGTGTAGATCAAAGATCAGACTGCATGTTCTGTGCAGTCTGATGTTATCTACGCTGTCCGCAAAAGATCGGTGGGTCGCGATAACCAGCCTAAGGGTTAATATAATTGATATGGTTAAGTATTTTCTCTGAAAAAAAAAAAAAAAAAATGTCTGTTTGATTATTTATTGTCTTCTAAACTTGTCCTTGGGCAAGTCACAACAGAATCCTAGCCCAGTGTTGGTGTAACTAAGGATGCATGTCGTCGTGATAAAGCATAATCGTCATCGAAACGTCCTTTTAATAAAATACTACGGAAGTCATTTTGAGTGCTGACACATCTCTACACAAAGAGTTGCAGTCTGGGCCCACCGTCTCAGCTCTTGGGCTCTGGATGGGAAAAAAATCGACTTTTCCCAAGGGCTGTAAAGCTAATTATCCCCAAAATAAATATGTATGAGATCAACCGTCTGGACTCATGCGGAGACTCAACGCAGACAGTATTGACTCAAGATCAGACGGCACAATCTGTGTAATCTGATCTTGATCTTCGAGGTCAGTAATAGTCACTGTAAATTTTAAAGAGCTCAATGGTGTCAACAAATATAGTTTACTTTCTTCTCTTTTAACCCTTTACGACACAATTCCGAGTTTTTTAAAAACCTATTGGTCTGTAGTGGCCGGTGGCCAGTTGCCTATTCAAATCGGGCTCATCGCAATTTTTTTCATCCTCGTGTTTTTCGCGGGTCTTGTAGGTCTCGTCTAGCAACGAATTCATCCAGCTGATACGAAAATGAAACAGCATGGAAAGTTCATCTAAAATTAAACTCTAAAAAGTATTGAAATGCCAATCATCAAACTGATATCTTGTTTAGTTGCTTTTTTTTTTTTCAATTAAATATTAACAAACAGAAATTTTCGTGACATTTCCTTAAGTGACACGTAAATGGCAATGAGCGATGAGTACAACCAGTGGATAGAACCGGATCGGACTTAATAATCGGACTGGACCGGGCCGGATATGACTTAAGGATCGGATCTAATCGGAACGGGCATAAAAACCGGATTCGACAATTTTTCTCTAATCCTGTATGGACGAAACAAGTTTTATCCTTATAAAGACCACTTACTCGACCTACGTTAGTTTGGGAGTACTTTCGGTGCTTTGATTTTGTGTGGAACGAAGCAATTTCAAATATTTGACGTTTATCATTTCAAATATTTGACCTTCAATTCAAGTTTTCAAGTTTTATTCCATTTTTTCAAAATTTCATAGACCCACGTGGCATACAAGTACAGCTGATGCAACAGTGAACATAGTATTTAAGAATGCTTGCTAATATAAAGTATACAAATTAAAACTAGATTTAAACAATATTACAACTAAACCTGACATGTACATGATAGCACTGGCAACAAAATACATCCATCAGTAATAAAAAAAAATCTTATTCTTAAGGTATTGGACAGTTTTCAAATTTGTTTTATTTCTAAAACATCGCAACCACAGCTTGAAACAAATTGTAGTTAAGATGTTTTGGAAGCAAACAGATGTCAAATTACTCTGAATTTCTGACATGCCTAAAATTCTGTAAGCTAACAGACGGCACATTATTCCGAGTTTCAGACATGAAAACATGAGCAGCGAAATACATCCATCAGTAATAACATTTTTTTTTTAAACAGTGGACAGTTTTCAATTTCGATTTACTTCCAAAACACCGCATCCACAACCTGAAACAACCTGAAACATGTTGAAGTTACGATGTTTCGGAAGCAAACAGATGACACGTTATTCTAAGTTTCAGACAAGCTTGAAACAAGCTGTCGGTACATTAGTAATAAAATATATCCATCAGTTAAAAACATTTATTCTTGAAGCAGCGGACAGTTTTCAATTTCGGTTTACTTCCAAAACACCGCAACCACAGCTTGAAACAAGCTAGTTGCATGTTTCGGAAGCAAACAGATGACATGTTACTCTGAGTTTCAAACATGATAACATCAGCAACAGAATATATATCTATCAGTATTTTTTTTTTTTTTCCAGCAGTGGCAGTTTTCAGTTTACATTAACAATACAGAATCCCTCATTGTATTTGCTTTGTCAATAAATATGCTTAAATTCATAAGTTCTTTCTTTTTATTAGAGTTTATCAATTGAATTAGTTTATACATGTTAGGCCTCTCTCTGTAGTATCGACTTCTATATTTATTTCTTATATCAGAGTATAAGGAACACTCCATAATAAAATGGAACTCATCCTCCAAAGTATTACAATGCACACATTTTCGCTCACTAATAGGTTTGGAAGTTGGTTTAGCCCACCTTCCAGTTTTAACTGCTAATCTATGTGATGAGAGGCGTAAACGTGAAATAAATTCGCGATATCTATTTACTTTCAATATATCTAAGTAAGGTTGAAAACGCATAATTGCAAATGATCTATAAAATAAAGCTCTACTTGAATTGTTTATTCGACTGTGCCAATCTTGAATAAATTGGTCTTTGATTCTCTGTTTAACTAATAACAGAAAACTCTTTTTATCCTCTACCCCCTGTGTAAACCATGCTTCACCCAACCTAAGACTTAACAATGAATTTCTTAAAAGAGAGCACAAATTTATAACATTTCCGTTGAGTTCAATGTCATTTTTTAGTAAAAGATATACTTGTTTAATGTACTTCGTTTCACTTGAATGAACTATTTTTTAACCAGTATCGGATAATATTGAATATTCTTAATTTATGTAAGGGCAATCTATCCAGCTCCCCATAAACGAAGTCATTCTGAGTTGACTTTTTTACTTTTAATAACTTTTTAAAATACTTAACATGAATTCTCTCTACAGCTAAACCTTTCTTAAAGCCCAATACCTCACTACCATAGTTTAAGATAGGAGTTATCAGTTTATCAATAAGTTCAAGTCGATGACTTACATATAGACTTGTAAACTTACTTAAGTATTTATTCATGCTATAAATCGCTTTCAAAGCCTGACCAGACAATGTTTGTTGTGCATCGGAAAAAGACCCACCAGTAGTGAAAACTAGACCTAGGTAAATAAATTTATTTACGATTTCTAATTTATCAACGCCATAATAAAAATTTTAATTTTGGGGCAAGTTACCTGCTTTTCTAAAAATAACTATTTTACTTTTTTAGATATTTATCTTTAACTTCCAACGCATACAATAACCATGTAATGCATTCAAACTTGTTTTTAAGTCGGCTGCAGAATTAGCAAACACAACAATGTCATCTGCGTACAACATCAAAAACAGTTTTAAAGTACATATATCAATCCCAGGTAGCCACTTTTCAGTAAAAATATCATCAATGTCGTTTAGAAACATTGAAAATAAGAAAGGTGATGAACATTCGCCTTGTCTAACTCCTAATGAGCATTCAAAACTGTCACTTAAATCATTTTGGTATTTAACCTGAATTTGACAGACGAGTACATTGACCTTATTATATCTAAAACATTTCCACCAAGACCAAGCTTTATTAACTTATACCATAAGTTTTGTATTGTCACGTAATCAAAGGCTTTACTAAAATCTATAAAAGCGCAATACAGTTTTTTTTACCATTATTAATCATATGATTAATCAGACCGTGTAGTACAAATATATTGTCTGTTGTACTCATATTTACTCTAAAGCCCGCTTGAGCTTCAATGCATACATTGTAATTTTCGGCCCAATCATTTAATCTAATATTAAGCACCCGAGTAAAAAGTTTACCAAATACGCTTAGTAAGGTTATTCCTCTATAATTGTTAACATCGTTAAGAATACCTTTCTTATGGAGAGGTATAACATAACCTTCTGTCCAACATTCGGGAAAATAGCCAACTTCAAAAATCTTATTAAAAACATTATCTATGAAAGGTGTCAGAACTTCTTTTCCATGAATAAAAAAATTCATTGATTAAATGATCTGGTCCCCCACTTTTGGATGACTTTAATGGTTAATTGCCTTAAGAACATCATTGTGGGTAAATGGTGAATTAAGCTCATTTAACATTACATTAAATTCATTTCTTTCGTATCGCTCTAAAAAGTATAAAACATCTTCATCAGGTTGAAAAGGGGATCATTTGGGTTACTGACTGATTTAAAATACTGTTCAAAATCACTCAGTGGAATGTCAGTACCCTTTACACCTGCAGATTTCTTCAACATTCTCCAGAAAAGCTTTGCGTTGCTATATTTTGCCTTTAACAGTTCAGACGTTTTACATTTATCATAATTATACCTGCATTTTCTAACATATGATTTCTATTCCGACCTAGCTTTAATCACATTTTGTCGGTTAGTACTAGAATTATCACTTCTGTTTATATTCAATGATTTGTAGAAAAGTCTTCTTTTACTATCACATTCATCATCAAACCATGAATTTTCATTAAATATTTCCGCTCCTGAGTTCATTTTAACATTGTGTCTAAACATAGGGGAGACAACTTCTTCAATGATTTTACAAAACTTATCAATACTTCTATCAATTTCGAACTCATTCTGAGCTTCATATATATTCTGATCTAAATCATTCAGCAATGTCATCACTTCATTAGACGATATTTTATCAGTATACAGGTCTTTGTTTTCTTGTCGCCATTTATAGGTATAACTCGACTTTTTATTCGTGCCAGTTCTAGATCTTGCTAAAAAGTTATCCCTATCATCTTTATCAAAAACTAAACAGAAGTCGACTAGGCAATGGTCAGAAATAATATTTGGGTCTTCAACAGAGAAATCATTTATGTACTCAAATAATAGTGGGTTGCATACAACATAGTCTACCACACTGCATCCTCTACTACTAACGTAAGTATAGCGACCAACATTTTTGTCTGAACCAATACGTCCATTCATAATACGCATCCCATTTTGTTTACACAAGTCTTAAAGAAGATCACCATTACTGTTTATCGTACGACCTGCATCTTGTGAGCATCTCTCGGAAAACGAGTCTACTGAATAATTAATTATCTGGTAAATATTCAAGACTAGAATTATCGTTATGAACGAAATCTGGAGCATTAGATGTGTGTGCATTCATATCGCCACATAAAATCATATGGAAGCCATTACTATGATTAGAATCAATAGACACAATCCTTTCCAATAATCTGTCAAATGTATGGGATTCGGCTACATCATGTTTGCTGCTATTTTCTGGCAAAACATAACAAAGGCATACATATAGATCAGTATTTAACCCCAGCTTAGTTCCTACTATTCTGATACATATAATATCATCTTCACTTTGAAATACAAAAGAATTATCGGGCACAAACTCATTGCGGACGTAAATAACAATACCCCACGAGGCGCGCTTGCTGCCTGGTTTGATTTTACCTCTATGCAACGCAAAATATTAAAAATTCTCAACATGTAAGTCAGACATTTTATTCGTCCATGTTTCAGTCAGCAACAGAATATCGTGACTTTCAAAAACAGATTTTAGTTCTAAGGATTTCAACTTGTTAACTCTCTTTGTCACTAAGCCCTGTACATTTAATAAGGCACAACGCAGCTTGACCTTCTCTGATTGTACAGTCTATTTATTATCTGCCCTAGTATTCCCCTGAGACCGGGCATCCCCTACCGTTTCCGGCAAATTTCGGTTGCTTCCGCGTATTGACGGAGATCGCTGATACGGAGAAGCAGACTGCGACCTTCTTTCTGACTCATCAGTGCACGAGATTCACGTCGTCTACCTGTTTGCTCACATTTGTTAGTGCCGTTTTTAATGCTTTGTGTATTTGTTGCAATGTCTACGTTATATGACTTGTCATTGTTTTCTCTTAAGCCATCACTAAATCTGGATATTGGCCTGTCTGTGTTAACCGAGCTTGTCACAACTTCCTTGATGCCAGTGTTCTGGGTTATATGATTTGACCCTTCGCTACCCGAAGTTGCTTGGTCACCGGCTGTATGTTGTGATGCACCATGTGCTCTGTAATTAGGGTTTGGCGTCTGTTTATGAATGGTTTGTGAGGGATTATTGACAATGTCCAGGGATTCTAATACACACTGACCTACTGTGGATAATGTACAGTCGGACTGGCTTCTTGCTACAGGAGATTGTAACTCTTCTGTATAGTTTTGCATGTTAGCACTGGTAATATTTGTATAGCTTTCAACATTTGGCTGAGGTCACTCTCCATATATTCATGATCTGACTCTAAAGCCTGTTTCTGTGTGTAAGTTCTATTATGATTTACCTGTTTTACTAAGGGTTTAAGGTTTACCAATCTACTCTTGCCGATATATCGACCCCATTCAGGCAGCTCATCACATAGTACCTCTCCGTCTCGGATAAGTTTTGCTGGATACACAATTTTTACTTTTGATGTAGGATTTTCCTTCTTGGTGTCCTTGTATTTAGACCACAAACGACTGCGAGCTTCTTGTATTTCCTTTGGATAATCGAAATCAATCGAGAATTCTGTGTTTCTAAGCATAGTAGCTCTGCACATTATCTACTCAGTATCACAATAATCTCTAAAGTTTGCTATAATTGGTCTCTTTTGATGCAGATATCCAGATTTCTTCTGGCCTAATCTATGAGCCCGGGCGATATATATGCGATTGGGGTCAATATCTAGATGACTATTGAGAAAATCTCTGATAAGACTGAAACAGTTTTCACCATAATTTTCACAAAACCGCGAAATATGAGATTGTTTCGTCTTGATCTGGCCTCTAGATCGATTGACTTATAAGCCAAACTTTTCAGTAATTCTGTTTGTGAGTTTGTAGTGTCAACTACTTGGTTTAATTTCTCGTGTACCCCACCCAACGCCTTCTCAACAGACACCAGACTTCGACCTATATCAGCCTGATCATTTCTGATAAATCTTAACTCTTCATATATCAGCATCAATTTGTCATCTAACGATCTGTTTATGAATTCATTTCTCGAGACATTTTGTATGAATTTACTCTGACTGGCGATTTCCCGCTCAACTAGAGGTTTAAACCTGTTCTTTGTTCTCACATCGGCCACGAAGTTTGGAGATGTTATCGAATCCGCCATCTTATTTCTCCAATACCGTTTTTGGTAACAATTATATATATTTAGATAGATTTACTTTGACCCTGAATCATTTCTAGGCTTCTGTTACGGCTATTTACCTCGAAGAAGAATTTTTTGGTTTGCAGTTCAAATTTTCTATGTCCACTGTCGCCATTTTGCTACGTCATGAATACCCATATGTTGCACGGTTGTTCCTTTACCCCTCAATCCCACGTTTTAACAACCCTGAGGACGAACGTTTTTGAAAACATAGAGGGAAAAGGAGAAAATGTTGACAAATTTTATGTTTTGTGTAACATTTAAAGTGTCGTCTGCAAATAATTTCAAATTGGACAAAACTGAAATTTGTCGTCTGGTCAAGAGTTAGGAGTGTTAGTACCAAACTATGAGAATATTTTTGTTGATAATTTCGATCCAAATTAAAGATGCATCTGTTACCTTAATTATTGACCAACTACAAAATGTTGGCCTCGTCCATATTGAAAGCACTTTACAGACGACACCTTAATTGTCGCTTAAATGATATAACTCGTCCCTCAGAGGGTAGAAAACATTGCAGGAAAAGAAAACAACGCTGGAAATAATTCACTGGGTTTAATAGGAAGGAGAGAGTATATACGAGTACGTATATTATATTGTGCCTTTATGTTGGCTAATCCTGAGATGGACAATAAAGCTTTTAGCAACAGACGAGCACGACAGAATACTATTCATTGTGAATAAGCGAAGTGATCATCTTGTTACATCCAAACATGAAAAGGTTTGCTGCTATATGACCACAATAATTATTCTGGTCGTATCTAACAGTAACTATGTTCATGGTCTGTTTGTTTATGTGTCTGTCTGTGTGTGTGCCTGGCCGTGTGTGTATCGCTACGTCTGTCCGTCTGTCTTTCTGTCTGTCTTTCTGTCTGTCTGTCTTTTGTCTTTTACGTGTCTGTCTGTTTGTCTGTCTGTCTGTCTGTCTGTCTGTCTGAATCTTAGTAACCTACGTATGAATGCACGAATTTTTAAACAGATGAAGAAAATAGACAGTTGACAAGTTGAAGAGTTTGCCGTCGACATACTAACAAAAGCTCAATTGACTGGATGGTTGAAAACAATGTGGCAAAAGAAGCAAATACTGACTTCCAGCAGTTGCTCCTTTTCTCACAATGTTTTCAGACAATTTTTTTTCATCAGAGTCGTTTAGCAAAGTCTAAATACATATCTGTCTGTGCGTCTGATTGTATGCTTGGGTTCAAAGGAAATGAAAAAAAAAAGTAGTGTCTTGTAGGTTGTTTGCGAAACTGGTGTTTGTTGGCCTCCTTGTGATGTTGTTCAACTTACTGTATACACAAGTGACCACTTACTACTTTAGGTAAGAACTCATTAACTCGTCTACCAGTAAAAACAATTGAGCCATGCTCTGGCAAAAGGGGCTTTAAGGCATGACCGTGATGCGTTATACCAAGCAAGTCATCACATTATCATGGATCCATAAAATCCATGCTATCCAAGAAACGACTGAATATGGAGGTAGAATGGTCCTTTGAGATGCAGAAAAGTTACCTAAAGCAAAAGGTTTTAATCCAGGAAAGCCTTCGCTGACTATGTCACAGGTATAAAAACGTCATTTTCTGCAAAATGGCGAGCTAATAAAAAAAACTCTGCGTGTGCCTTGGTTGGTTTCTCCTGATTCATAAATAAGAACTGGGACCCTTGAAAACGATACTATACTACTGCATTATCAAAACTAAATAACGGATTTGATACACTGATGGGGAAGGCTTTTTGTCATATAATACATATTTTAGAAACACTGGTCATACGACAAAGATATGGCACACTAAGTCTAGATCATTCATCCGAAAAGGAGACAGCGTCCAAAGGAACCCAGATGCCTGGTCACCGTACATGGACGCACTTGACGTAACCACAGCCCTGAAAGACGATCCATTGTTCGATATCAGAAATTCCGTATCCCTCAACTTATCCTCGGCCTTTATAGTCGGTAAGTATAAACGCAATACTTCTTATTTCTGTTAATGGAACAGTGGAACTCTTCAATATAAAGGCGCGTTTAAACCTATGAACGTGACCACGCGACATCAAAAATCACGAAATACAATCAATTGCAACTTTTTTTACTAACGGAGAAACATTTCATTGCGAGGGAGTGTCTAATAAGTATACATGAACTTAAGTCCATGGAAAAAACAAAAACACACACACACACAAAAAAACGCCTCTTCGAAAATTTGTGATAACTTCGTAAATATTCCAAATATTTTGTCGTACGTAATGCATTAAGTTCACTAATCTAATGAACCATTTCATTTCTCTTTATTTTGTCAAGGTGCTCAAGGCAATAGCTATTCGCACATTTTGCCCATTCGCCTATTGCGCTTTGCCCACGTGCTTATATGGGTCAATATTACTCATGTGTACTCCTTTGTCAATGGGCACGCAGGAATTTATTTCAGTATTTCAGACTTTTTAAATTTTCTAGATGCAAAGGCTTAATAACGAAGACAGAGCTTAATAACGAAGACAGAGCGGGGATTTTGAGCATGCTTGAAAGCGGACTTTCACAAAGTCAAGTCGCCAGACGGTTTAATGTAGCGATGTCAACTATTGTTCGTGTTGTCCAACGGGTTAACGTTACAGAAAGCCTCGCCGATAGGCCTAGGCGCGTGTGACGTCTGAACTTTAGGAAAACTCTATATATTTACGTCATCTGCGTAACCGTTTATTCGCGGTAGTTGTTCGCACTCATGGAATGTTCGTTAGCCTTAATACGGTAATAAGTAGCCTCCGGGAGAAGGGGATTTCCTGTAAAAGTCGCACCGTGGAGTGATGTTAACGGAGCATCACAGTTTTGCACGTAGGCAATAGGCTCAAGACAACATAAGGCGTACGAGCACTGTTGTCTCCAGCGACGATCTCGATTCAGTGTTGCTAACGTCGACGAGCGTGTGTGCATCTACCGTTGACGTCATGAACGTAACACCCGTACTTGTGTGCTATAACGCTGGAGCACAACTGTTTTGGCGGAGGTAGTGTTATGGATTGGGCGACCATACCGTATAACGGGTTTTATCCTGTCACCTCCTATAAATTCCGTCGTATAACAGGGGGTCATATAAACTTGGTGATATACGGTCACTTGACCACGTGACTAGGTTTATTATGTCAGTTGGTCACGTGATCAAGGTTTATTAGGCTAGTTGGTCATGTGACCAGTCGGAACTCCTTTTTTAGGTGCCGGTACACGAAATCAATATTTCAAAGTAAAATTATCGCTTAAAATTCGATGCACATTTTAATTTTTCTTATTATTTAAAATAAAACAGAATTCTTCGCCACAACATTCTTCCGAGGGTTTACGTCACGTTTATGACGTAGTCAGTATCATTCATGACGTCATTATTACAGCTGCATACCTAAGGCGCTTTACACAGTTCGCCATACAAGTGTGTTTTTTTCAAAGTGCGAAAGATGTCAATATGTGCCTTAATTTCGAGTGAAATATTCTATCTAGTCGGATATATGTTTGTAAATATGAAACAGGATAAACAGAATAGTGTTGTGGATTGGAAAATTTGAAGAATAGACAATAGTGTCTTTGATTCCAGGAAAGTTTGTCAGGCTCGGCTCGGGAATTTTATGCTATCAGTACCATAAGATATTGAATAAAAGGTACGGTCTATGTATCATGTTTGTTTTTTTGTTTTGTTTTGTTCATTTACAGTGCGTGACAGGATAAATAGAATAGATGGTTGGTGTCTTGGATGGTTTAAGTTTATCGGGCTCGGCTCCGGAAATTATCCGGTTCGCCTTCGGCTCACCAGATAAATTCCTCCGCCTTGCCCGATAAACTTAACCCATCCAAGACACCAACCATCTATTCTCTATATCTTTACTGCTGTAAAAGTTTACGGATGTGGGGGAAAAAAAAAACACGCGATTTAAATTTTTACGATTTTATTTTTTGACTGATTACACACATGCGTAAAAAATTAGCTCATTGAAATTTTCAGCATAAATATTTTACTCTCTCAAAGACAAATCTCAACATTTAATTAGTTGAATGCGGAGAAAACGGACGAATGTAGGTATTGTTGTCTTGTAAAGAGTTAATATTAGCACCTCTGATACCTGTTTGAGTAAAAAGTTTAATAACTGTTATTATAAGTGATCAAATAACAGGTTCGCCGTTCTTTTTTTACCAGACGTATTGTAGTCAAAACATACATTTAGACCAGAGATCAGACCAAGCATTGTCTTGTCTGATCTCGATCTACTCAGGCCGCCAATGAAGTTTTGAACGGTGCTTGAAGGATTTAATCTTTCAAGGCTTTTTGATGTTATACAAGCATTTTTTTTTTCGTAACGTTCTCAAAAGTCACCTTCTGAAGAAGCGTGAAAAGTTGTTTCTATGACTGTGAGGGAAATTGTTTAAAACATAAATGTGTTGTCCATCTATAAACAAAAGATCTATTAAAGAATTAATAAATACTAAACCCCCTTGTTTCTTTGCTTTATTCATGTTGTTAATCCATTGACATAAACTAATGCATGAGTTATCGCATGTATTATTCTTGTTTTTATTTGACTGCCTATGTATTCTAGAAACAACCATTACTAAACCCAAAAAGACACTATCAACTAATGTAAAGCAGGAATGATAGTGGCTTATTGCGCGGTCATTTTGTGTTGACTGGCAGTCAGCATATAATCGGATGTACATTTCTTGGAGCAGAACAATTGCAAATATGTACAACAAACGCTTGCATTACAACCCTATCGCTTCGAATGATTGCACGTTACATCATACCCCCTTATTCAAATTTCATTTGCAAACTATTGTGTACCCGCGACAGGCATGAAATCTTGTTGACCTGTAGATGGCTATAAATGGATCTAAATTTGTCGGATTTCGGACTCAATTTCGGTCATTATGGTAAAACCTTTTATATCGGTCACCCCTTTTTTCCTTAATGGTAATTTCCTAAAATTTCGGACACTAAAAAAAAAAAATATTCTTTTCTTTCCAACTATATTGGCGAATTACAGTAATCATCAAAGCGTGTATATAGTGGCATCTATAGGTGTATGTAAACGCCTTTCCATACTAATAACCTTTTTTTTCTGTATCGTTGAAGTTTTACGCGGTAATTATCTATGTGTCAAAATTTTACAAATCTGTTTTAGTCGTAAAAAATAGTAAAAATTGGCAGCACGTAAAAAAAAAAAAAAACGTTCTACGGTAATACTACACCTGTAGAACAAACCTGGTTGTGTTAAACTGCAATTTAAACACCAGGTACTATGTGAATGAAGTAAATTATCCTTTTGTCATCCCAATGTTTACAGCAACGTCGTGGCCTCACATTTAAGTAGAAGAATGCTAGTTCCCGCATGGCAAGATATTACCAGATTTACTAGATTTACCAGATATTTTCTCAGAGTCAACAATACAGACGTTATGCCGTGGCCTGTCAACTCTCCTAACGGTAGATAGAGCACTTGTGGGACGTCCGTAGACTTCGTATGCGTTAACTCACCCGGCAGCCACAAAGCGTCCAAGAACTGACAGATGCTCTTCATCAGGGGTGGGCTCGTATCCATCGCTATCTTTAACAAAATCTGTGTGGATGTATAGGACAATGACTTCAAGTAGTGATTGCAAGTCAGGATTGCCATAAGCGGTTGTTTGGGTGGGCATATTACGATGTCTGTTTTTGTCGTAAAATGATGAATGAAACAAAAACGTGATCGATAGAGAGAGTAAAAATATTATCACAGTATAATTCAAGATGAAAATGTGGTGCATTCAATATTTTGTTCATTGAATATAGCGGTACAAAGGTAGATGAAGCGTTTTTTATGGACGTCAGCACATATTCAGGTTTTTATTTCTCATTTGTTATTTTCATTATGGTTTAGTTGATGTTTTGTCCACCTTACGGGCACCGTATCTGACCTAACAAAATCGCGCTGTCTCGAGAGATTTTTTCTCTTTCTTACCAAATATGTAGAAGATTACTCAATGGGAGGTAACTCTATTGGACTACCGATAATAAGTATACGCTATTACAAATACTTTGGGACAAGTCCAATTTTCGATTTTTGGTAGCAAGTGTTAGTTATCATTTATCATGCAGTACTTTATCAATAATACTTAACAATCCCGAGTTTCAACAACCTGAAAGGAGAAAGTTTATGAAAACAGTGTGTTCAAAGGGGAAAATGCTAGTAACCACAATTTTTTCTACCGTTTCCAAGACAGAAGTCATCTTTTGAGCAACATGTCATTTGTCGTCTGCAAATGCTTCCTGTTTCTTCGAGTCTAAAATTTAGGCATTCGGTACAAAGTAAACGTTGAAGAAGCATAGTACAGATGAAACTGTAAGCTAAATACAGAAGACAGCACGCTTAGATAATGCTGAATGAACATGCAGGCGGATGGTATTGATTTGCATGACAAGGGTAAAATATTATGTTCTCTTGTAACAGGCAGACAACAAAAATTTGCAGCTGGAGACATGATTAGAATCCACGTGGATCTATACGACGGTTACGGCCAGAAACGTAAGGTCGGCAAGGACGGTTTGCACGTTCGTATATTTAACGATAAGCTTGGTGCAGCCGCCAGCGGCTATATTCTAGACCATGATAACGGTAGTTACACGGCACTGGTGAAGTGTTTCTGGAGTGGAGAAGCATCTGTAGAAGTCCAGCTGTCTTATCCACGAGAGTTGATAAGAGCAAAACATAACGAGATACGCCAGGTAGGCAACAGATGGCTTGTATCATGCTTCTCACAATCGCCAATTTTATAACCTCCCTTGATTTTAAATATAATTCAGGCATTAATTTTTTTCTTTTATAACATGGCCTACGGTGCGGTGGTGAAGTATATTCAATAACTTTTTTTTTTGTATCGAAAGGGTTAATTATAATAACTAATGTAACAAGTATGCAAGTTTCCCGAATCGCGATTCATGCGTGCTGTCAAAAAAACAACATAACCCTCTGGGAATGATAAACTGAAAGAAAAGTACTCCTACCTTCAGCCGATGACAATATCCATATCAAATGATGCCAAAAGAGCCGTTTAAATCCGAAATTTTACATTCAATTGCAAATGAAGCTCACCTAGAATCCAAAATAAACGTCGCAGTTTCTAACACAGTCGAGTATTGTAGTCTGAAATATGACCTCGATCAAGATTTTTTTTTCAAAACACTGTGAGAAAACGAAAAAATGACTGGTAACCAGTATTTTCTCCCAGCTTTGCTGTTGTTTTCTGACTTTTCAAAAAAGGCGAGCCCTATCATTTGAATTAAATTGGTACAAGTTATCCCAAATATCTGTTACCATTGGAGCAGCTTGTTACTCTTGTTTAAAGTAAACATCTCATATAAAGTTACAGGTGAATTTTATACATTGTAACATTTTATTTAATTTGCATAACAACAGAAAGTATATCACACAGACTGACATTATCATGTCGCTGTAGGAGTATTTTAGCACGGATCCATATGATTTCTGTTTGTTTGATACGTTGTAATTTGTTGTAGACAATTGATCATGGTTTTGCAAATTCAGTGGTTCCTTTTCTGATTTCCGCTCCAATTTTTCAATAATTTGTTTGCTTTACATAATAGAAAACCATTTAGTCCTTGCTCCATTTTGTCGTCTCTCGGACAACCTTGACAACCTTGACAGAATAGAATAGAATTTCTCGTGTAATCTCGTGTAAGTTGGTCTATAAAACAATAAAGAATTACCGACAATTGATAAAATGGCATGCATATAAAATGGTAACATATATTCTGGGACACCCAGTATGTCGTATGCAACTACTTTAACCCTTTACAAAAAATCATGAGTTGGAAAGCTTTTAAGAAAACTGGGGGGAAAAGGAGAAAATGCTGGTAATCGGCATTTTGTCCATTTCCCAGAATGTTTTCTACCACACCAAAATCAAATTGATCTAAGAGCAACATGTAATTTGTTGTCTGCAAATGCTTTTAATATGGGCAAGTTTAAAATTTTGCCAGTTGGTAGGGTCTAATAAATTTGAGATGTTATCGTCTGTCGAAAATGTTTCATATTTACGTAACAGATTATAAGTTACCGGACATACTCTGTTACCTACAAAAATGGTCAAAACAAGACATGCTTCGGACTGGTGACACCTTTACTGGGAACCCGTGCCTGCAACATGACACACCAAAATGGCGGCATGTCCTGGTTTTGCGGGGCTCCGGATAATGATGGCGTGACTTGTGACGATTGGGACTACTTCAGTAAGAACTACAGCTATAGGGAAAGAGTCATGACGGGTCCCGAAGTAAAGTTGTTCAGGTATTAAAGCAGCATGACACTCGATTATGACAAAAATTTATTTTAAACGAAAGTTGATACTATGTAGAGAAAAATCATTACCACATTATTGTTTAGTAATTTCAGTCGTCGAAAGAGGTGGAGTTTATATAGATAGCGTTAAGAATCTAAATGTATTATGCTGCTATGTTCCAATGTTCCATGTTCCTTCAGTGACTGCCAACACCTCTACTTCATCCTGCAGTAGTATATCTCTTTTTTATTTTGCAAAGACCGATACAGAGGACTTGCATTAGACAAAGCGTTTTGCTGTATTTTGTCCAGCAGGGCCCGTATTCAGCCACCATTCTGTAGAATGTTCTTAGCCTTATTCTCCAGAAATTTCTAAATTTGAATGTAACACAACTCTTGATCGGCTAAACCATTTGGTTTAGCCGATCAGAAGTTGTGTTACTTTTTTTTTTTTATAAAATCTTAAAGAATAAGACTAACAATGTTTTTAAGAATGATTGGTGAATACCGGCCCAGATCTTCACTATTTACTATTGTCTAGTTTTGTAGATATAGTGATTTTTAAACGACTGTTTGACAAGATGAATATGAACCCTGCTCTGCTAATATACATTTGAAACAAGTATCGACTCAAGTCAGCCTGCACAGTCCGCCTAAGCAGACAAGGTCAATATTTTTTGCTATTGTTAAATTTTCTGGGTGTCAAAGGACCATTCTACCTCCAGATTCAGTTGGTTGTTAGACAAAATGGATTCTAAGGATCAAGAATTTGTGTGCAGTAAAATCCATTTCAACGATGCACTAAACACCTTTTCGTAGGTGCGTTGCTCATATCTTTTTCTGTTTCTAGGTATTATGGATCTGTGAAAAGAAGTTTATCAATGTTTTCCATAAATGTTGCGGGTAAGTTACACTACGTTTACCATTGGCTTAAAGCTTTTCACATAAAAAAAAAAAAAAACATTTGGAGAAGAAAGTTGAAAGAAGAAAAGTTGATAGTAGGAAAGAAAAATTCATGAGGTGACTTTTTACACTTTGAGAAGAAGAAAACACACACACAAAATGCCACAAAACCTATCAGCAATGACTAGAATTCGAAACAGCGGTCGCCATAACCAAAGACCAGCGATGCTCCCTCCACAGCTATTGTTATACGTCGTTGTGCGATAAAGACTACCTAGTGACAATGCGGGTATGAATTTCATAGGAAAAAAATATCGAAAAAATACGGTTCCAAATACAGTATGATGACGTAACCCGTCTGCGGACTACTTTTAGGCTGGTTTCTGATTTCACTGGTTTCATTAACCCGTAAGCTGCTAAATAAAATGAAATTAAATTTTAAAGCCTTTTCCGAAACTTTAAATTTTGCAATTTCAAGGGTAATTTCTGGAGTAAAAATATTTCCTTATCGGACAGTGTAGATCCAAGATCAGAGTGCACGGTCTGTGAAGTCAGATCTTGATCTACACTGTCCACAAAAGGTCCTTGAGTCACGCTTAGCAGCCTAAGGGTAAAAAAGGGTTTCTTCACTTGAATGCTATTTGTTTTTAAGTTTCGGAATAATTTGTTCATTATTGCTTTAGTATGTGCTTAGAATTTATAAATATATATCTTTGTGTGTGTGTGTGTGTGTGTGTGTGTGTGTGTGTGTGTTGCAGTAACTTTGATAGCTATTGTATTTGCTTCGCGCTGGGTTAAAAAAAATTGACTTCTCGCTCGACCTTCGCTCTCGCGATATATCAAATTTTGCCACGCAGCTCAAAGCGAATACAAGTCCCGGGAAAGTTACTACCAAACACTATTCCATATATAAAAGCCTCCTGTGAGAGCAAGTATAAATTGTCACTGTGATTTTTGTAAACCTTGCTATGCCACGGCGGCCAGCACACACATTGACACGTCTATGAAGTTTTCTTAACCAGTAGTGCTCCTCTCCTTTCCAAGCCGCTGCCTACTTCCAACCGTACAAAATTCAAAACTATATGAGCCAAGTTCTGGCAAAAGGGTGCTTAATGCATCTCCGTGATGCATAATACCAAGCAGGTCATCACATAGTCATGGACCCATAAAATACATTTTGTTTAACAAATGTCTGAATCATGAGGTAGAATGATCCTTTGACATGCAGAAAATTGACCCAAAGCAAAATGTTTCGGCACAAGTCAGCCAGCGCGGACTGCGCAGACTGACGTGGGTCGATACTTTTTGCAGATGCTCCCGTTTTCACAAAGCACGGCTCATATCTTCTTCATGATTAGTCTCAGATCAATGATTAGTAATTTACGACTGGGAAAAAGTGGACATGTTTATTCTGCAAGCAGGTCCAATTATGCCACCAATATACAAGAGTTGCAACCCGCGTCCAAAGAATGCCCCGCGACTCTTATTCACACTTAGCAAATAGTTAATAAAATTGGGGATATAGAGATTACGGACGTAGTGTTGTCGTACATCAAAAATATCTAACAAGGTTGAGAGAATTGTCGAGCCTTGGCGGGGTATTTGTGTTCGACACAACTCGGCCGATTCCATACCTACATCTAACCTCGTTTGTATAAAGGATGTTTCCATTTTCAACAACCAATCACATGATCTTATACATGGCGGCGCCCATGTAAAACGCTTAGCAACGACATGAACAACCATGCTGAAGTTATTCACATCAATCGATCTATCGATGAAAGCTCCCATTGGAATTGATAAACCACGCTTAGATTGAATGTACAAACTGTTTGCTGACGGAAATACTCTTGGAAATATATCGATAGAAAATTGTGACTGACGTTTTCTTTTTTAAGAGGAGCCTTACAATTTCAGTAACCTTAAAACGGTGTACTTCTGGCGAACAAATGTACCGTGCAGATGCATATCAAGCTGCGTGATACAGCCGAGGGACTTGATCACCAGATCACCCGAGGTTTTCCGAATGTTATTTTCAATATACGACAAGACTATGTACATATTCTATCTATCTTTTAACGTCTGATTTGTACTCATCGTGAAAAAGATGTGAAAAATGTAGCAGAAAGTTGAAAGTCCATTTTTATCGGAACTCCCATTTCAAAATGTCATTGCCCACATATAGCAATTTATGGTAGTAATTAAACGTCCGAAAATTACGATTGAGGTCGCTTTGGATTATTCTATATGAGAAAAACACGGTAAACAGGCATTCAAATGACGTCACATGCAAGAATTACGTAGGCAAATCATAGGAGAGTAGAGCGCGTGCTATGACATCATTCTTTTTTCGCGGGCTTTCTGTAGTAATCGTTAATCATATTTGGATTACATTTCATTCATAAATGGTAAATGGGGGGGGGGGGTGGAGTCACTTGAACATTCTCTTCTATAAATATCCCTGGTAGCCTATATCAAAAGCAATATCGCATACGTGTTATTGCATAGATATTTTTAGATGTCCTCTCTTGATTTATGCTACTTATTCATTGAATTCGTGTCGAAAACGATAAATAGAGAATAGATGGTTGGTGTCTTGGATGGGTTAAGTTTATCGGGCAAGGCGGAGGAATTTATCTGGTGAGCCGAAAGCGAACCGGATAAATTCCGGAGCCGAGCCCGATAAACTTAAACCATCCAAGACACCAACCATCTATTCTATTTATCCTGTCACGCACTGTAAATGAACAAAACAAAACAAAAATCAGACATGATACAAAGACTGTACCTTTTGTTCAATATCTTATGGTACTGATACCATAAAATTCCCGAGCCGAGCCTGACAAAATTTCCTGGAATCAAAGACACAGTACTGTCTATTCTTCGAATTTTCCAATCCACGACACTATTCTGTTTATCCTGTTTCACATTTACAAACATAAATCCGACTAGACAGAATATTTCGCTCGAAATTAAGGCACGTATTGACATCCTTCGCACAATGAAAAAGACACAATTGTATGGCGAACTGTGCAAAGCGCTTTCGATATGCAGCTGTAATAATGACGTCATGAATAATATTGACTACGTCATAAACATGACGTAAACCCTCGGAAGAATGTTGTGGCGAAGAATTTTAATTCATTTTAAATAATAAGAAAAATCAACATGTGCATCGAATTTTAAGCGATAATTTTACTCTGAAATATTGATTTCGTGTACCGGCACCTAAAAAAGGAGTTCCGGCTGGTCACATGACCAACTAGCCTAATAAACCTTGATCACGTGACCAACTGACATAATAAACCTAGTCACGTGGTCAAGTGACCGTATATCACCAAGTTTATATGACCCCCTGTTATACGACGGAATTTATAGAAGGTGACAGGATAAAACTATTTATACACAAGAGTCGGGTTTTGGAGATTTTTATTCACCTTTTTATTTATATACTATTTTTCTAGAAAAGTACGAAAATCCTGAATCCAACGTAAAACCACCCTGCAGCATGTACAACAGGACAATGTTATGGTTTCTACCGTCTCCAGTCGGCTACTTTTACGACAGTAAATGGAGGACAGATCACTGTACACCTCCGTCTGTTGACAGTTTTGGTGCTTGTTTGAGGGACAAATATTTGATCTTGTACGGAGACTCAACAGTAAGACAGTGGTTTGTTGATATCTATAACAGGTTTGGTTGCGAACTCCTGACGGAAAAATGGACTTACGATAAGTGGGTTGACGAATCCATAGCGCATTGTAGCTCTCTTAATTTGATCTTAGAATGGATCCCGCATGAACTTCCCGGTAATACTCGCCCTCGACACAGAGTCAAACATTCCGTAGCGGGACATATGTTAGAAAACATGAACAAAACGAATGTTATATTCCTAATACATATGTACGGTCACTTACGCAGTGTACATCCTGATGTGTTCCGACAACGGGTAGCAGCCATTCGACACAGCATCGAAAAAGTGTCAGAGGTAAATAAAAACGCAATATTTATGATCAAAGCTGCTCCCACTGACAGGGGCTCTGTCGATTTCATCGCGTATCTTCACAGGACGTTTCTAATCGAGGAATTTCGCGGAAGTTATGAGAAAGTGATTTACTTGGACAACAAAGACATAACTATCGCAAAGAATATATTTGGCCTTCATCCGAAATCCGACGTCGTTAGGGAAATGGTGAACCAGATGTTTTACTATCTGTGTTAATTCTTACCGACGATGGAAATTTAAAATCGTCAGTATTCACAACATTTGCTGACGGTAAAGTAAATGCTGCTGAAAATCATGGGATTTAATTGTGAAAATGCAGAAGAAAAAAACTGTGGAGAAACATGAATATGCTAGTTCGCAGCGTTTTGTCTCTTTCCCACAATGTCTTAAATAAGAGTTTTCCTCCAAGTCGTGGAAACACAGGATTGTTTTATATAGGACAAATCTATGCCTGTATGGCTCTCTCTCAAGCAAAATCTATAAACTTTCTTACATAGACACAGATGTATTATAAACTTGTCTAAAGGGAGATAAAAAATGAACATATCAAGACGTGTTCCCTTGATCTCTTGACCCGTTACCAAAAGATCCAAAGGTTCAACGAGTTTTGGGAAAATGAGAAAATGCTGGCACATGTACTGTAAATAAATGTTGGTTTTCATTGTAACCTCGTCCTTAAAACACGTGATTGTGAGGTTAAGGGTTAAGCATTTTCTACTCCGGACGACCTGTGTTCGTCTAACATCTTCCTACCTTTGGAAATTTTATGGCGATAGCTAGCCTGGGCCTAGGCGGTAATAATCTTTTAATCACTCCTTATCCCGGTTTCCTTCTACGATCTATGCAGATCTGTGCCAAACTTTTTTATCGGTTCCGTTTTTTGACAAAGTAACTTCAGAATATCGAATGAAAGAATGATCGGACTGGAACCGAGGCTAGGCGATTGAAGAAATCGCTCATTACGAACAATTGCGCCTGTTGTCACGATGTTGTTTCATGTATGTATGAAGTAGGCTTAATTTTTGATATCACGTCATTCGAAGGTTTTTAGGTCATCTGCTGGAAACCAGTAGAACGCACGAGTTTTTGAGTAAGAGTAAAGGGTATGCAAATTAATAAATGCTGAAAAAGCAAGTTTATTTAAGTATTAATATTCTGTCTTAACCCTTATCCACGCGTTCGTTACTGTACGAGTATATATGTGCACTGTGATCTTGTTCTACACTCTCGGCTGTTTCATTAGTATTTTCGGTCATGTAAACCCAGTTCATCACTACGGAATCTATGTAACTGTCAACAATTTGACTGATTCGGCACGGTAATGCTTAACCCTAAGGCTTTTAAGCGCGACTCACGGACCTTTTGCGGACAGTGTAGATCAAGATCAGACTACACTGTCCGACAGTAGATAGAATAGAAGAAGTTGCTTTAAAAAAGTACAAATAAAGATACGAGTCTTCTTGAACGGGCGCGGAGATTAACTCTTTGCCAATTTAAGTAGGTTTCGTGGTGTGTAGATCAAGATCAGACACCACAGTACGTGCAGTCTGATCATTGATCTATACTGTCCGCTACCTGATACTAAACTGGGACCAAAATTATGGTCGGTTGCATTTGCAATCTACGTTTTCGACTTCTTAAATAACCGAATTATTTTTGCTGACGAAAGGGTGAAAGAGAAATAACTCTCTAGCATCAAATTTGAAATAGATTTATCTCCCTTATCTCATCTTATGTCTCAAAAGTCAAAGGAGGGGTATCAATATGGCCGTTTCCATGACTACTGCCGATTTTCTTTAAGCTTTGTATACTGAAACTTATATACGTTGCCTGTAGTAGTATGCAATATTGAATCAATCGGTAAAGATTTGTAGGGTGTGTGCTTGTTCAAAGTGGATAGGGTATTTCTGACCCGACGAGGGGGGTTTCTTAGGAAATTGATGATATTTTTATTGTTAGTTCCTAATTTTAACAATTTTATACTTTCTTAAGCAATACCAGATATAACAGCTTATGCTAAAACTGTAAAATTCTGATATGAAATTTGTTTTTACTCAATTGTATATGACATGCCTAAATTTTAGCTCTTTTTTAATTCTCCAATTTTTAGAAAAACCACAACATCGTTTTATACATAAAGGGGTTCCAATGATGATTTGTTCTTCTATAGTATATTAAATGGTCACTGTAAAATTATGACCATAATGTCCTACAACCAACTGTTTTTTGAGTTATCTACCCTTGATTTTTCTTTTTTTTTTACAAATTTTTAGGGTCTTCATTTCTGAGACGGCTACTGTGAAAATAACGTTATTTAATGCAGTGAAACTTGTTCTATCTATATTTTTGATTACAGATATATCCCCCTTTTGTTTTGTACATACAGCTTCTTTGCTCCAGTGACTTTTTGGGCGATATTAACTATTCAGTTCGAACCTATTCCTTACACTTCGATTAAACTAATTCACTCCAACCACTTATTGATCACAGGAACCTTGTCTCCTCAGTACCGAACTTGAATGGTTGCTTGTTTGTATGGTGTTTAACAAGGTTTTCAACAATATTAAAGTCGTATTACGGCAACCAGTGTATCTATCAATGTTTTTTTTTTTTTTTTTCGGCCGATCCTTTGTACAATATTTCTTCCAAGCCACTTGCTGCTTCTCCGCATAGCCATCATCATAAAAAAATAAAATAATAAAAAAATGATCAGCAGTGCTGACGTGCAGAGAGGAGAGGGGGGTTCCCATGGGGATTTTTGGAAAGTCTCCCCCAGAAAGGTTTTGAATTGTAGAATGTGTTTGTTTGGCAGTTCTTTTCCTGCAAAGTGTACGCAACAGCGTTTTTGCCTACAGGCAGCTACACCCCTGACTAGCAATATCGTTAAAAATAACTTTTCTTTTGAGACAACGTTTTCAAAAGTAGTGCTTTATAGACCTAAAAATAAAAAGTCCGTAGGCTGTAATCGGTTATTTATTTCTTGTGAAAATCCTCTTTTGAAAGTCAAACACTTAAACAGCAAAGCATAGCCTTTTCATATTTACATTTAAATCTGTGCAAACACTCTCAACTCCAGGTTGTCCGTCCGTCCGTTTCTCTGGCAGTCTGTAGGCGTAATTCTGTGTCCTCTCCTTCTCCTACAGTTTCAATCCAATTTTGTTGAAATTCAAACGAAGGCCTTCTTACTATAGTAACTTGTGCACTTGCAGTTTTCTTTATGATTGGTCGACTATTACAGGAGTAATGGCCCTTTGGACTTTTTCTAGGCCCAGTGACAAGACAACATTTGGAGATATTTGTCACTCTGCGGCAATTCTCTATAATAATCCATTTGTCCCGTTCTGTTTTCCAGATTAAAGATAAATGATCGTTAAACACGATAAAACTAACGACTACTTCCATTCGAGTTTAAGAACATTTGAAAATTACCTGCAATGGGGAGGGGGCATTCTTCAGTTATTTCCCTTGATTCCTCTCCCGGCCAACATTGGTCCTTAAAAAGGAATTATTTGGTTTTTCCTTCACTACACATCTATATTCTTGAGATGATATCTCATCTAAATCTAGTTAGATTGTTTTACAAATCGATATATTCATTTTTCTCTGATGATTGAGAACAGATTTTGCTTTAAATCTACATGGAGACCTTACATATATACGATTTATCATAAATCAAATTATATTTATCGCAATATCCCCACGGGAATTAAGGATAAAAGCAAAGATATAATCATAGGTAAAAGGATCAATCAGATTTTTTGGTAACCTTTAGTCTTTATCTGGCAAGGGGATAATTTGCCTTGCAGGAATGAACCCCCCCACCCACGCCCCCAGCGATTAATTCTGGCTGGTGCATGGCAGGCAGGACAGATCGACAACTTGTCTTATCTGTTTGGTTAGAGAGGGTGAAGCATGTCAAAAACCAAACGTCTGTACTTTTACCACCACATTTTCTACTCTTTACGGAGCCGTACTGAATTTGTCGTCTGCAACTGCTTTCAGTTTCGATATATTCCAAAATTTTTAATCGTCTGGTAAAGATCTAAATCATATGGGTTACATGGAATTCCAAGAAACCATGTGATAACTAATATGACCCATGCTCTGGCAAAAGAGGTTTGATTCATCTCTATGCTGCTTTATACCAAGCCAATCATCACATAACTATGGATCCATAAAACAATTTTGTGCAAATAACCGGCTGAATCCTGAGATAGAATGGTCTTTGAACATGCTGAAAACGTACAGATAGCAAAATGTTTCAGCCTTTGCACTGACTGCAAAAAGTTTCAGCCTTTGCACTGACTGCAAAAAGTTTCAGCCTTTGCACTGACTGCAAAAAGTTTCAGCCTTTGCACTGACTGCAAAAAGAATCAGCCTTTGCCCTGACTACACAGGCTGACCTGGGTTGATACTTCTTGCAAATGCATTACACCCCCTTTTCCACAGCGTGGCTTATCTATCTATGTGGTGGTTAACCCTTGTCCTGCTGAATAAAAGAAATGAAACTTTATAGTAGACAGTAGAAGCCCAAAACTTTCTTGTTTCAAAGGTATTTTTGGAGGAAAGATATCTCCTTATCGGGCAGTGTAGATCAAAGATCAGACTGCACGTTCTGTGCAGTCTGATCTTGATCTACGCTGTCCGCAAAAGATCGGTGGGTCGCGATAAGCAGCCTAAGGGTTAATATAATTGATATGGTTAAGTATTTTCTCTGAAAATGGGTTGAACCCTGAGCTAGAATGGTCTTTGGACATGCAGAAAACGTACTGACTGCAAAAAGTTTCAGCCTTTGCACCGACTGCACAGGCTGACCTGGGTTGATACTTCTTGCAGATGCATTACACCTCCTTTCCACAGCATGGCTTATCTCTACATGTATCTATGTGGTGGTTAATATAATTGATTCGGGAAGGTATGTGTTAACCATTTCTTCTTAAAAAGAATTAACTTGTCTGTACTTTGATTAGTTCAACTTCACTTCAAGTACTGCGAAAAGTCTTTTTGTTGTTGTTGTTGTTGTTGTCATTTACAAAACGAAATAAACAAATTTTGTATTTCAAGAACGACCTTTTCAATTTAGATCTTTACAAACAATCCTGATTAGAGTATTTTACTTTACGATCTCGCATTTGCATAGTCATTTTTTTTTTTTTGAACACGTTACGCCAAATTAGCTCTTAACTCTTCGCCAAACCATTCCTTGTTTCTCGAACGTGAAGAAAACGCTTTTGAAGACATTGTGGGGAGGTGAGAAAATGCTGGTTACCAGCATGTTCTCATTTTCCCACCAAGTTTTCTACCCTTCCGAAGACAGATTCCAATATTTGAGCCATGTTTTGTTTCTCATCTGCAAAATGCAAAAATTGGACAAGTCTAGAATTTTAGTCGTCTGGAAAACAGGGGAAAGGAGAAAAAATGCTTTTGATTCAAAGTTTGGTTTGTATTCAAGAAGATCTGTGTTGACAGGCTGGAAAACAATATTTGAAAAAGATAAAATGCTGATTACCAGGATCTAGATTTGATCCTCACCGCTCGTTTTGGAATGTCCTTTGGCAAATCGCCATAGAATCATAGCCCAGTGTTGGTGTAGCCAAGGATGCATCTCATCGTATAGCTGAAATATTGTTGATAATAAAGTAAGGCACCTGTCATGCATAAGAGTTTTCAAACTTCCTTTCAATGAAATACTACTTTGAGAATGGACAAATTTCGACACAAACAATTTGTACCCGCCCTCTCAGCTCTTTCGGCTGTAGATGAAATCAAAAATCGACTTTTCCCACGAGCTTACACCTTCGCAAGCCAAAATGACGATCACTACGTGGATCTTACCCCTTGGCTGATCGAGTCGAAATTTGTTAGATTCGCGATACGTGTAATCATTGGTTGCAGTCAGGACTGAAAACACCAATCAAATAGCGCGTTACAGTTGCTATCAAACATCAGCAGAACGTAAGTGATCAAAGTACTGAAAGTACTGACAGACTAGCTAATTTGATTGATTGATTGTTTATTTGGCGTTTATCCCTGTTTTCAACATTATTTCAGTTATGTAGCGGTGGCCAGTGCACATATCCATGCTTTCCTGATGTTTCTTTTACCAGTACTCCGCACAATATTCTTTCCAAGCTACTGGCTACTTTCCACATAACCATCGACGAAACGTGAGAGAGAAAGGAATCCTGTCACAATGACTATCATCAATCGTCGGAAAGAAATTCCGAGTCAGGGATCGAACCAGCGACCTCTTGTTCTCAAGTCCTGTGCGCTACCGACTTAGCTGCCAGGGCTATGCGTGCTATTGGTTAACTATAATCCAGTTTAAGTTTAACCTTTAATCTGCTACAAAATGTTAAATGAAACTTTCAAGCCGATGGTAAACACCTGAATATTGCTATTTCAGAGTTACATTTTGGAGACAATACATCCTCTTATCTGGTAGTGTAGATCCAAGATCAGACTGCACGCTCTGTGCAGTCTGATTGTAATCCACACTGTCCGCAAAAGGTCATTGAATCGCGGTAGTGCTGTTAAAGGAAACTTCAGGAAAGCACGGATAGGTGCTCTGGCCTCCACATTATCACTAAAGTAATGTTGAAAACGGCGTTAAACACCATGCAATCAATTACTCGATATTCAGTAGCACAAGATGTAGTTTACTGTCTAACTGTCTTTACAAAATGAAAATTTTACACTTGTCCAAATTCAAAGCTGTTGCAGACCATAGATTAAATGTGGTTGATCTTATGAAACCTGATTCCAGACGGGCAGAAAACAATGTGGGAAAAGGAGAAAATGATGGTTACCAGCAGTTTCTCCTTTTCCTGCAATGTTTTCAAACGGATTCTTCCCCAGTGTCGTTAAAACTTGTGATTGTTTGGTAAAGGGTTAAAACATTGAATAGCAGTTTAGCATAACAGTTTAACAGTACACAATGATCTAAATAATGAATGAATGAAGGAATGACAAGGGTTCCCTGTCCAGTGAGAGTTAATATAGCTGGGATTTGCCACAAGTTACCTAGGTGTATCTATTAATAGATTCATTCATAATGTAACAGTGGTGTAGGAATGAGTGATTCTCTGCTTTGCATAGGTCACTTAATTTACATATAAGCGAAGATCTTGTACCTTATAAATGACCTCTTGTTCAGTTTATTACTTTGTAAGACGACATGTTCAAATTGGAGTGTTAGAGATTTAGTAGTTTTTGTCAAAATTGTCATATATAACAGAGTTAAAGATTTCTAACAGAAAGAAGTATTTTCTGTGGGGCAGTATTTGGCAACTATAGGGTTTTTTGTTTACATTGACTTTAGGTCAGTCTTGATGCCTATAGACTAGCTTCGCTAGTCTAAAAATGGCGACCACAGGAGAAAGTTGACGGATATGCTGGGAATTATTACCAAAAGAATACAGACACACAATATTTTCTGCAACATTCACTGTCACAAATCAATTAAATGAAGTTTTAGGATACATCCCAACACACGATGATAGGCTGTCAAAGTACGTGTGTGGCCTTTGCTACGCGAAACTAAGCTTTTGAAAATAGATTTTGACTTGGTAAATCGTATGTCAAGTTTGCGATTTGAAAAGCAGGCAATTGTTGGCGAATTACGGAGAGAGCATGCTGAACAAACTATCATTTGGCCAAACCTTAGTGGCCGATTGTCAAGGACCCCCGTTAACTGAATATGCATCTGTTACCTTAATTATTTAACATTTTACCAAACAATCCTGGGTTTTCACGACCCTGGGAGAGCAGCCTTTTGAAAACATTGTGGGAAAAGGAGAAAATGCTGGTAAACAGCATTTTCTCCTTTTCCAACAATGTTTTCTACTCTTTCCAAAAAAAATTTCAAGTTTTGAGTCACATTTATTTTCTCGTCTGCTAAAGCTTTCAATTTGGACTGGTCTACAAGTTTGTCGTTTGGTAAAGGGTTAACCAACGACAAAATGTTGGATTCGTCCAAATTGGAAGTATTTTGCAGACGACACCTTGATTGTGGCTCAGATGATGTGATTCGTCCTTCAGAGAGAAGAAAACATTTCGGGTAAAGGAGATAAGGCTGGAAACAATTTATTGGTTTTATTAGGAAGCAGAGAGTAGGCCTATATATACGAATACCTACATTATATTGGACCTTTATGCTGGCTTGGACTGATACTTCTTGCACATGCATTGCACCCCGTTTCTATGTGGTGATAAATATAATTGATTTGGTTAACTATTTTGTCTGAGAAAAAAAAAAATGTCTGTTTGATTATTTAATCGTCTTCTAAACTTGTCCTTGGGCAAGTCACAACAGAATCCTAGCCCAGTGTTGGTGTAACTAAGGATGCATGTCGTCGTGATAAAGCTGGAATATTTTCTAAACCGCCTGTCATGCATAATCGTCTTCCAAACGTCCTTTCAATAAAATACTACGGAAGTCATTTTGAGTGCTGACACATCTCTACACAAACAGTTGCAGGCTCGGCCCATCCTCTCAGCTCTTGGGCTCTGGATGGGAAAAAAATAGACTTTTCCTAGGGGTTTTAAAAATAGTTACCTCCAAAATAAATATGTATGAGGTGGATAGTCTAGATTCATGTGTATGTGTAGTCTGATCTTGATCTATGAGGTCACTAAAAGTCACTTTAAATATCAAAGAGATCAATAGCTGTATCTTTACAAAGGCCACTTACTCCGTATACGCTGGTCTGTGAGTACTGTCGGTGCTTTGATTATCATTTCAAATATTTGACCTGAAATACCCACATGTTACGCAGGTGTTCCTTTACCTCTAAATCCCGCATTTAAAAAAAAAAGCCATGAGGACGAACGCTTTTGAAAACATAGCAGAAAAAGGAGAAAATGCTGTTTGTCAGCATTTTCTCCTTCTCCTGGAATGTTTTTTACTTTTTGTGAAAGACAAATTTTGTGTTTTGAATAACAATTTACCCATAACCTGCTATGTAAGTAAACTGAAACTATCAAGCCGAAAGTAAAAACCCAAATGTTGCTATTTCAAAGTTTCATTTTTTTTTTTTTTTTTAGGGGGGAGCAGGGGGAATAATATCTCCTTATCGGACAGTGCAGATCCATGAGCACGTTCTGTGCAGTCTACTCTTGCTCTACTACACTGTTCGCAAACGGTCCTTGAGTTGCGCTTAGCAGGTCTTAGGCTTATTGTGTCGTCTGGAAATAATTTCGATTTACTCGAGGCTGAAATTTTGTTGTCTGGTCAAGAGTTATTGGACGCTAGTACCAAACTATGAGAATTTTTTGTCGATAATTTCGATCCAAATCAAAGATGCATCTGTTACCTTAATTATTGACCAAACTACAAAATGTTGAACTCATCCATATTGAAAGTGTTTTGCAGACGACACCTTAATTGTAGCTTAAATAACATAAGTCGTCCCTCAGAGGGTAGAAAACATCGCGGGAAAAGAAAAGAACGCTGGAAATAACTTACTGGGTTTATTCGGGAGGAGAGCGTATATACGAGTACATATATTATAGTGTACCTTTATGCTGGCTGATCCTGAGATAGGCAATAAAGTTTTTAACTGTAGACGAGCAAGACAGAATAAGGGATTTTCGGTTTCAAGTTGTCTAGTGAGTTCTAAATGACATCTCTTATCTTTTCATTGTGATTGAGCGAAGTGATCATCTTGTTACGTCCAAAGATGAAAAGGTTTGCTTCTATCGGACAATAGTTTTATTTGTATCTAACAGTAACTGTGTTCATACAATGTCTGTCTGTCTATGTGTGTGTTTGTATCTGTGTGCGCATCTCTCTCTCTCTCTTTCTCAAATTTAGTAACCTACCTAAGTATGCATGAATTCTTAAACAGATAAGATCAATAGACAGTTGACCCTCTACCAGACGACAAAATTTTAGCCTTGTCAAAACTGAAAGCCTTTGCAGCCGACAATTTCAATGTGGCCCAGATGGTGCATTTTTTCTTTTTTTTTTTTTTTTTTTTAATAGGGCAGAAAACATTGTGGGAAAAGGAGAAAATGCTGGTAACTAGCATTTTCTCCTTTTCCCACAATATTTTCAAAAGGCTTCTTTCCCAGGGTAGTTAAAAGGCGGCATTGTGCGGTAAAGGCTTAACAAGTAGAAGAATTTACCGTCGAGAGACTTGTACTTACAAAGGGTAAAGAAATTAAATGGTTGCAAAAGCTGCGGCCATGGAAGCAAATACTAGCTTCCAGCATTTGCTCCTTTTCTCAGAATGCTCACAAAGTTTCCTTCATCAGAGTCGTTTAAACACAGCATCGATTAGTAAAATCTAAATACATGTCTGTCTGTCCGTCAGATTGTATGCTTGGGTTTAATTTAGTTGTATTGTGTTTAACGCCGTTTTCAACATTATTTCAGTTATATCGCGGCGGCCAGTGCCCCTATCCATGCCTTCCTGGAGTTTCTCTTTACCAGTGCTCCGCACAATATTCTTTCCAAGCCACTGGCTGCTTTCCCACATAACCATCGTCGAAACAATGGTCAGCAGTGAGAGACGAATGAATCCTGTCGCAATGACTATCATTAATCCTCGGAAAGAAATTGGCCAAGCCGGGGATCGAACCAGCGACCTCCTGTTCTCAAGTCCTGTACGCTACCGACTGAGCTACGGGGCTCGGCATGCTTGGGTTTAAAGGAATTCATAGAGAGAAAAAAATAGCAGTGTTTTGCAGGTTGTTTACAAAACTGGTGCTTTTTGGTCTACTAGTGGAGTTGTTCAACTTACTGTTTACACAAGTGACAACTCACTACCTTTTTCTGAGGTAAGGATCCATTAACTCATCTACCGTAATATAGAATTGAACCACGCTCTGGCAAAAGGGGGTTTAATGCATGTCCGTGATGCACTGTACCATGCAAGTCATCACATAATTATGGATCCTTAAAAGTCCATTCTGTTCAACGAACGACTGAATTTGGAGGTAGAAAGGCTCTTTGAGGTGCAGTAAATTTACCTAAAGCAAAATGTTTCGCAAGCTGACCTGGGTCGATACTTTTTGCAGATGCATTAAACCCCCTTTTCACAGAGTATTGCTCAATTATTTATGACTGGCCTAGGAAAAGTATTGTATTGGTGTTTTTAAAGTGGCATCTAACTATATTTCGTCTTGCAAGTTTTTTTCTTTGTTTTTAGGAAATATTGATACGGACTCGCAATTTTTCATTCGCATGCAGAAATGGCCTGAAATAAAAAAAAAATATATGGACAGAAACATTAATTAAGAAGACACGAGAAATAACCCAGTTGTTTTGTAAAACACTTTACCGTTAGTAACGGAGTAGCTGTATCCTTCATAATGGATAAATAGATAATCTCACAGAAGAATCTTTGTGTTGGAAAAGGTACATACGCTTAGGCCTCGAAAACATTCTACACGGAAGTAATCAAACTCAAAAACGAACCATGCTCTGTGAAAAGGGGGCTTAATGCATCTGCGAAAAGTATCGATCCAGGTCAGCCTGCGCAGGCCGCGCAGGCTGACCTGGGCCGAAACCTTTCGTTATTGATTAATTTTCTGTATGTCCAAAGACCAGTCTACCTTATGATACAGTCGGTTATTAGACATAATGGCTTAAATGGATCCCTTATTACGCGATAACTCATTTGGTATCATGCATTACGGAGATGCATTAAGCCCCCTTTTGCCAGAGCATGGCTCATATGCATTTCCTCCTGATTCCCGCGTTGATGATTTACTTACAAACAAGAACTGGGACCCTTGAAAACGATACTCTACTAGAGTATTATCAAAACTAAATCATGGATTTGATACGCTGATGGGGGAGGTTTTATGTGATGCAATATTTTAGAAACGCTGGCCATACGACAAAAATACGGTATACTGAGGCTACTTCATTCACCCAAAAAGGAGAAAGCGTCCAAGTGAACCCAGACGTCTGGTCACCGTACATGGACGCATTAGACGTAAGCACAGCCCTGAAAGACGATCCATTGTTCGATATTAGAAATTCCGTGTTCCTCAACTTATCTTCGGCCTTTTTGGACGGTAAATATAAATGCAATATTTCTTATTTCTGTTTGTGGAACAGTAGAAATCTACAATTTAAAGGCGCGTCTAGACCTGTTACCGTGACCACGCGACAACAAAAATCAATGGCAACACATACGAATACATTCAAATGCATCTATCTTTACTAACAGAGGCACATGTCATTGCGATATTATGTCGAATAAGTACATTCATGCTTTTATTTCTCATTTGTTATTTTCATTATCGGTAAGTTACGGGCTCTGTATCTGTCCTTAACAAAATCGCGCTGTCTCGCGAGACTTGTTCATTATCTTTCCAAATATGTAGAAGAGTGCTCAAAGAGAGATAACTCTTTTTGACTGGCGATAATAAATATACGCTATCGAGAATACCTTCGGACAAATCCAATATTCAACTTTGGATGGCAAATGTTAGTTATCACTTATCATGCAGTACTTTATCCAAAATGTTTAATTATCCCAAGTTTTCATGATCCGAAAGAATAAGGCTTTTGAAAACAATGTGGTCAAAAAAGAAAATGCTAATAACCAGCTACTATTTCCAAGACAGGGGTCATCTTTAGAGCAACATCAAATTCGTCGTGTGCAAATGCTTCATGTTTCATCGAGTTTAGAATTTAGGCGTTCGGTACAGCGTGAAGGGTTAAGGTAGTATACTACAGATTTAACCGTAGGCTAACCATCGAAGAGAGCAGGCTAAGATAAGATTGAATTAAGGTGCAGGCTGATTTTTGTCACACTCTTCACAAAGAACACCGGTGGTATTGATTTGTATGATAAGGGTTTAAATATTATGTTCTTTTGCAACAGACAGAAAACAAACATTCGCAGTCGGGGACATGATTAGAATCCACGTGGATCTATACGACGGTTACGGCCAGAAACGGAAGATCGGAAGGGACCGTTTGCACGTTCGTATATTTAACGATGAGCTTGGTGCAGCCGCCAGTGGCTACGTTTTAGACCATGATAACGGAAGTTACACGGCACTGGTGAAGTGTTTATGGAGTGGAGAAGCATCTATAGAAGTCCAGCTGTCTTATCCACGAGAGTTGATACGAGCAAAACATAACGAGATACGCCAGGTAGGCAACAGATGGCTTGTTTCATGCTTCTCACAATCGCCAATTTTATCAGATAACGTCTCTTGTTTTCAATGTAGTTGTACTTACGTTTTTTTTTGTGTTGCACTTTTTGTATTCGACTTGTAAATTTCACGGTTTTGTAAATTTCCTTGAGGTACAAACCTTTGTACGTTTGTGCAGCACGAAACGGGCTACTTGTAGGTAAGCGGAACTTCATATTCATTTTCGTGCTTCACGAAAGTTGAACAGTCGAAAGTTGAATACGGCTAATTACAATTTTTCTTGGCCCGGCCTGGTAGCTCAGTGGTTCGTGTATCTAACTCGTGACCTGGTAGTTGTTCGATATCCGGTTGAGGCAAACTTTCCTTCTGGCGATTCTCCGCCTCTCACCTCTGATGCTATCCTGGGTCCAGGCGGCAATAATTCTTCAATTACACCGTATATAGCTGTAATCGCCGTCTATTATAGATCTTTTGCAGCTATCTGTTAATCGCTTCTGTTATTATTAACGTCATTTTTGACAAAGTAACGTCCAAATGATAGGAAAAAAAAAAATGAACGGACTGGAGCCCAAGGCTACTCTGATGCATGTGGGAAAAGTAGTCAGTGGCTTAGAAAGAAATTTTTATGTCAGTACTGGTGTGAGAAAGCCACGAAACGCACACATAAGTGCCTTGATATGACCTAAGCCGTCAAAACGGCGTTAAACTCGGATACAAACAAATCTAATGAATATTGCTTTATGACATGGCCTACGTTGCGGCAGTGATGTAAACCCAATAAATAGCTTGGTATCGAATGGGTCAAAATGACTAGTGCAAAAAGTATGCAAATGAACCAAATTAAGCAAATTCATACGCACCGCCAAAACAAAAACATACTCTCTGTAAATGCAAGACTGAAACATAAGTCCATCTACCTTCAGCCAATCCGTATTAATCTATTCCAAAACAGACACGTTTCGATCCGAAATTTTCCGATTACAATTGAAGCTCTCCCAAAATCCAAAATAAACGCCACAAATCCATGCGTGTTTTTACACATTCTAGTATTGAAAGTCCTCAAAATGAACCTGATCAAGAATGTTTTTTCAAAACATCGCGAGGAAATACCGATAACGAACATGTTCTCCTTGTTCTGTCATTCAAAAAACAAATCCCATCTTTTGATACACATTTAAGACAGGGTGTCAAAAAATCCCTATCAATTTTCCATCACATGTTCCTCGTTACCTCTGTTTGTTTGATTATGACGTCGCAATATGTTCTAAATAATAGTTGATGGTTTTGCAAGATTTAGCGGTTCTTCTCCCGATTTCTCTTCTAATGTTTTGATAATTTGTTTCATTTATAAAGGGAAAACATTATTTCGTTAAACAGTTGTGCCGTATGTCGGACAACCTTGGCCGTAGATTGTATACCTTTCTAGATACAGCAAGCCAAGCCCCGGTAGCCCAGTCGGTAGCGTACAGGACTTGACTTGAGAACAGGAGGACGCTGGTTCGATCCCCGGCTTGGCCAATTTCTTTCTGAGGATTGATGATAGTCAGTGCGACAGGATTCATTCGTCTCTCACCGCTGACCATTGTTTCTACGATGGTTATGTGGGAAAGCAACCAGTGGCTTGGAAAGAATATTATGCGTAGTACTGGTAAAAGAAACTACAGGAAAGCATGGATAGGTGCACTGGCCGCCGTGATATAATTGAAATAATGTATGTTGAAAACGGCGTTAAAAACCATACAATCAATCAAAAATCTTGATACAGCAAAGGGTATAGGGATCGGCACAAGCTACTGAAAACGGGCCGAAACTCTGACTATTTTTAGCATAATGGGAGGTCACTCTGTTTTATTGCACACTTATGGGAGGTCACTCTCGTTTCTTGTGGTCTATTACGAAGATCAAGAAGCAAATTGAAGTGATGTGTTAACTCATTTAAGATTTTTTACCACACAAAAACAACTCAAAGCATTGGAGCAAGATATAGTTTGTCGTCTGCAAATGCTTTCAATTTAGGCCACTATAAAATTTTGTCGTTTGGTAGAGTTAACTTTACTTGAGCAAAACAGCTAACCGAACACTTTTGGAATTACGATATTACCCGCAAAACGGAAATATGTTTAACTTGTGTTTTTCATACATAATTCATGGAGATTCCCTATGCAGTACACACAATCCCCCGCATAATCCACTTGTAATCATTCATCCATGAGGCTGCAGATTCAACTCATATACTTGCTTACGATTCACGATGACAAGTTACACGTGCAATATTTTTTATCATATCTGGGAGCTAGTCGATACAAATACCCGAAAGACAATTAAAAATGCTGTAAATATCTTCTTTATGACTCCTGTAGACCGCGGGCGAGAGGTCGATTTGCTTGCTGACTGGCGAGCTTTGAAAAAGACATTTTGCTTTTATTTTGTTTGAATTGTTGTGGTCATGGATTAGCTTTTGTCCAACATGTCTATTAATTAGAACGATTATCATTTTGAAAAAAAAAAAACAAAAAAACATCGGATTCAGGTCCTGCAACATACTCGTTATTACCTCCCTTTTATGAGTTGAATAACATATTTTCATCACTATTTAATTTGTCTGAAGTAACCATAAAATACTGGCATGTTTAATTCATCATGTTTCTGTGATCCTTGAGTTTAGAGCCACATGGCATGTGATACATTAAACCCAGCATGTCACTGCTATGCGATGCATATTTAAATACATGTACATGAATATTACTGCAAAATCAGCATTGTTCAACATCTTTCAAACAGTGAATGACAATTTTTATTGTTAAATGCTCTGTCTTCTTAATATAATTTGACAAATGCATGTCGGTCTTTTATAGGGTTAATTCACGTTGTTTTTGAGGTCGTTAACATTCGCAGAGGCCCGAAAAAATGGTTTAACGCCTGAATGTGAAGCTCGAGGTCGTTTAAACATTTCGAGGACCTCTACGGATGTAAACGACCGAAAAAAAGAGTGAATTGACGCTATTATTGCAGAAAATAAATGTATTTTAGCAATAATTTGCAACGAGAGCAAAAGATATTTTCACAGAAATGCAAAGAAACGGACTTGAAATGTATTGGACTTGTACCAGTCAAAACCGGAATTCGATGATGAAATTTTTGTTATGCGTAGTGAAGGGCCATAGTCCTGTGCCACTGTTTCGATCTCTCGCTGTAATTCACTTCTAATGATATTTAACACATAAGCTCGGGGCGACAAAAGCTCCTTTCCATGCGCACTAGGTTGCGCAAAAACCCTCCCGAAAGCATCCATAAACACTCAAATCGATATGCCCATGTTTGTTTGGACGGTTGCCAATTCGATCGATTTCATAGTTTTAATACATAGTGGACCTTTGTGGGATTAAGTTGCAGTTTTGCAATTCGATCGATTTCATACGTTATGGACAAAGTCTGAAACGCTACGGGCTCAGTCACTGAGGCCATGGCACCCAAGAAAAAAGGTAACAACCGGACGCCAAGATCGCTTAATAGTCGTATCCCATTCAATAGAACTACGACTGAAAGTGGTGGACAAACGGTTGGTGCCTATAGTCGACCAGTTCATCTTAAGTTGTAAGAACCCGTCTTATAGGCAAGCTGCTTTGTATCCGTACATCCGTTTCGGTCACCTACTACTAATGAAACCACTTAGTAAACGGTTGGTACTCATGTTTGAGTTACGTACTGGCCACCATGCAATCCGAGTTTAAATATGAACGAACACGCTTTGGACGAAATAAATTCACGTGTACGGAATCCAATTTAACAGTTGAAGTCTGTAGTCCTAGAGAGGGAATCTTATGCACATGTGGAACCACCTTCTGCAAAGATGGACATTAATTATGTGAACTCCATGAGACGTCGATGCTAATCTGTTATCGATGCGAATGGAGGTCACAGTCGATACTCACAAAACTGTGTCAAAAAATTGCAACCGTGAAAAATTGTTTTTGAGGGTAACATTAATAAATTTGTTTGTACCATTGATCAGATACAGTTAACATCATCCTTCAAAACTTTTTGAGTTGATAGGGATTGCCCTGTTGCTCAATTATATCTTTTATGTGTATTTAGATCACACATAATCCTTCTTAATTCAACTCTTTTACTGTCAACATCTCTCAAATCTTTTTAGCTAAAGAATTCCGCCTTAATCTTTCCTTTAACACAGATATGCGCGCTAATTGACCAAAGCTGTCGATGCGCCATAAAACAACATTCATTCATTCATGATCAGATACAAAGAACAAAATTATATTTTGACAAAACTTTTATTCCAACCTGTCCTTTATCAAGTCAAAATTTAAAAAAAAATCCATTTTATATGAATGGGAAAAAAAAGGAGTGTCCGGTTAGAAGTTTTTTTCTGTTTAAATCTGAGATGCTATCATCTGGCAGAAATGTTTTTTTATTTACTTAACAGATTATAAGTTACCGGACATTCTTCGCTACCTATAAAAATGGTGAAAGGAAAACATGCTTCGGAGTAGTGACACCTTTACTAGGAACCCGTGTCTGCAACATGACACGCCAAAATGGCGGCATGTCCTGGTTTTGCGGGGCTCCGGATATTGAAGGCGTGACTTGTGATGATTGGGACTTCTTCGGTAGGAATGACAGCTATAGGGAAAGAGTCGTGACGGGTCCTGAATTAGAACTTTTCAGGTATTAAAGCAGCATCAAACTCAATTATGACAAAAATGTATATAGAAGCAATTTGGTACTCTGTAAAAGGAAAACTCATTACGACTTTGCTGTTTATTCTTAGTTGGAGGAAAAGCACAAAAATATTTGCCAAAGCGTGGGTTCGAACTTGTGACGGTCAAACCTATAGTCTGGCTCCAACGATTTTCCGACTGAGCTATCGGCGCATCTATCTGTCAGGCGTGTTTGAAATAAGCGACCCTCTCGAAAAAGGGCGTTTAATGCATCTCCGTGATGCAATATACCAAGCCAGCCCTAATATTAGTTATTGATCCAGAATATCGATTTTGTTTCACATGCAACTGAATCATGAGGCAGAAGGTTCTTTTGACTTAAAGCAAATAGTTTCGTTTTAGGTCAACCTGTGCCGTCGGCGCAGGCTGACCTGACTCGATACATTTCGAGGTTGCATTAAATCCCCTAACCGCAAAGAATGACTCAAATGTATTTACGTATCCCATGTTAGGTTACAATAGCTACCGCGTAACAAACCTTTACAGAAAAAATATTTTTTAACAAAAAGTGACCTTCCCATGTTTTCTACATGCATTTATGTAGATTAAATGCTATCTTTACAGGTGGAAATGATATCATAAGTTTCTGTTAGAGGGAGCCAGTTAGATTTTCATTATCTCGCCAAGCTTAAAAATTGAGTAATCAATGAAGTTAGCAAGGCGATAACTGGCAAATCATTAGTACAGTAGAAAGACGAAAGTGAAAAATATATATATTTTTAGACTTTGTACCAGAGTTTTGCAAAACTTTAAGCAGTCCGCGTGGGCAGACTCGGGTCAATACTTTTTGCTATTGTTAACTTTTCTGAGTGTCAAAGGACCATTCAACCTCCATATTGGTTGTTAGACAAAATGAATTCTATGGATCAAGAACTGTGTAAAGACTTACTTGGTATAATGCATTCCATAGATGCATTTAACCCAGTTTACAGGAGCATTGCTCAAAACTTTTTTCTCTCTCTAGGTATTATAGATCTGTGAGAAGTTTTCCGATGTTTTCCATAAATGTTGAAGGTAAGGAATAAAACTAGGTGATATAGGTTACACTTTCAAATATGCCTGGCGTATATTGTTTATAAAGGTAACACAATAACATTTATACAATTTACATTTAATAATGTTGTTTTATGATATGCAGAGACTGTAGAGTAATAGTGAACTATAAAGGCGGTTATTGCCTTTCAAAAAATACATAGATTTACATCAAATGTTCAAATGTTCAAAATGACGTCAATTTTGACATTGCAGGACATTAATTGGTCTCTTCACGAAATTCACTTTCATCGATCTGGGTTGTGATCAGGCTCATTTCTGGGACTATTGATGCCTTATGTTCATCTGTTGTCTGAGGCTGGACTATATGCACATTATCCTTGAAAAAACCTCACATACAAAAAATCTAATGGGCTTACGTTTTGCAAGTGAGGCGGTCACGGTCTCTCCATTTTCAAGACCACTCTCGATTCAAACTTGATTTCCAACCAATTCAATAGGCTATGGGCTGTGCGTGGTGATGTGCCATCTTTGCTGAAATCACATTTCCTCTAATACTATACGCGAGTATACCCTACCACAAATTGCTGGCACTAACTTGTGCTTTAATGGAAGACCTGCAAACACCTTTACCTGTTATTGTCGCAATGTCTTTATCACTGTCTTCAAAGAAGAAAGGATCAATTACATCACTCATACACGAAGCAGCACCATACCATGTGCATAAATAGACTGGTTAGCTCCCATCATACAGTAAGTGTATAGGGATCGGTACAGGCTACTGAAAACGGGTAGACTACTGCCCGTCTATTTTTAGAACAGCGATATCGTGAGATTCAGGGGAGGTCACTATCGCTTCATATACAGGAGTATTACCGATAATTTTGACCTCACAAATAAGTGAGTTGTATATGTGGTATCACCCTTTAATGTTAATTTCTGATAATATTAATTTAGTTTCGATTACGAATTTTAAACTATGCTGCCAAACCGAGAATGTATAAGATGCTCTGGTTGGCTGTTCAATGATATTCTTGTAGCCCAATGAAAAGCATCGACACAATAGCCTGTGCCAATTGTAATATGTATATTTACAACGCGGACCAGTATAGTGCATAAAGTCAAGCCTCAGGCAACGGATGAGCTTAAGGCATCAGTAGTACCTAGTGACACATTACTGCACAGTCTATATGTATTTTCAAATACACCATTTCAAGCAGCAAGTCAATTTAATCTTAATGTATGAGCCATACACTGTTAAAAGTGGGTTGAATGCATCTGCAAAAAGTATCCATTCAGGTCAGCCTGCGCAATCCACACAGGCTGACCTGCGTTAAAACTTTTTGACTTTGGTAAATTTTCTGCATGTCCAAGGACCATTCTACCTCAGGATTCAGCTGGTTTTTAAGACAAATTGGATTTTAAAGATCCATATGTGACAACTTGCTTGATGTAATGCATCCGGGAATGCATTAAACCCCCTTTTGCCAGAGCACAGCTCGTGTCTTATTGAAAATAACACTTTAAAAAAAAATTTAACCCTTTCCCAAACGACAAATTTTGGACTGGTCCAAATTGAAAGAGTTTGCAGACGACAATTTTAAATTTGATGAAAATGGCAGAAAGGTCTCAAAAAGGGTAGAAAACACTGTGGGGAAAAGGAGAAATTGCTCGTTACGAGCAATTTCTCCTTTGCCCACGGTGTTTTCAAAAGACTTGTACTGCAGACACATGAAAACCAGGGCTTGTTTGGGAAAGGGTTAAACAATGAAAAAAAGGCAACAGCTTGCAACTGCTGGTATTGCATAATCGGTAGCAAAGGGTAACGATCACTAGACTGATCAAGTGAATATTTGTAATCCCTGAGATACGCATAATCATTGGTTGCAGTCTGGCCTAAAAGCGCCAATCAAATAGCCCGTTACATTTGCTATCATGAACAAAAAGTAAATAAAACTAGCAATCGCAGGAGAGAATTATTGGACATGCTGGAAATCATTACCAAAGGAATATACAGAAGAACAATATTTACTTCAACACTCACCGTAACAAATCAATGAAATAAACTTTTAGGACACATTCCAATAGCAGATTATGAACTGTCAAAATATACATGGTTTTTCCGACAGAATTATGTTACCCGACGTTTGATTGGTATTCAATGATGTAATTCTAAGGTTGATAACAATCAAACTCCAGTAGGCGGCACATCGCAGGTATTACGAGTTTCAGCTCGATCAGCCAAGGGTGAATATGCCACTACCTCCTTTTCCACCATCTATCTATAGAGGGTTTCTCTTGTTTTACTTATCCATTGAATTCGTGTTGAAAACGATAAACCTGACTATCTATACACAAGAGCCGGTTTTTGACTAGCGAAGCTAGTCTATCGGCATCAAGATTGACCTAGATTCAAAGTAAATAAAAAACCTCACAGTTGCCAAATACTGCCACACAGAAAATACTTCTTTCTATTAGAAATCTTAATTCTGTTATATATGACAATTTTGACAAAAACCACTAAATCTCTACCTCTCCGATTTGAACATTGTCGTCTTACAAAGTAATAAACTGAACAAGATGCCATTTATAAGGTACAAGACCATTGCTTATATGTAAATTGAGTGACCTATGCAAAGCAGAGAATCACTTATTCCTACACCACAGTAACATTATGAATGAATCTATTAATAGATACACCTAGGTAACTTGTAGCAAATCTTAGCTATATTAACCCTCACTGGACAGGGAACCCTTGTCATTCCTTCAGTCATTCATTATTTTAGATCATTGTGTACAGTTAAACGGTTACTGTTGTGTTAAACTGTTATTCTATTAACCCTTTACCAAACAATCCCAAGCTTTAACGACACTGGGGAAGAATCCCTTTGAAAACATTGAGGGAAAAGAAGAAAATGCTGGTAACCATCATTTTCTCCTTTTCCCACATTGTTTTCTGCCCTTCTGGAATCATGTTTCACCAGTTCAGCCACATTTAATTTATGGTCTGCCACAGCTTTGAATTTGGACAAGTGTAAAATTTTTCGTTTTGTAAAGAGAGTTAAATAGTTAACTACATCTTGTGCTATTGGATATTGACTAATTGACTGCATGGTGTTTAACGCCGTTTTCAACATTATTTCAGTGATATTGCGGCGGCAAAAGCACCTGTCCATGCTTTCCTCAAGTTTCTTTTACCAGCACTACCGCGACTCGATGGCCTTTTGCAGACAGTGTGTGCAGTCTGATCTTGGATCTACACTGTTCAATAAGAGGATAGATTTTCTCCAAAATGTAACTGTGAAATAGCAACATTCAGGTGTTTACCATCAGCTTAAAAGTTTCATTTAACATTTTTAGCAGGTTAAGGGTTAAACTTAAACTGGACTATAGTTAACCAATAGCGCATATAGCCCCGGCAAATTCAGTCGGTAGCGTACAGGACTTGATAACAGGAGGTCGCTGGTTTGATCCCCAACAAATTTCTTTCCGAGGACTGATGATAGTTACTGCGACAAGATTCATTTCTCTCACACGTTTCAACGATGGTTATGTGGGAAAGGAGCCAGTGGCTTGGAAAGAATATTGTGCGGAATACTGGTAAAAGAAACTCCAGGAAAGTATGGATATGTGCACTGGCCACCGCTACATAACTGAAATAATGTTGAAAACAAGGTTAATAAACACCATACAATCAATCTATCTATCTATCAAATTCGCTAGTCTGTCAGTAGTTTCAAGTATTTTGATTAGAGACTGTTATTCACTTTTTTATTTATGTACTATTTGTCTAGAAAACTACGAAAATCCTGAATCCAACGTAAAACCACCCTGCAGCATGTACAACAAGACAAAGTTATGGTTTCTACCGTCTCCAGTTGGCTACTTTAACCAAAATAAATGGAGGACAGATCACTGTACACCTCCGTCCGTTGAAAGATTTGGTGCCTGTCTGGAGGACAAACACTTGATCTTGTACGGAGACTCAACAGTGAGACAGTGGTTTGTTGATATCTATAACAGATTTGGTTGCGAACTCCTGACGGACGAATGGACTTGCGAAAAGTGGGCTGACGAATCCATAGCGCATTGTAGCTCTCTTAATTTGATCTTGGAATGGATCCCGCATGAACTTCCCGGTAATACTCGCCCTAGACACAGAGTCAAACATTCCGTAGCGGGACATATGTTAGAAAACATGAACAAAACGAATGTTATATTCCTAATACATATGTACGGTCACTTACGCAGTGTACATCCTGATGTGTTCCGACAACGGGTAGCAGCCATTCGACACAGCATCGATAAAGTGTCAGAGGTAAATAAAAACGCAACATTTATGATCAAAGCTGCTCCCACTGAAAAGGGTTCTGATGATTTCATGGCGTATCTTCATAGGACGATTCTAATTGAGGAATTTCGCGGAAGTTATGAGAAAGTGATTTACTTGGACAACAAAGACATAACTATCGCAAAGAATGTACACGAACTACATCCGGAAATGGACGTCGTTAGGGAAATGGTGAACCAGATGATTTATTATCTCTGTTAAATATCTCAGGCGACGGAAATTTAGACCCGTACAAGTTCAAAGCATTTAGAGACGACGAATTAAATGCAGCTAAAATAATAGGATTTGATTGTGAAAGGGCTGAAAAATTGTTGAGAAGCAAGAGAGTGCTAGTCACTAGCATTTTCTATTTTTCCCCCACAATGTTTTGAAATAAGTTTTTTCCTCCGAGTCGTGGAAACACAGAATTGTTTTGTATAGGGCAAACTCATGTCTGTATGTGTCTCTTTGTCCCTCTCTCTCTCTCTCTCAAGCAAAATCCCTTCTGTTTCTTACATAGAGACACAGGTGTACTATTATACTCTATAAACTTGTCTAAGGGGAGATAAAAAAAATAAACATATCAAGATGTATTCCCTTCTTTATTTCAGCATGCCAGCTTTATATTGACCATTACAACTGCACATCGTCGATCTATGGACCCGTAACCAAATCATCCCGTGTTTTAACGAGTTTTGGGAAATGAGAAAATGTTGGTATTGTAATAATTGTTGGTTTTCATTTTCACCTTTTCACACAATGTTTTCAAAAACTCTTGTCCTCGTTGTCGTTAAAACACGTGATTTTGAGGTCAAGGGTTAAGCCTTTTCCTGCTCAAGACTACCTGTGTTCGTCTTGCATCTGTCAACTTTTGGAAATTTTATGGCGATAGCTAGCCTAGGTCTAGGCTGTTGTAATCTTTCAATCACCCCTAATCGTGGTTTCCTTTCACGATCTCTGCAGATCTGTGTCAAAACTGTTTTATCGGTTAGGTTTTTTTGACAAAGTAACTTCTAAATATCGAAGAAAAGAATGATCGGACTGGAACCCAGGCTAGGCGATGGAGGAAACCGCTCATTACGAAAAAATGATCCTGTTGTCACAATGTTTTCTCATGTATGTATGAAGTAAACCTTATTTCATGATATCACGCAATTCGAATGTTTTACAGGTCATCTACTGAAATTCAGTAGAACGAACGAGTTTTTGAGTAAGAATATAAGGTATGCAAATTCATTAATGCTGAAAAAGCAAGTTTATGTAAGTATAACCATTCTGTCTGAACCCTTATCCTGCCGTTCGCGACTCTACGAGTAAGTATATATTTATGTGTGCAGGCCACATTGGTAAAATAAATAAAATGAAGAATTTGCATTTAAAAAAAAACTTCCAATAAATAAAGATACGAGTCTGCTTGAACGGGCGCGAAGATTAACTCTTTCACCTCAGATGCCAACTTAAGTAGGTTTTGTGGATGGCGTAGATCAAGATCATACCCCACAAAACGTACAGCCTGATCATGGATCTAGACAGTCTGCTACCTGATACTAAACTACGACCAAACTTATCGTCAGTTGCATTTGCAATCTACGTTTTCGACCTCTAAAGTAACCGAATTAGTTCATCTAACATAACAGTTAAAGAGAAATAACTCTCTAGCAACATATTTCAGACATATTTATCTCCCTTATCTCATCATTTTCCCCGAAAAACCAAATTTCAAGCTGACATCTTTAAATAGCCTTTTAAATAATGGATTACGCAAACAGATGTTTAAAAATTGAACCAATATGAAAAGTACTATATCGGTTGGGTAGCTCGCCCAAAATAAAGTATACGCAAAAGTAATACTCAAGATATTACACGAGGCCCGACGTGCCGAGAGAGGGGACGGGATTTTCCATGAGGATGGGTGGGCGGGATCTCTCCCCCGCCCCCCCCCCCCCCCACGAAAGTTTTTGAATTGTAGAAGCTATTTGGTGCCCTCTGGTGACGGTATTTGGAAAATTTGTTTCTTTTTTGCAAAGTGTACGCAGATGCGTTTTTGCGTCCAGGCAGCTACGCACCTGACTAGCAAAATCGTCAAGAATAACTTGCTTTTGCGACAATATTTTCAAAAGTAGTGCCCTAATAGACCTAAAATAAATAGTCCGTAGGTTGTAATCCGTTATTTATTTCTTGTGAAAATTCACGTTTGACAGTCAAACATTTAAACAGCCAAGCATAGAAAAACAGCCTTTTCATGTTCACATTTAATCTGTGTAAACAATTCAACTTTAGTATAGTGGTAGAAGGAGGAGTAGATCACGTGAAATAAGGGGCTATACTGGGTTCAGGTTCGTTCCTCCGGCTGTCTGTAAGCGTAATTTTCTGTCCTCTCCTGCTTCTACAGTTTCAGTCCATTTATGTTGAAATTCAAAGTAAGGCCTTTCCCACCATGGTAACTTGTGCACATGCAGTTTTCTTTATGCTTGGTCGACTATTACAGGAGTAATGGCCCTTTGGACTTTTTCTAGTTCCAGTGACAAGACAGCAGGTTGAGATATTCGTCACTTTTCGACCGTCTTTTTTTTTTTTTTTTTTTATAATAATCCATTCGTTCCGTTCTATGTTCCAGATTAAAGATAAATTATCGTTAAACACGATAAAAGTAACGTCTACTTCCAGTCGAGTTTAAGAATATGTGAAAAATAATTACAATGGAGTGGGGGGCATTCTTCAGTTATTTCCCTTGATTCCTCTCCAGACTACATTGGTCCTTATAAGGGATTACTTGGTTTTTATCCTTGATTTTCCTTCACTACACATTTATGTTCTTGAGATATTATCTTAACTAAATCTAGTTAGATTGTTTTACATCGATTTTTCTCTGACGATTGAAAACAGATTTTCCTTTAACCCTTTCCCAAACGACAAATTTTGGACTGGTCCAAATTGAAAGAGTTTGCAGACGACAATTTTAAACTTGCTGAAAATGGCAGAAAGTTATCAAAACGGGTAGAAAACACCGTGGAAAAAGGAGAAATTGCTCGTTACGAGCAATTTCTCCTTTTCCCACAGTGTTTTCAAAAGACTTGTACTGCAGACACGTGAAAACCAGGGCTTGTTTGGGAAAGGGTTAAAGCTTCATTGTACATGGAGACCTTATATATACAATTTATCATAAATCAAATTATATCTATCGCAACATCCCTACGGGAATGAAGGATAAAATCAAAAGCGTATAAGTAAAAGGACCAATCATTTTTTGTGGCATTTGTCGAAGACAATGCTACTATGAGTTTAATACGGCATTTTGAAAATCGTGTACCGTAGTTTGTGCAAAACCGAAGGAAGTAGACCCAATTAAAATCAATTTTGTCTGAGACAAATAAGTGTTTCTATTGCACTCAGATATGAAATAGAAAATGGCGTATTACAATAAGCTGGGTTCGGCCATCGATCGTGTAAATACTTCCTTTTTATCGAAAATAGCTTAATCCGCTGTGGCCTTCTATAGTGGCGTAATGATAAATTCTTGGAATGTTGCTGTGAAAATAAAGCTAGGGGACCAATTGAGATCATATTTTGCATACATATTAAACAATCTGTATCTGAAACTCCTTCAAATTTCACGTGAATTCATTATGAAATACATTTTTAACATTTTTAATTACAAAACACATGTGAACGTATACTGCGGGGCTCCGGATGTGAAAAAATGACGTCAACGTCATTACAAGTCAAGAGATCGGTGTACTTTTTCTACATAATCCCCTCGAATATTCACACCTTTCTTTTACCAATATACCCACATGCCAGTCACTGTTGAAGGTTCTTACCGCATCCTTTGTCGTCTGATATGGCACTCTACATAACCCACCGGTCGTCATGCATCTTCCAACGTACTGTATCGAAACTTGACTCCGTTACGCTAATCGACCGTCTTTCACGAGGATCATTTTCAAGCGATGTTCTTCCATTCCTGAACCGCTCATGCCACTTCAAGTACATGAACTTGAAGTTGTCGACCCCTTAGTTGATTCAATGGTCTTTTTTGGTGTTTTACCCCGTCCGACACAAAACGTTATTAGTATGCGTAATTCAACATCAAACGAGGACGTCATTGCGTCAAAAAATTACCTGGCACTGACAAGACAAAAACTATGTTGTTAGAGTAACCGGAAATGGCACACTGATGATGTTTGACAGAAATGATGTCCGGATATTATACGATCGTCTTCACAATTTGCACCACTTTGCACTTTTAGGAATATTTATTTTACACAAAATAACAGGATTCAAATCGGGAGAAAATTGGCGCCCGGCAACGCGCATTACATAGGTTACTATGGATACGTATATTTTGCAGTTTAAAATGTTTTAAAACAGCAAAATTTTAGTATCAATTTTATGATATGTTCATGGTGTAATATGCAAATATTTTGCCTGAATTATCAAGAAACTTGGTTTAAATAGCAAAATTCCACGAATTTATCGAATAGCCCTCGCAGGATGAAAGAAATGTTTTTCTAGTGCAGAATCTGAGTGACTTAACTTGCATGTATATCTTAATTCTTACACATATTGCTAAAACAAACATTCTGCATAATTTCATTAGAATAGGGCAAACATTTTCTCTCCAGATTTAGAACAAGTTGTTTTTGTATGACACAAATTTTCTAAAATTGGACCATGTGGTTATACATATACGTGTATCGGTTAACTTGAATAATTGTCCTTTGCAAATACAGGATGCTAGATATGATATTTGGGTAAATCTGCTTATACAGTTTCAGGGCAAACTGATGTAACTGCAGCTCGTAACAGCTTTTACTTACCGAGTTTTAACGCTTATACCTGCTGTGATGACCTTATTACGAAAACTACTTTTGACCCAAATAAGCGCAGTTTTGACCCAGATAAGCGCAGGAATAGTAATTAGCGGTAAACAGGCGTTACGTAATGTCAAGTAATCAATCCCATAATAATTTTCAAATTATGTGATAACGGTTACAATTTGTTTATTATTGAAGTATGTCATAATTACAGTATTGTCAAAATCTCTGGCCATCAAAAACTGGAGCAGTTTACTTTCAACATGATTATAAGAAATAGGGTCAGCGATTAGCAGCAACTTTATGAATGAAACGAGTGCGAATCAAGTGTATTGGGTGATGTGAACACATCTTGTAGTCGTCTGCTGTCCATATTATTCGGCAAATTTCGAGTGATCCGTTGATAGTTATACGTAGTTACGGGATCGGCCGAGTTGTGACGAGTGCTCATGTATATGTAGCAGGTGTTGAACAGATGATAGGTCATTTTGGTCTTGAGAGGAATAAAATCGCAACAGAAAGGAGTTTGTAAGGAAACATTGTTTTAAAAGAATTTGAAAATTTAGATTGCTCTGCCTAAGAAAAAACTGATGTAAATGAATCTCGTAACAGCCGTAAGTTTAAAATAGTAACCGACCGTTGGTCGTTTAATGCAGGGATCGTATATGTGAGGCTTCCATGTTAACTCGGTAGATCGCCTTTCTCTTTCCGATCATAGGTTGAGTGTTGAATTGTAATAAGACTTACAATTTAGGACAGATTGTAAGATTTAGAGTGTACTTCTAACGGGTAATTATCAAAAATTTTCACTGAGAATTGTACAATCAAAGTACTGAAAGTACTGACAGACTAGCGAATTTGATTGTTTGATTGTTTGTATGGTGTTTGAACCTATTTTCAACATTATTTCAGTTATGTAGCGGTGGACAGTGCATATATCCATGCTTTCTTTGAGTTTCTTCTACCAATATTCTGCACAATATTCTTTCCAAGCCACTGGCTGCTTTCCACATAACCATCATCGAAATGTGAGAGAGAAATGAATCCTGTCGCAATGACTATCATCAGTCCTCAGAAAGAAATTTGCAGATCCGGGGACCGAACCAGCAGCCTCCTGTTCTCAAGTCCTGTACGTTACCGACTGAGCTACCGGGGCTATGCGTGCTATTGTTTAACTATAATCCAGTAAAAGTTTAACCATTAACCTGCTAAAAATGTTAAATGAAACTTTCAAGCCGATGGTAAACACCTGAATATTGCTATTTCAAAGTTACATTTTGGAAAAAAAAATATCCTCTTATCGGACAGTGTAGATTCAAAATCAGACTGCATGCTCTGTGCTGTCTGATCTTAATCTACACTGTCTGCAAAAGGTCATTGAGTTGCGGAAGTGCTGGTAAAAGAAACTCCAGGAAAGCATGGATATGTGCTCTGGCCGCCGCAATATCACTGAAATAATGTTGAAAACGGCGTTAAACACCATACAATCAATGAGTCAATATCCAGTAGCACAAGATGTAGTTGACTATATAACTCTCTTTACAAAATCAAAAATTTTACACTCGTCCAAATTCAAAACTGTTGCAGACCATAAGTTAAATGCGGCAGAAAAAAAATGTGAGAACAGGAGAAAATAATTGTTATCAGCATTTTCTCCTTTTCCCGTAATATTTTCAAAGGGATTCTTCCCCAGTGTCATTAAAACTTGGAATTGTTAGGTAAAGGGTTAATATTCAAGAGGTAGAATAACAGTTCAGCACAACAGTTTAACTGTACACAATGACCTAAATAATGAATGACAAGGGTTCTCTGTCCAGTGAGGGTTGATATAGCAGAACAGAACAGAAAAGAACATTTTGTTTTACGACAAGTACACGGTTGTACATAGTCATACAGAAAAGATATATTAACATGAAAATCACTAGATCTTGGGCGAGCATGATGGCGAGACTGACATATATACATTTTTAGTACTCCCCAGCAAAGTCATAAAACACGTCTCATATAATTTGACTCAACTTGACAGTACCAAACTTATACTTAGAAGCCCTTTTGTAATGCACAAAATAGATAAGGTTGAACCTTTCAATCTAAAATACCGTCGTAGCCCATATAGCTCCCCAACTGTGAAGGGGGATAAAACATGAAAAGCATTGAAACAGAAGGAAAACAAATTTCCAAAAAATAATATACACAAGTACATGTATAGATCTTAACGTTTGAGGCACCAAAAATATTTAGCGCCCAAACGCTTATTCAAAAAGGACACAAAAAGTTATAAAAAGTTATATCCAGATACAAATTGTAACTTGACGAACCTTTAAAGACGAAATGAAATTAAATGGAGGATCAAGATCTCCTGAGTAACAATTTCCTTTCAGCTGATGCTTCTTGTATATACTTAGCAAGATTGTATAGTGTACTCCTGTCCCTTTTAGATAATAAACTTATGAATTTAAAAACAGTTGGACGTTTTGTGTAGAAATTGATAATATATTTCTTTCGTATTTCGTTAAAACAAGGACAAATTAGAATAAAATGATATTCATCCTCAATATCCAAAGAATTGCAGCAAAGACAATATCTTTCTTCGCGTCTTACTCTATTTCTCGAATAACGACCCGATTGTATTCTCAAATCATGTGCAGACATTCGAATTCTAGATAAGTGATATCTCGATGATTTGGGAATACAGTTCAAGTAATCTTCGCAATAAAAACTTGTTTTAACATAGCCATACAATTTCAGTGATGTTGATGACTCAATACCATTTAGCCATATTTGTATAAAATTATCTTTTACTGTTTTCGCAAACAGTGGCAAAAACAATCTTGAATCTATATTATTTGGATTATTCCAAACATAATTAAAACCGTAATCGCATAAAAGCACTTTTATATTTGACACCCAGTTAACTAAACCCTTTTCTGCATCAATACAGCTGCTGCGGTATACATATTGGACGATAATGTTGTCTGAATGAATTACTTTAAACCAATATTTGATAACACTAATATATCTTAATACATATAAGGGATATCTACCCAACTCTCCGTAAACTGCCGACGAGCTTGTAGAATTTCTTACGTTTAACATTCTTTCGCAAAAATTCAAATGAATTCGTTCAAGCTCTTTATTTTTGGTAAATCCCCAAATTTCATTTGCATATGACAGAACTGAACCAACAAATGCATCAAAGAGCTGCATTAAACAACTAGTTTTAAAGTTAAACTTTTTGCATTTATATAACAAAAAATTAAGTGCTCTAGTGGCTTTACCGCTAACGTATTTAAAGTGAAGGGAAAATTTACCAGTAAAATTTATAACAACCCCAAGATAATTAAAATCATTGACAACTTCTATATTTTCATTGTTGTATGTCCAAGATTCGCACGGTTTCAATATGCCACGTTTGCGAAATACTACTATTTTAGTTTTTAATATGTTTACCTGTAGACCCCAATGCGAACAATAATCATACAAACAATCAAGTTTATTTTGTAACTCTTGTGGCGTCTTACCAAATATAACCATGTCATCGGCAAATAGTAAAATAACTAAACATAAACCTTCAATGTTAATGCCGGTGTCAATACATGATTGTAAGGATAACTCAATGTCTTCTAAAAACAACGACACTAAGATTGGCGAGGTTATCTCCCCTTGACGAAGTCCAACCGCCTGGCATTTGCTAAAAGTTAATACCTAGGTGTATCCATTAATAGATTTATTCATAATGTTACAGTGGTGTAGGAATAAATGATTCTCTGCTTAGCATAGGTCACTTAATTTAAATATAAGCAAAGATCATGTACCTTATAAATGACATCTTGTTCACCTAGTTACTTTGTAAGACAACATGTTCAACTTAGAGAGGTAGAGATGTAGTTGTTTTTGTCTAAATTGTCATATATAACAAAATTAAGATTTCTTACAGAAAGAAGTATTTTCTGTGAGGCAGTATTTGGCAACTGTGGTTTTTTTTGTTTACTTTGAATCTAGGTCAGTCTTGATGACTATAGACTAGCTTCGCTAGTCAAAAATAGAAGCGTGCCGTAAAAAAGACGCTTGTAGTCGAAGAGTATTTTTCAGCGTGTCCACAAACTTGTTTAGTACTTTTTGATCTATAATGCGCTATTTTTAGACATGATGTCTGTGTAAGCGATAAGCTAGCGTGTACCCTTATGGAACAAATGATTGTTTCAAAGGTTTGAGCCGTTAAATAGCTCAGTCTTTATAGACATATTCATTATCAAAAAGGCACAATTGTAAGTAATTTACAACTGAAAAAACTGGGTTGTTTACCGAATAATTAGAAAACTATGTTTTATCTCGTAAACCGGAAGTTAGGACATGAAGCAATGCAAGGCCGGAGGTATGCTTACGTCACCCCATAGATCAGGTGATAACAATGACAGCCTGGTTATTCCGCAACCAGGCGACTCAAAAATGGAATGTAAAACTAAAACAAAAGTTAACAATACTTTATATAGAAAAAGAGGGAATTTATTCATTTGAGGATGGGTGGAATAAACAGTACTTGCTTTCAAGGTGAAGTTGTTCACATTTATCAACCTTTCGGTGAAAACCTCCAACGGAATTGAAAACCACGTTAAAAAATGTACAAACTGTATGTCACGGAAAGTATGTAGAAAGTTTTTAAATAGAAAATTGTTGCGACTCATGTTTTCTTGTTAAAGAGGGGGCCGAACAATTTTAAGAACGGTAAAACGGCGTATTTCCGGAGAAGAAATGCACCGTGTTGGTGAATATCAAGCTACTTGATGCAGCCGAGGGACTTGATCAACGAATCACCCGAGGCTGGCCGAATGGTAGCATCGGGTGTGTACGAAGATCGATATTGAGAAACCGCTTTGACTTGTCACTACTTTGTTTCCGTGACCGTGTTCGGTTTTCCGATATTTGCCACGTTCTTAGGCACCAGAGCACGGTTTTCGGCTAAACTCTTGTCGACCATCAACACGCCAAACACAACTTCTTCAGCAAAAAGGTCTATAGAATCAGCCTGAAATGATAGAGAACACTTAAATGCAACAGCCTAACCCCAATTCTTTAGATTTCATCAAGAAATCAGGTTAAACTTGTGAAATTGTGAAATTACTGATACAGGCAACTGGCATGGTCGAAAAAAAAAACCTCACAAAATAAGCCATATTAGCCTTCATTCCAAAATTCACAAAATGCAAACCCAGGAGACTATCCTGAAAATGCTAAGCTGAATTGAAACTCACACAATACATAACTTGGGGATATAATCAAAAATAGCACGTTACCATGTCATTTTTTCGTAATCTTTCATGGCATTAGCCCACCATTATTTTTTACGGCTAAAGCTAGCTACTAAATCCATGAACCCCCTGTTTCGCATTTGGGGTCAAAACTAAAGGAACAAAGATTGAAAGGTCATGACCTCCTGCTTTAAAGACAAACTGAATGCTTCTTTTCAATAATCTTATACAATTCATGAGTGTAATGACTGCTCTTCTTATCAAAATTGCATTGAAAGCCTACCTTTCTCCATTATTTCTAATTTTGACATGGCCAATTTCAAAAGAACTATTTACATGTGCCTTACGGAGTTAAACTGGCGTAGAGGTAAATTAGCTGAACAAGTGATCCCGAAGTAAAGGTACTGTCAAATCGTAAATTCATCGGAGATCTGTAAGTAGTTCACGTAAAAGGACGCAATATTCAGTAAGTGATAAGATAAATCGGTTTCACTATAACAGGCTGTCAGGTTAAGTCACGGTTAGATGTACTCGTAATCCTGGCCATGATTTGCAGTTACAAGAAACCAGGAAGTGGAGAGGCTTTATTTACATCGCGATTTTTTTTATCATTCTCGTGATCTGAATGGGAATTTTCTCACGTGATTTAAAACGATTTTTACCCTTTACCAAAAAACCCATGTTTAACGACCTCGAGGAAGATGGCATTTTGAAAACATTGTGGGAAAAGGAGAAAATGCTGGTAACCAACATTTTCTCTTTTTTTCCACCTTCTTTTTAACATATCAAGACAAAAATCATCTTTTGGCCTACTTTTGATTTGTCGTCTGCTGTTTCTTTCAAATTGGACAAGTATAAAATTTTGCCATCTGGTATAAGAGTTAAAAGAAAATCTAATACGAATTTGACGAAGGCCTTTTGAAGGAAGAAGGCCTTTTTAAAATATTGTTGGAAAAGGAGAAAAAGCTGGTCACCAGCTTTTTTCAATGCTTTTCTTATTAACGTTTCAAGAAAGAAATAATCTTTTGGGCTACTTTTGATTTGTCGTCTGCAATTGCTTTCCATTTGGACAGGTCTAAAATTTTGCTGTCTGGTAGAGTTAAAAGAAAATCTAAAATGAGTTTGACAGTGCCTGAAGATTTTACAAGTAATGAGTCATTCCTGTACGTTGGTTGACTTAAATCGGGGGGGGGGGTGCGTGTGTGTGTCTGTGAGAGAGAGAGAGAGAGAGAGAAGGAGAGGAGGAGGAAGGAAAAAGAAAAAACAAGAAAAAAACAACTTTGAAGAAGACGACGACGACGAAGAAGAAGAAGAAGGAGAAGAAGAAGATGATGATGATGGTGGTGGTGATGATGATGATAATGGTGATGATGATGATGATGATGATGGAGGACGAGGAGGAGGACGAGAAGAAGAAGGATTATGACGATGACGATAATGATGATAATAATAATGATGATGATTACAATGATGATAAACAGCTGACACTGGATGGGTTAATAATAATTTATTAGAAAGAAAATAACAATTTCAGTTATGACTAGTCCTCACGTACCAAATGAGTATTAACCAGAGACATACAAGTAAATGAATCAATACATAAATAAAAAGTAATAATCGACAAGCCAATCATTTGATTGTCTTATATCTTATTAAGAAAGACATGTAGATAAAAGGACGTGGAATAACAATTATTCCAGCAAGACCCAATTTTACATTTGCTACAAGAAAATTATCCCTTTTACCAAACAGTTCCGAGATTTATAAAGAAGGCTTTTGAAAATATTATATGAAACGGAAAAAATGCTGATACAGATCATTTTCTCCTTTGTCCACAATGTTTTCCACTCCTTGGATAAATTCCATCATCTGAGCCAATTTGATTTGTTGTTTGGAAATGCTTTCAATTTATGCAAGTGTGAAATTTTGTCGTTTTGTAAAATGTTAAGAAAAAGGTTGACAGTGTGGGAATTAAATTTATAATATTGAACTATAAACCATTAAAAACTTAATCTCTTACCGAATGATAGTTTTTTTTTTTCGTCTTTCAAAAGTTAAACGCTCTTTTTTTTTTTCAAGCAATGCTCTTTTTGTATATAAAGTAGTAACGAATAACCGCAACTCGTTAAAATACAATTCCATATGCTTGTGCGTTTTTTAACCCTTTACCCGACGACAAAAGTTTAGCCGTGTTGAAAATTGAAAGCATTTGCAGACGACAATTTCAATGTGGCTCAAATGATGGAATTTTTTTTGATGGAGTAGAAAACATTGTGGGAAAAGGAGAAAATGATGGCTACAGGCATTTTCTCCTTTTCCCACAATGTTTTCAAAAGTCTTATTTCTCAGGGTCATTAAAACTCGGGGTTGTGCGGTAAAGGGTTACAGAAAAGTTGTTTGAAACGTATAAACTGCTAGTGACTTATCGTCTGCAAATCCTCTAAATATGGACGAGTCTAAAATTATCTCAAGTAGTACAGAGTAAATCGATTTTGAAAGAAAAAAATCCAATGGGGAAAAAAAAAATAGAAGATTACAATCATGATACTTCCTCATCTTTTCAGTCATAAAGGGGAACATTGGAGAAGCACTCGACGCTATTATTGGATAAAGTTTGACGCTGTAAATGCTTCTGTTTGTCGTCGTAAATAACGCCTAGAGTTTAACCCTTTTATCACACAACAAAATTATAGACCAGTCCAAATTGAAGGCGTTTGCAGACGACAAATAAAATGGGGATACAAACGACAGTATCTGTCTTTGAGACTGTTGAAAACATTGTGGGAAAAGAAGAAAATGCTGGTTACCAGCATTTTCTTCTTTTCCCACAATGTTTTCAAAAGCCTTCTTCTTCAGGGTCGTTAAAACTCGGGATTGTGAGGTAAAGAAATAACTCTTTTAGCACACACTCCCGAATTTTAACGATACAGAAAAAGACAGCTTTTGGTAACATTGGTGGAAAAGGAGAAAATGCTGGTGACCGGGCATTTCCACCTTTCCCACCAGTGTTTTCCACTCTTTTCAAAAAAAAAAATCCCGTCATTATAGCCACATCTAATTTATCGTCTGCAAACGGTTTTAATTTGAATAAAACGTTTTCAAAAGCATACCACTTCAGGACGGTTAACACCGTGCGTTGTCATCCATTGATCAAATTCCTCGGCTGTATTACAATGGGTGATATGCACCTATACGGTACATTTTCTTCGCCGGAAATACACCGCTTTACCTTTCTCAAAATTTGTAAGGCTCCGTTTTAAGTAACAATCGCTGCCAAAAGTAAACAAAGCGGGCGTTAAGACTGCATTTAAATTTAAATTAACCATTTAAAAATATGGAAATTATTGTGAAGATGACAAACTGTTACTGTACGATCGGTCCAAGTGTTAGTCGCTGGCAGAGAAGTTAATTTTAAAACTAGCTTGAAAGTTGCCAGGTCACTCTATCTTTGGTTTACTTTTTTGGCCTGATTTTAAAATTCATTTTTCTGCCAGCGACTAACACTTGGACCAAGCACACAATAACAAATTGTCATCTTCACAATATTTTCCATACTTTTAAGTGATATGATTTAAATCAAAATGCATCTTTACACCTGCATTGTTTTTTTGGCCCATATTATGCCATCAAAGAAAACAGACACGAGTCTCTATTTTCTACTGAAATCTTTATAAGTACATTTCCCTTGGTAACAGTATGAACATTCAATTTTTTAACGTGATCAATCAATTCCGTTAGAAAATTTCACCAACAGATAGATAGATGTGCAAAACTTCAGTGCACTGTTTAATCAAAGATTTCGTTGCTAATCGACTGACAAATGCGTCGCCATGTTTAAGACAAGTTGGCTTCTTTAAAAAAGAAGCCAGGAGAGGTCGGCATCGATGTTTTCAAATAGTTTATTGGCTTTTGATTTCAATATATTTTGGTAGAAGTAAACAAACAAGTTAGGCATTAAATGAATGAGAAAAAACATTTTTTTCCCAATCTTGCTGGTGTAAAGGCACAAAACAGTACATGTTCCACATTGTTATAATATTCAAGGAACTGGAGGCCATATGCTATTAACATGCTCAGAAACGCATATTTTTTTCAAAATTAAAGGACACAAAACCGAAGATGATTATCCAATTTAGCTCATTTTCAAAAGGAACAACCCTCAAATGAATGTTTGTAATGTGTGCTCAGATAAGCCAATTTTTGTTGTTTTTTTTTTGGAAAGGAGAAATCGTTCAATTAAAATTTGATACAATATGCTAATTCCACTGAGGAGGCAAGAATCTTACCTGATAACAACAAATAAAGGTGGCCTATACATAATACTAGTACCAGACATGTTAAAAATAAATGTAACATTTTTTATTCTTTTAACAAACAACAATTTTTTGACTGTCCCAAACAGAAAAAGCATGCAGACGACAATTTAAACTTTGATAATTAATGTGGAAGATGGTGCTTTCATGTGATGGAAACCATTGTGACAAAAGGAGAAACTGCAGTGACTAACAGCTTCTCCTCTTTCCACAATATTTTGAAAAGTTGTCTGCTGCAGACATGTAAAATGAAGAGGTTGTTTGTGTAAACGTTAAAAATTTAAGAAAGTAGATAAATGAACCATGCTCTGAGAAGATGGCCCTTAATGCATCTGCAAAAAGTATCGACCAATGTCAGCCTGCGCAATCCGCCCAAAACCAAAGGACCATGGACTCTTTTGAGGTGTGTGGTACTTAGGGCGAAGAGGCACGACTTTCTTTCGCGCTCATAAGTTGATTTTCACAGGATTCTCGCAATCCCGCATAATAGAAGCAGCTCTGTGTGTTATTTCATCAAATCTATATCATTATAAATCCATAGATATTTTTAATAAAATAGAAAAATGCTAGAATCTAGTCAGTTTTGAAAAATAGAACTTGAAAACATACTGATCAACCTATTTCCATCTATTTGTGGGGTACGAGTTCTCCAAAGAACACGTGCTCTCGAGATTAGGGTACGAGTTCTCCAGGGTACGAATTCTCCAGATAGTATCAAGTCACGTGATCTTTTCCCGCGGTGTTCTTTCTCTTTTTTTTTAACGAATTTTTTTCTCTCTGCTTAGATTTATTTGTTTAATGAAAAATTGCAATTATTGGAGAGATCATTTACTATCAATATAGTATAATAAATCTTTTTGGAAAGCCGTCATATAAAAGAAAACGTTTATTTCCGATTTCAGTTTTTTGATTTCGGTTTGTTTATAAAACCATGACGAAATAGACTGTGTATCAGAACAATTTCGCAAAAACAAATGGATTTAGACAGCGATTTCTGTGGCAGTCTGCCTTTTAAACTCACCACTGTTGGAGAGGCCTGATGACCTCTCCAAACATATTACTATTAGCACATCGAAACCTCCTTGCTACAGACAAGGTTACGGAATCGGCCGAGTTGAGCCGATTGGGGGCGTTATTCGGTAAAAGATTACATGGCGAAATCGTAATCTCTCGGACAATAAAATAGAAAAATTAAGTTACTCGAAGAACCGAAAGGTCAGATTTTTTTTTTTTTACATGGAGTTATAATTCGTTTTCAGTTGCACTATCACTTAAACATAATAATACCAAAGTATCCCTTGTGTTTACAATTCGGCAGGAAAAACGGTTTTGAAAATATTGTGGGGAAAGGAAAAATTCTGGTGGCCACAATGTTTTCTATCCAACAGGCCTAAGCAATCTGTAACACCTTGTATTACTCACATTTAATTTGTTGTCTGCAAATTCCGTCAATATGGATAAGTCTTATATTTCGTCATCTGCTCTGTGAAAAGGTGGTTTAATGCATCTGCGCAAAAGTATCGACCCAGGTCAGTCTGCGCAGGCTGACCTGGGTCGAAACATTTCGCTACTGGTCAATATTCTGTATGTTAAAGGACCAGTCTATCTCATAATTCAGTCGGTTGTCAGACATAATGGAATTTATGGATCCATAAGTATGTGATTACTTGCTTGGTATGGGGCATCACGGAGATGCATTAAGCCTCCTTTTGCCAGAACATGGCTCAAATAGATAAACCACTGACAAAATTTCTTTAACACGTCACATGCGAGTTACGATAGACGACAGTGAACTTTAATCAATGATTAAGCTCTGTACGATTGGGAAAAAAATCGCCAAACAATCCAGTGTTTGTAAGACCCAAAAGGATAAAGTTTTTCCAAAACGTTGTGGGAAAAGGAGAAAATGCTGGTTACCAGCATTTTATTCTTTTTTTCCACAATGTTTTCTACTATTTCAAAAACAACTTCAATCGTTTTAACCGTATGCAAGTTGTCGCCTGCAAACGCTTTCAATTTGGATGAGGAGAAAAAATTTGTCGTCTGTGAAAGTTAACCCTTAACCTGGTAAATAAGTTAAATAAAATTTACCGGCTTCTAGTAAAAACTCATATATTGTAATTTCAATATTATGTCTTTGAGAAAAATCTCTCCTCATTATAGTGCAGAACAAATATCAGACTGCACGTTCTGTGCAGTCTGATCTTGGTCTACACTAGACGCAAAAGCGCGGCGAGTCGCGCTTAGTAGCCTAAGTGTAAAAAGGAATGAACAAGGAAGTCTAAATTAACACAGGGCGTGAGAGAACAACACGTGACTACATTATTAGATACATAAACTTAAAATATTTTCTTGTCAATGTTTGTATAAATATATCATATATTTCACATATACTCCCATTGCAGTGTGTATATAAAATATATGAGCCATGCTCTGGCAAAAGGGGGCTTAATGCATCTCCGTAATGCATTATACCAAGCAAGACATCACCTAATTAAATGTATGTATCAAAAAAAATATCCATTTTGTCAAACAAGTGACTGTATCATGAGGTAGACTAGTCCTTTGACAAACAGAAAAATGATCAAAAGTGAAAAGTTTCGGCCCTGGTCAGCCTGCGCAGACCGCGCAGGCTGACCTGGGTCTATACTTCTCGCAGAAGCATTAAGCCCCCTTTTCGCAGAGCGCGGCTCATATAAAGATATTAAATATGAACAAAAATATGAAAGCACTTTGGCAAAAATATTTAAAGACTTTCGTCTGTAACATTAAAAACAATACGAGACCAACACAGTTTAAATATCTCTTGACTGGACAAATACTAATATGACAAAAAAAAAAAGTGAAGCAGCAGGTCTGATCGCCCTCGTTAGAAATCCGATTTGTTGTTTCACTTTTTAGAGAGAAGAAAACACGATCAAGATATGTATGCAGAATACTGATTAAATGGAGCCACGCTCTGGCAAAAGGGGGCTTAATGCATGTCCGTGATCCATGGTCCCAAGCAAGACATTACATACTTATGGATCCATAATAGCCACTCTTTTTTAACAACCGACTTAGTCATGCGGTAGAATGGTCCTTTGGTCCTTGGACATACAGAAAATTTACTCATAGCGAAAAGTTTCGGCTCAGGTCAGCCTGCGCGGACTGCGCAGGCTGACCTGGGTCGATACTTTTCGCAGATGCATGAAGCCCCCTTTCCACAGAGCATAGCTCAATATTTATGTGCATTCATCCTTTTTAAGACCCTTTCTCAATCAAGCCACACGTTCGCGCAAGCCTTCTGAAAACACTGTGGGAAAAGAGAAAAAATGGTATTGACTAGCATTTTTTTCTTCCTCCCCTCCCACAATGTTTTCTATCCTTTTAAAGACAAATTCCATTGTTTGAGTCACCTTTGATTTGTCGTTTAGAAATCCTTTCAATATGGACAAGTCTCAAATTTTGTCTTTTGGTAAAGAGTTCGGGCTCCGAAGATTTTTACATTTTACCCCCTGTAGACGATATTTTCGTATTGCAGTAGACGACTTTTGAAAACATGGTGACAAAAGGAGAAATTGCTCGTCACGAGCAATTTCTCTCTTTGTCAAAATATTTTTATATGTAATTATTTGAACGTCCTGTTGATTCACCTTGTTCAAAAGAAGTGCTGTCATACTCGTAAACTGCAAAATTTTTACCTTACAATTCTGTAGTTTCGGATGGTAACACGCTTGTTAGTTCATCCTACAAGCATTCGCCCTTCACGTATTCATCCTGCTTGTATTCGACTTGTCAAGATTAAAATGTACTTCAATGGCTATAATAAACACACACACACACACACGACAATCTACCATTGTCATTCTAACAAGAGTTAGTCTGGTAGAAATCTAAGACACGCGCACAAACAAAACAACGTACATACGAGTATACATGCACCCATGTGCATTAATAAAAAAGTGAATCACACAAAACCAAAACCTGAAGCAGATATGAACATTAACTGAAAATAATATAAAATGAAAACAAAATGTGTATAAAAAAATGTTAAAATGGGTTGGCAAAAATATATTAAAAAAGGGAAAAAAAAGAAAATCGCAACACATGTAAATGATGAAAAAAAAAATAAATTAAAGCTAAACAAGACGACTTAATGATGTCCAGATAAACACTTATCCTGCTGAATAAAAGAAATGAAACTTTCAAACCGACAGTATGAGCCCAAACATTTCAGTATTGTTGGAGGAAAGATATCTCCTAATCGGACAGGGTAGATCAAAGATCACACTGCTCTTTCTGTGCAGTCTGATCTTGATCTACGCTGTCCGCAAAAGGTCAGTGGGTAGCGTAAAGGTTAAGAACGAAAACCAACAATCATAAAATTTCTACAAAAAAAAAATTACAACCAAAGCCTACAGTCTTCGTAGTTGCGTTTTCAGGCAGTGGAGATTCAAAATCAGGCTACATTTTGTGCAGTCTGATTTTGAATTTTGAACTGCCTAATACTCTAGTATCTTATACTGTCCGATCTTTTGTGAAGTATTCTGACAGAAAAAGGTCATTGACAGCACTTTACCACACGACAAAAATGTAGATCTGTCCAAATTAGAAGCAATTGCAGACGACAAATTAAAAGTGGATCAAATGATGGAATTTGTCGTTGATAAAATAGAAAACAATGTGGGACAAGGAGAAAATGCTGGTTACCACCATTTTCTCTTTTTCCCGCAATGTTTTCAAAAGGCTTCCTTCTCAGGGTCGTTAAAACTCCGAATTATGTGGTAAAGGCATAATCTAATGTAATACATTGGTTTTAACGTCGGACTTAAAATATTTTTGGAGTTCCTAGGATTAACATTTATCCCTCTAACGCTGAGCGTTTCAGTTCAACTTGGTATGTTTTGGCCGACAATATCCGATGAAGATCAGACCGTTCTTTCTGTGCAGTCTCATCATAACATTTACTTGCTGTAAAATTCTTGGACAGAAAATTCCTTCAAAATACTAATTTTACTTTGTTCTTCACTTAAAAACAAATGTTCCGTGTCATTTATATCTTAGTGTACGTTCACATTTATTTCACTCTTACCTTTCTTTCGTCGAATTCCCACTTAAAGCGGAAGTGAAAGTATGAAAATATAAACACCTATGAATTTTATGCAACAATAATTTGAAGAGAAATCGGCAACAAATATAAATATCAGGTTAAACCAATGTAATACTACCTGTGTTCTTAAATACCAATACCCGAAAACAAAGAAAAAAAGGCCCTGAATTCTTTAACCCTTTTCCATACAATCACAAGTTTCCATGACCCTAAAAAAGATGACCTTTAAAAAACATTGTGGAAAAAGGAGAAAATGCTGGGAACCAGCATTTTCTCCTTTTTCTACAATGTTTTCTACCTTCCAAAAACAAACTGCCATTTTCGAGTTAGATTTAAATGAAAATGCTTTCAGTTTGGACAAGTCTAAAATTTTGTCGTGCGGTAAAGAGTTTAATATATTTACCTATCCTTATAAACCTTACAGGCACGGTCTTTTGATAAACACCTAGTTTTCCCTTCGTTTTTCAAGAACTAAATCATCAAATGAAACTAACTGAAATGGAATTTTGTTGAGAGAAAAAAAAAAATTGCTTGCAACAAACATGGAGTTACTAATTTTTACATTTTTCAAAGAGATCTACGGCATGATTTTTACCCCTTAAAAAGTTTAAATAAATGAGACGAAAATTTCCATTTATTAGTAATTTTAACCCAAATACTGCGATTTTCACCGGAAAGAAAATACTGTATCGGACGGTATACATCAAAGATCTTTTTGTGCAGTCTGATCTTGATCTATACTGTCCGCAAAGGCGCCCCGAGTCGAGCTTAGCAGCCAGGGGTTAACAGCCACATATGTAATGTGATGAGAGAAATGAACGATAAGTGAATGGAATACATAGACGACCCTGAGAAAAAACAAGAGTTGTTTTAGTAAAATACATAATTGTAAAAGATAGTCTATATCTTTAAATCTTGAAAAAAAAAAAAAAAAAAAGAATCTTTAAAAAAGATAACAAAAACAATAAAAATTGAAATAAAGATTTAAAATTATAAATATTACCAACAAAACATAAAAAAAAAATATTGTGATACATTGAAAGCGTTCTGTCTCTCTTAACCCTGTACCATATAAGTCTAGCGTCTCTAAGACACTGACGAAGAAGACTTTTAAAAACATTTAGGGAATAGTAAGAAAAAAAACAGCATTTTTTTTTTTACTTTCCCAACAATATTTTCCACTAATTTAAGTACAAATGAATATTCTTGAACCACATTTAATTTCAATTAATTTTAGCTACACATAATGGATTTCGTTAAAATATTTTCTGTCGTTTTTATTTTTATTTATTTATATATATATTTTTTAATCCTATCTCATTGAACAATGACGTTTCTAACTTAATCCTATTAATCCTTTATCAAACAATTCCGTGTTTAACTGACTGAGGAAGAGCGACGTTGAAAACATTGTGGGAAAAGGAGAACATACTGGTTTTCACTAATTCAAATACAAATACCTTGATTAGAGCCACACCTAAATTTCATCAGCAAAACTCTTTCATTAAGTAAGTCTTAAATTTTGTCATTTTGGTAAAGTTAAAGATTTTGAACAAGATAACCAGATACCTGTTGACTGAGATCTATCCTGAAGTATGCTACACCCATAAACAATCCAGAGAGTAAATGACGCTGTAATGCGATAATGTATTTGTTACGAAGTAAACTTGGACCGCATACAAGTACATCCGACTGGTACCTCTTCCATATATGTAAAGTATACAAATTGCTCAGTATTTGTACGAAAGTCCTTGTCACACCTTCGTCGAATGACGGGAACCAGTGTTGACACCGGTTGGCAGGTTCCGTGTTTGCACTCTTTACACGAACACCTTGCTTTAATCATGATCTTTGGTTCCCGGTCTCTATCAACATCCATTGCATAATACCAGTTACAAGTCGATCTTTCACTTAAACTTGAGCCATGCCTGTGTCCGTTTGGTCTACACTTTGGTTTTCCAGATAGTCGTGTGCTGAACTGGTGCCTCTCTGGTGCCAAGTCCTTTTGATCGTCTATCATAGAATCTCGAATTTCTGGAATCACGGAGTAGGTTGCTCTGCCCAGTAAATTGTCCGTAAATATTTTCTTATACAGAGCGTGTTTTATGTCGTGAAGATTGTCGGGTTCTTTGCAATGACTAGAAACAAATTCGAACACCGAGACTGCAATAATTGCTAAACTTGATATCTGAAAATAATAGAGGTTAAAATTCAGTGTTCAGTTTCATCGAATAGCTACTTTGGTTTACGGTAGCAACAGGCTGTGTAATGAGTAACTATCAGTCTAACTATGGAATTTAATCCTGTATGAAACAATCGAGTGTGTAAACGACCCTAGGGAAGAAGACTTTTGAAAACAGTGTGGGAAAAAGAGAAAATGCTGATACCCGGCAATTTCTCCTTATCCAACAATGCTTTATACCATTCTAAAGAGAGAAACTATCTTTTGAGCTGCATTTGTCGTCAGCAAACGCTTCACTCTTTCTGCACCAAATAAACTAATTCGGCCTCTTCTGATGGCTGTAAATACAATCCACTGAGCCTCCGGAAGATTTTTATCATATAGGCTTGACAAAACAATCGGAGGGCATAGATCAAAGATCAGACTGCACGTTTTGTGCAGTCTGATCTTGATCTATGCCGTCCGCAAAAGTCCCTGTTTTCGCCTATGGCGCTGAAAGGGTTAATCGATTTAGACAAGTTATGAAATCTTCTCGTTTGGTAAAGAGTTAACGAAAACTGAAAACATCTTTCTCTCTATATTGTTTATCCATAAACCACTTTTTCTCAAAGTTATTTGCTTCCAGTTTTGTTTCAGAATGAAATAAACAACAAAAAAATTACTTACGAAATTGTAAAAATTCATGATGAAATGGACTGATTGAAATGGAGGTTTGCTAAGAATTTCAGAAAGACCAATGCAATAAACCCAGTAAAATAATTCAAGCTTCGGAAATTAAACAATAAGCCTTTTTTCCTGTTTTCTTTCGCACTTTCGCCAAATTACAAATGATACCTGTAAAATATTTCATGGGACTTATATATCAATGTGCAAAAGTTTCAAAAGTTACGTAACTGGTCAGTTCAGAATTTTCTACATTTTCTGGGATTTTCCGCGTCCGTTGCCGTCCACCAGTTCCGTTACACGGGGTGTTGGGTAATCGCCCAATCCGTATATCGGGTATCACGTAGTTCCTTATTGGACACGAACAGGTATGTTAAACTAGAATTCACACACGTCAATAGGGGACTTTTTTAAGGCAAATATTTCTATAAATAGCTTCTTATCAAACGAAAAGCTACTTTAAACTTTTTTTTATCCCGTTGCTTCATGAACAAATTTCAGTGCAGCAGACTACTTTTCAAACAGACAAATTGGGAAATAAAGATAATCGACATTAATTACGTTGAGCCAAACGATAAAATTTTAGACTCGACGAAACTCAAGGCATTTGCAGACGATAAATTCACAGGAGCTCGAAATATAATTTCAGTCCTTGAAATGGTAGGAAAGAATTTTGGGAAAAGGAGAAAATGCTGTTTAACAGCATTTTCTCCTTTCCCCAGTATGTTTTCAAAAGCTTTCTTCTTCAGGGTCGCACAACACGGAAGTGTTTCGTAAAGGATTAAAATTACTATAAACGTTTAACACTCCCTTTTTCACATTGTTTTAAAAGAACTATATTAAGAGACACAGAAGTCGTTTGCTTGAAGTAATAAGTTAACCCATGACTAAATTTAAGCCATGCCAACCCTTTACCACACAATCCAGAGTTTTAACGACCCTGAGGAAAGGGGCTTTCGAAAATATTGTGGAAAAGTAAGAAAATGCTGGTAACCAGCATTTTCTCTTTTTCCCACAATATAGTCTAACCCATTTAACCCTTAGACTGCTAAGCGCGACTCACGTACCTTTTTGCGGACATTGTAGATCAAGATCAGACTGCACAGAACATGCAGTATGATCTTGGATCTGCACTGTCCAATGAGATATTTTTCTTCAGAAAGTAACTATGAAATAACATTATTGAGATTTTCAGTACTATCGACTTGAAAGTTTGGCAGGATAAGAGTTAAGACAAATTATACCATTAACACTTAAGCTGCTGAATAGCTGCATAATAAATGAAACGGAACTTTTTTCTCAAAAGTACTCAATACGAAAAGTCCATACATCGCGGTTTCAAAGTTGATTTCACCGGAAAGAAAATACCGTATCGGACAGTGTAGATCAAAGATCAGACTGCACGTTCTGTGCAGTCTGATCTTGATCTACATTGTCCGCAAAAGGTCAGTGGGTCGCGATAAGCAGCTTAAGGGTAAATTACGAGTAGCCACATTTAACTTGCCACCTACAACTTCGTTGGATTTGGAATAGTCTAAAATTTTGCTATCTGGAAAAATGTGAATATAGAGGCCTCCACATCAAGTCGGTCGAACTTACATAAGTAACGAGCCAAATCAGATCCTCGCTTCTGGAGAACTGCCCTTTCAGAGCACTTATAGTTCGGCCATTTTCGGAGATACCCGTCGAGGTACCGTCACAGCTCTGTTGTCGCCTGCGTCTGCGCATGCGTCGTACAAAAACTTTTTGCATTTTTCGCATATCTCTGTTATTACGGGAGATATTTACTTCAAACTTGTACAAGCTGTTAACTTTGATGGGAGAGCCACATCACAAGGTCAGGAAACAATAGAAATGAGCCATACTCTGGCAAAAGGGGTTTAATACATCTCTCTGATGCATTATACCAAGCAAGCCATCATCTTACTATTGATCAATAAAATCCATTTTGTCCAACAATCGAGTGAGCCATGAGCTAGATTGTTCTGGCCCTATGACATGCAGAAAATCGACCACAGCAAACAGTTTTTATTTATTCAGGTCAGCCTGCGCCGGCTGACCTGGTCGATATTTTTTGGAACATGCATTGAACGCCCCTTTTTACAGAGCATGGATCAAATGTATTTGACACAGTTATGCCCCTTTTTTCAACTAAGAATCTTCCCTGAAAAAAGGAACAGTAACCGAGCCTTAACTATTTGGTGCGGTTCACACGATGCCTGTCAAGTAGGAGTTTTTTTTCACAGGGTGTTCGTCTACAAGATATTTTAGAGCTCTAGTCTAGTACTAGTGAAACATAGAACCTGGTTTCAGAAAAAAGTTAAATCTCTTATATACTCAAATCTACTAACGGTCCCAGGTTCTGACTTAAGTTGAGTTTGTTATTTGAGACGCATTTCTGCAACTTAAACAGAATGTACTAACGTTCTCAAATCCTGAGTTGAAAGTACGTTTTAGACTCAACTAAGCAAAACAAATGGACTTAAGTCAATTAACTGACTTAACCCTTTACCAAAGGACAATAATTTAGACTGGTACAAATTGAAAGCAGTTGCAGACGACAAATTAAAGCTGGCTCAAATGACAAAATTTGTCCTTGACACAGTAGAAAACATTGTGGGAAAAGGAGAAAATGCTGGTTACCAGCATTTTCTCCTTTTCCCACAATGTTTTCAAAAGGCTTATTCCTCAGGATCGTCAAAAGTCGGGATTGTGTGATAAAGGGTTAAGTCCATTATTTTGCTGAGTTGAGTCCGAAACGTTGTGTCGACACTGGACTTGGGAATGTTACATAAGTCTGTTCACCCTTTACCACACAATCCCGACTTTTAACGACCCTGAGAAAAAAGCCTTTTGAAAATATTATGGGAAAAAAAAAGGAGAAAATGCTGGTAACCAGCATTTTCTGGTAACCAGCATTTTCTCCTTTTCCCACAATGTTTTCTACCCTTCTCAAAACAAACTTCAATTTTCCAGTCACTTTATTTTGTCGTCTGCAAATGCTTTCAATTTGGACAGGTCTAAAATTTTGTCATTTGATAAAGGGTTAATGTGAGTGAAATACGTCTGGAATAACAAATTCCATTTAAGTCGGAAAATAAGTCTGTTGGTGGATTTCAGGGCTCAGGACATGTATGAAGAAGTGAGTTGTCGCCGTGATACGACTGAAATAATGTTGAAATGTAAAACACCATTCAATCGATTGAATCATTTGATTATGAATTAGTGCCAGAGAAAATGACTCGTTGTAGTGTGATGAACTCGTGCAAATAAACAGTAGGAATTATTACAATTTTATTAACAAAAACTCCCTACATTGGATGAACCAAAAACTCCCTAATTTGAAAGTAAAATTACGTCGCCACGCAACTATGAATATAACCGAATACTGACTAAACATCAGAATTATCAAAATTATTATAAGAATTACTACAAAAGGAGAGGCATTTGAAAGAACCGATTGTGATGAACAATCGGTTATGAAATGAGCTATTGATAAATATCCTTGAATGTTTTTACGTTGCTTGCTGCAGGGGCGTAAGACGAAGTATTCATACTAAAATTTGGTCCGTATTCACCGATAATTTTTAAGAACATTTTTAGTCTTATTCTCCAAGATTTTCTAAATTTGAAAGTAACACAACTTCTGATTGGCTAAACCAAAGTTTAGCCAATCAGAAGTTATGTTACTTTCTAATTTAGAAAATTCTGGAGAATAAGACTAAGAATGTTGTTAAGAATGGTTGGTGAATACGGACCCTGATCTTTGTGTGTGTGTTTTTTTTTTCAAACGACTGAAATTATAAGTCTTTCAGTATCGCCTATATCAAAAGTACATGCCGACAACAATTTGTAGGTAATAGGAAATGCGCCATGCTCTAGCAAAAGGGGGCTTAATGCATCTCCGTGATCTATGATACCAAGCAAGTCATTACATAATTGTGGATCCATAAAATTCATTTCCTCTAACAACCGACTGAATCTTGGGGTAGCCTGGTCCTTTGTCATGCAGAAAACTGACTAAAAGCAATAAGTTTCGGCCCAGGTCAGCCTGCGCGGACTGCGCAGGCTGACCTGAGTCGATACTTTTTGCAGATGCATTAATCTCCCTTTTCACAGAGCAAGGCTTTTTTTTTTTTTTTTTCTAAAAGCATGACAAACATTACTGGAAAATGAGAAAAGACTGCTTACCAACATTTTCCGTTTTACCACATTTCGAAAAAAGGATTGTTTGATAAAGAGTTAATACATATTGAATAGTAAGATTGGGTCAGTGCACCTACGCATGTGTTTCCTGGCTTTCTCACACCAGCATTGACACATTTTTTCTTTCCAAGCTATTGACTACTTCAGAGGTGAGAGGCGAAAAATCGCCGGATAGAAAGTTTGCCTCAACCGGGTATCGAACCGGTAACCACCAGCCGTCGATTGCTTTTCCATATAACTATCGTCGAAACAACGACCAGCGGTGAGAGAGAAATGAATCTTGTCGCATTTATCGGACTACCATCACTTCTCGGACAGAAATTGGCCGAGCTGGAGATTCAAACCTTCGAACTCAAGGTCTCAAGTCCTGTACACGACCGACTGCTAGCCCTATGTTATAAGGATATTTGCATAGTTATCTTCTACATAATCTGTTTTCAGAGAACTAACGTTAAGCCTTTGAACTCCAAATATTTACAGCTACATGTATAAAACAAAGACTTTCAGTCTGAGAAAATTGACCTTTAATAAATTTTCAAAGACATGGTTGATCCAAGATCAGACTACACGTTCTGTGCAGTCTGATCTGAATCCATAGTGTACGCATACGCAACTGTAATTAAACACTTCATAAACATGTATAAAAAAAAAATACATTCAGTCTGAGCAAATCGACCTTTAATAAATTTTCAAAGTTGTTTTTGGCAAAAAATGCTCGGACATGGTTGATCCAAGATCAGACTACATGTTCTGTGCAGTCTGATCTCAATCGACACAGTACGCAGAAGTAGCTATAATTATGCAGAACCGACCGAATGGAGGGAAGGGCCCCATGTCAATGTCCTTTTGACAAGTTTGTCAATAAGGAAGGAAATGCCAACAAATCAAGCGTATTAACTGCCTTATCTATGCACTATTTTAACTCGAACATTAAACAGCTAATTATGTAACTTGATCTGACAGCAATTTGTCTGTAATCATACCAGAGTTTCATTTTAACCCTTCCGGCACGATAGGCAAAAAAAAAAAAACCAGAAGCCTTTGCGGACGACATAGATCAATATCAGACTGCACAAAACGTGCAGTCTGATCTTGGATCCATACCGTCCGCTTGTTTAGTCAATTCCGTAAAATAAATGTTTTTTCCGAGTTTCGTGGATTATATTTTCAGCTGTCGAAAGAGCACGAGTTGACTTGCGTCATGCTCTGGCAAAAGGGGGCTTAATACATCTTCGTGCTGCATGACATCAAGAAAGTCATCACATAATTATGGATCAATAAAAGTCTCTTTTTTTAACAACCGACTTAATCATGAGGTAGACTGACCCTTGGGCATACAGCAAATTGATCAAAAGCGAAAAGTTTCGGCCCAGGTCAGCCTGCGCAGACTGCGCAGGCTGACATGGTCGAGACTTTTCGCAGATGCATTAAGCCCCCTTTTCACAGAGCATGGCGCGCATGTCTTTGGCGCAGAAAAAGTGAAAGATGAGTCATCTCGATGCTCCCTCTTCGCTGTCTGATCTTGATCGAAACCGTGATTATATTCATATTAAACTTTTCAACATGGTAATATGGTCATAGTTTTCGTTATTTATCAATTATTAACATGCACAGTCTCGTCTGTCTGATCTTGGTCTACATAGTTAATAAATCACATCATATTCTATGCATGTAGGCGAAGCGCGTACATTATCATTTTCAAGGACTCTGTTGAACAAATTGGTTCGATTGTTTCGTGCCTTGTATGGTTGATTGGTTGTATGGTTGGTTGGTTGTATGGTTGGTTGGTTCGTCGGTCGGTCGGACGGTTGGTCGGTTGGCCCGTTTATTATTCGTTCATTTCTTTTTTCGTTCGTTTCCTTGCTAGATTGCTTGCTCGGAGTTTCACGCCGTTTTTTTTTTGCAGTGGTACATGTACTCAGTCAAGTTAAGGCAGCCAGACCACTCATCGTTTCTCTAGCAATACTAAGCAGACTATCATTTCCCTACAGCCGGACCCCGGTAGATCCTCAGTCGATAGCGTACAGGACCTGAGAACAGGGGATTGCTGGTTCGAACCCGGGCTCGGCCAACTTCTTTCCGAGGATTGATGATAGTCATTGTGACAAGAATCATTCACTTCTCACCGCTGACTTTTGTTTCGACGATGGTTCTGTGGGAAAGCAACCAATGGCTTGGAAAGAATATTGCGCGTAGTGCTGGCAAAAGAAACTCCAGGAAAGCATGGATAAGTGCACAGGCCGCTGCGATGTAACTGAAATAATGGTGATAACGGCGTTAAACACCATACAGTTAAGCAATCATTTCGTTACAAGTCTTTTATACTTTTTCTGCCTTTTACTGCACTGTTTTCAAACGTATTAAGATGCAAGAGTAAAACTCGCCTCGGAAGGCAGTAATGCGGTAGTTATTTCTTATACGAGCGTACCTTTTTTCTTGTTCGTAGTAAAAATAACTTCCCTATTTTAAAAGAGCACGTGACCCAACAGCTAGGATACCTAATTGTCGATTTACACTTCATTAAACAAACCTGTGAATTTACGACACTTTGTGTATGAGAAAGGCAATTGAAAATATTGTAGGAAAAGGAGAAAATGCTGGTAAACAGCATTTTCTCCTTTTCCAGCAATCTTTTCTTCCCTATCAAAGACAAATCCTATCTTTTAAGCCAAATTCAATTTTAACGAGAGGTTACCTATCTTTTTTTCCGTCTGATAAAGAGTTAAACGGTAATTATTAGCACGTGAGAGAATGCTTTTCGAAATGGCGAACAAACTTGAACGCAGTTGGTAAATACCTGCTTGCCGACTAACTGATTGGTTGTCCTGTGACCGACGATTTTTGAAATCCTGTGCGACTTGGAAGCAACAGCGGGTGAACCACCTGGTTCCCGAGCAATTGACTAAAAGTGAACGCGTGACCAGCAGAATTTTGTTTCTTTTTTCTGACATACTGAAAGATTGGTAAAATAGCTGCTTGTGGAGTGACAGAAGGTCACATGACTCTTCGGGGATGTTGTCTGAACTGGTGATACATTGTTAGATAAATTTGTTACTTTTTCCAACATCCGGGGATATATTATCAACGGTTCTAAATAACATTCTTTGACTAATAAAAAAAATTCTAAATTTCAAAGTAACGCAATTTTTGATTGGCTTAAACCGATCGGTCTAGCCAGTTAGAAGATGCGTTGGTCACTCTAAATGGTTTGTGAATGTGTACCCAGACAGGGTTTCTACAGTGAAATCTATAACAGCGTGATTCAACCACGAATTACGCTACACAAACGAAGCAAATACTACTGAAAAGGTAGAAAAGGCGAAAAAATAGATAAACATTTATTTTCCGATAACATCCGGCAGAAATGCCGCAAACTTTACTCACCGAAAACAAATGTTGTGACACGGAAATCATCACGTCAAGACAAACCCTAAAATATACATCCTTACAGCCCGAGAGAAAAAAATTGTTACAATGTAGAATGGTTCAGAATTAGTGAGCTGTGTAAACATAGAAAAAGTACCGATATATATGGTTAAAGGGCTAAATACATACATGTATATCGGAAATCTTCTATTAAAAACCGGAAACGTCATAAATGGTTTCTTTGAAGGCCTCCAGAAAATAAAATTCATTTTCTATCTGTGGTAAGCCATGCAACCTTGAAAGCGTCAGGGGCAACATTCGGCATGAAAATACAAGAATTATTACAGTTTCATAAAATAGAGATGAAATGGGTTAAAAACTGGCTGAAAATGAATAACATGCTACATGAATTAACCTTTTCCCAAACAAGCCCTGGTTTTCACGTGTCTGTAGTACAAGTCTTTTGAAAACACTGTGGGAAAAGGAGAAATTGCTCGTAACGAGCAATTTCTCCTTTTCCCACAGTGTTTTCTACCCGTTTGGAGAACTTTCTGTCATTTTCATCAAATTTAAAATTGTCGTCTGCAAACTCTTTCAATTTGGACCAGTCTAAAATTTATCGTTTGGGAAAGGGTTAAATGAAACTTTCAAGTTGATAATGAAAACCAAAATGTTGCTATTTCCAAATTATTGTTTGGGGAAAAATATCTCTTTATCGGACAGTGTAGATCGAGGATCAGACTGCACGTTCTGTGCAGTCTGATCTTGATCTACACTGTCCGCAAAAGGCCCTCGTGTCGCGCTAAACAGCCTAAGGATTAATTTAGCGGAAAACGTTGCTATGCTTTATTGTCATGTCAAAGGCGTAACAGAATTACAATTAACAAAAAGTTCAGATCTGAGAAAAGCATAAGGTACCAGTGTCAAGGCGGTAAGATCTTTTCCATTGCTTCTATCTATGGTTAGAAAAAAGCTTTGTTCCGTTGCTTGTCTCTGTTGTTGGGTGGATCTGTTTCCCACAGTGTCTCTGTGGTTTATTTAAAAATGACAATATTTTGAGGGCTTGAATGGGCTGTGTAGTTCCTTTTGTCCACGGTAAAGAAAAGAAAAACTGACAAAAATGCTAGCTTGGTCAAATCTGTGTCGCTGATTGTCTCTTTAGTTTTAAAAAAAGTAAATAACTGTAGAGTTTGGATGATGTCTGCTTTTTTGCTTATTTCTATGGTTAAAAAAGATAGACAAAAATTTTCAGAACTGTAATGAGATAGGAAAGCTCTGTTTCGCTGTTTGTCTCTGCCGTTAAAAGCACATGCTCACATGCTGTGCTCAGAGAGAAAGGGGGTTTCATGCATCTGCACAAAGTATCGATCCAGGTCAGCCTGCGCAGTCCGCGCAGGCTGACCTGGGTCGAAACTTTTTGCTGTCGATCAATTTCCTTCATGTCAAAGGAGCGGTCTACCGCATGATTCAAGCAATTTCTGGACATAACGGATTTTATTGATCCGTAATTATATGATGACTTGCTTGGTATAATGCATCGCAGTGTTTCATTAAACCCCCTTTTTCCAGAGCGCCGCTATTACAAAAGTATTTGAGAGTGTGGACGAAATCTATATGTCTGCCTTTCTGGTTAAAAAAGACAGACTTGATTAGATCTGAAATATTTCTTTTGAGTTAAAGAAAAGACAAAAATTATGAAAGTTTAAATGAGGTCTGTTTCGTTACTTGTCCCTGCGATGAAACGAAAAACGACAGAATTGTTGACAGCCTGGGTTAAATCTACTCTCTTGATGGTTTTCGTTATTAGTTTCCCTGTGTACAAAGACAATATTCTTTTCTTCAAAACCTCAAAATCAATGAACCATGCTCTGTGAAAACGGAGCTTAATGCATCTGCGAAAAGTATTGACCCAGGTCAGCCTGCGCTAATGGTAAATTTTCTGTATGTCAAAGGACCAGTGTACCTTAAGGTACAGTTGGTTGTTCGACATAATTGATTTTATGGATCCCTAATTATGTGATGACTTGTACTACGGAGATGCATTAAGCCCCCTTTCACCATACAAAGACTCGTCCTCTTTTGAGTTATAGACACTAAATTTTAGACTCTTTCACTTTCATGATGGCAGTTAGAAAAAAAAAAAAAATGCAGTTTATCTAATTGTTGGGTCTTCTGTTGATTTCATTAATCTGTTGAAATTGTCGAGGGTGTTTCTACCATTATACCAATTATGAAGATAACGCTGTCTTTCGCTACTGTATTGAAAACATGGTATTAGTCTTCTACATATGACAGATTCTGATTATTATAGCAATAGGAACAATTTCTTCTTTCTTTTTCAACTCGTAGTTGTCTTCCTACTTCTTTGTTGAATTTATTATTTGCACAGCGAAATTTAGTCAACTATTTTCTCGGTCAATATGAAATATCAATACTTAATATATTCTCGATTTAACATCGTTTTAAAATACTTATATGCGCTGCACCGTGAAGAATGTTAATAGTGTCTTCCCAATTCTGTTTCCTGCAATCTGTGACTCTCTGATTTAAAACAGGAAAAAGTACCTCTGGGTTTCCTACTTCCTGTGATAAACATCCATGTCCAAAACCACGTATGTATAATAAATTCTTGACGGATGAAACTCAGTTACTTCTACCATATAATGTAGGCCTTTTAACATTTTATAACCATTTCATGGTAATCTATATTCAGGCATACAAAGTAAATTTAATCAACTTCGTTGAATTTTTACACTATTAACTGGGCATTTTGCAGATCACAGATATCCAATACATGTATACGCATATAGAGAAAACTTGTTTATATACCTATTAAACTATGGGCAAATATAATGTAAATCTGTAAAACATAGAGTTTAATTTAAGGCAATGAGTTAGTTAACTTAGTGAAATATATTCTAACCAAGCGATGAGGAGGAGAATAACAATGTTGACTTCGTGAGTGTGGTTTATGAAGATGAAAGTGATGATGAAAAGACTTTCACAAAGTGTGGAATTATCTGTTGTAAGCACCATTGTTACCATTTCCATAAAAGACAACTTCATATTAGTCCCACACTCCAGGAATGGCCACCATACAGAAAAATAGATCTAAAAAACTTTATTCACTGGATTTAATACAATACCAATCTGTGAGGTAATTTACTCAATGCTGACCATAGAAGTGAAAAGTTCAACCCTGACTACAATAAATTCTTATGGTTTAACAGAAAAAATATCTTTATTTCCCGCAAAGTCATATATAAGATTTTCAAAAAAGTTAATTTATTGAATTTTCACAATGTCACTGGGTATTTGTCCAGGTAAGATATGTGATACATGTATGTGCATATATACATATATAAAGGAAACTGTTTTCATTTACTCACATAAAATAGGCGAATATATTGTAAGTTTATGGAATATAGAGTATTAATCGTATCAATGATTTAGTTCAATGAATTTTTATGGGTCAGTAGCAAAATATATCTCTATTTCCCGCAAAGGACATAAGATTTCCAAAAAAGTTAAATATTTGGTACTGTTAATACTCTGATATGCCTGGCTAAAAAGCTATTAGATAGCGTAAATTATAATGAAAAGGCACAGCGTTTGCCATAACATCTTTTCTATATCACTAAGATCATAAAAAATGATGATGCATACGTTTGATGGATACGTTTTACCAGTCATTTTAGGCTCACAAACATAACCAAGTACAGTTCTTTCAGTACTTTGATTCAAACAAAATTATTTCTGTGTCTGTAAAATATGTTATAACTATAGATTATGGATGTATTCAGCCAAAAATGTTTCTGACATATAAAATGTAGAAAATGAAATGAAAATGTAACCCTTGATGGCGATTCATCAATATCTTACAAGTATGCAAAAGTGCAGTTGACAGACCTTTGACCTCTTTAACCTGCTATCGCCCCACTTGCCAGGTGGCAGACTTGGACAAACTGCTCATTGGGGTTTCAGAAAATAGTAGAGCCGAAAATTTGCCATAGGGGGATATTTTGGTCGCTCAAATTATACATGTACTCATACATAAATCCATAATCCTCTTTGACTCTTTATAATACAATCCCCAGTTTTAACGACCCTGCCGAGGAGGGCTTATGAAAACATTGTAGGAAAAAAAGAAAAATGCTGGTAACCAGAATTTTCTCCTTTTCCTACGTTACCAGCATTTCTCATTTTCCTACAATGTTTTCTACCCTATCAAAGACAAATCTCATCATTTGAGCCACACTGAATTTGTCATCTGCAAATATGTTTTATTAGGACATGTTGAAATCTCTTTCATGGGGTAAAGGGTTAACCCTTAACCTGCTAAATAAGTTAGATAAAACTCTACAGCTTATAATAAAAACCCAAATATTGTTGTTTCAAAGTCAATGGGGGGGGGGGGAATATCTCTCAGTTATCGAACCATGTAGATCCAAGATCAGACTGCACGTTCTTTGCAATATAATCGTGTTCTACACTGTCCACAACAAGTCCTTGAGTCGCCCATAGCAGCATAAGGGTTAACAAAGAATGTTTTTTAAGTCTTTTATTTTCAATCGCGTTCATGAGATAACCATTTCAGCCAAAGAACAAGTGTCAAATATTCAAGAACGGGAGATAAACATCTTTAGGTGTGACAATGAGGTGAAGACAATGGCTCTCGTATTTGAAATTAACTCTTTACCAAACGACAAATTTTTAGATCTGTCCAAATTGAAAGCATTTAAAGACGACATATTAGATTAAATGAGCCATGCTCTGTGAAAATGAGGTTCAATACATCTGCAAAAAGTATCGACCCGCGTCAGCCTGCGCATTTCGCGCAGGCTGACGTGGGCCGAAACTTTTTGTTCTTTGTACATTTTTTGCATGTCCAAGGACCGTTCTACATCAGGATTCAGCCGGTTGTTAGAAAAAAACAGATTTTATGAATCTGTGATAACGTGATGATTAGCTTGGTATAAGGCATCACGAAAATGAATTAAAGATACATCTATACTTGTTTTTAGCCAGTCTTTAGCCCATTTCATCTTTATTTTATCAACCTGTAATCATTCGTGCATCGTCATGCCCCTGACAATTGCATAGTCGCATAGATTACATTGCATTTCATTTTCTTGGGGGTCATCAAAGAAATCACTGGTGTGATGTTTCCGGTTTTAAATCGAAGATTTTTGCTATATATAATGTGTTTATCCCCTGCACCATATATATTGATAATTCATCTATGTTTACACTGCGGACTAAATTTTGAACCATTCTACAGTGTATCAAACTTTTACAACGTTTTTTTTTTTCTCTTTGGCTGTTAGGATGTATCTTTAAAGCGCCTTTTGCCAGAGCATGGCTCATTTGTTTTTGCTTAAACTGACTTGGGATTTCCATTCAATTTAGAGCTGTAAGAATTGGTATTTACAAAAGCAAGTTTTTTCACCCCACCTTCTTCTTTATCGTCTATTGAAAACGGAATTGGTTTGCAAAGTGTTACATTCTTTCGCCCCCGCTTTGCTACAGAAAGAAAAGAGTTTAACCTGTATCACAACGATAAAAACTGTAGACATGTCCAAATTGAAAGCATCTGCAGACTACAAAATAAATATGACTCAAAAGTTGAAAATTGTTCTTCAGATGGAAAGAAGAAATCGTGGGAAAAGGAGAAAATGCTGGTTACCAGGATTTCTCCATTTCCAATAATGTTTTGAAAAGTTATCTCTTTAATTATTTTAGCACACGACTGAAATTAAGACTTGTTCAAGTTGAAAGCATTTGCAGACAACAATTCAGATTCAGTTCAAATGATAGAATTTGTCCTTGATAAGGTAGAAAACATTGTGAGAAAAGGAGAAAAGGCTGGTTACCAGCATTTTTTCCTTTTCCAACAATGTTTTGAAAAGCCATCTCTTTAAGGGTCGTTAAAACTCTGAATTGTGTGTTAAAGGGTTAAACACGGAATCAGTTTGTAAAATTTTTAATTCTTACGCCCCCGATTTGGTACAAAAAGGAAAGAGTTTAACAAAGAATCCAGGAAAATCCGGGAGGTCATTCCACACATAGAATCCAGGAAAATCCGGGGAATTATTTGACTCACATCCCATATGCAATGGTTCAAATATCTTCGTTAACCGTTTACCACACAATCCCGAGTTTTGACTACCCTGAAGAAGAAGGCTTGTGAAAACATTGTAGGGAAAGGAGAAAATGCTGGTAACCATCATTTTCTCCGATCCCACAATGTTTTCTAGCCTATCAAGGATAGAAAACACCATTTGAGCAAGATTTGTCTTCTGTAATGCTGTCAATTTTGTTAGGTCCAAAATGGCACCGTTTGGAAAGAATTAGGTCGTTACGGGATGACAAAATTTCAGACTTGTTCAAAGTAAAGGTATAAATTTGCGACAAATTAAAGGTGGCAAAAATGGTGGAGATTTATCTGTGATAGTTGTAGAAAACGTAGTGGGAAAAGGAGAAAATGCTGGTAACCAGCATTTTCTCCTTTTCCCACAATGTTTTCAAAAGGATTTTTCTACATGGTCGTTAACGCTTGCGATTGTTTGGTAAAGGATTAATCCTTAGGCTTCTAAGCGCAACTCGAGGAGCTTTTGCTGATAGTGTAGATCAAGATCAGACTGCACAGAACGTGCAGTCTGATCTTGGATCTACATTTTACGATGAAGATATATTTTCCCCCAAAAAGTAACTTTGAAATAGCAACATTTGGGTTTTTATTGTCAGCTTGTAAGTTTCATTTTACTTATTTAGCAGATAAAAAAGGTTATTACATCACGACTAAAGTAGATGGTACCGACAGTGTGATACAATATCTACTAAACCTGCGGTCTGATCCTAGAACCACACCGTATGATACCTTAGAGAAACGCTTTACTTAATAGTCTAGTAATCGCAATATCTTGTTCATTTACTCTGCATGAAAAAGGTACGACGTTCAACTGGGACGAAAACAGGCATTTTTTTTTTTTAAGACCACCGCCCACGCTGCTGTGTCACACTCCTAGGTACAAAATACATTGTAGAACTGTAGTAATATCTGGGGTTTATTCAAACTATTTTCCTCATGTACTTTTTCCTCTTATACTGTTGTGATCCTTTACGTATTCTCCCGATTTTTTTCCCACAAGTCTTAATCTTCTTCGGAATCGTTATGTACATTTTTTTAAAGTATTCACTTCCTCCGCCCTCGCTTTTTGTGTTCAGAATTGTTTAAATAGTTTCGTTAAGGGAAGGGGACGAGTAGGCGACTCATTTCTAATGTTCAACGTTGTGACCACTTTATACCTTTGCAAAACTTTTCCGTGTGTTTACAGCCCTAAAAAAAGGGAAGCTTTTGAGGGAAAAAAAAATCGTTGAGGATTAAAAAAGCCATGCTCTGGCAAAAGGAGGCTTAATGCATCTCCGTGATACATTATACCAAGCATGTCATTATATAATTATAGAACCATAAAAGCCATTTTGTGTAACAAGTAACTGATTCATGCGGTACAATGATCCTAGTACATACAGAAAATTGACCAATAGCGAAAAGTTCCGGCCAAGGTCAGCTTGCGCGGACTTCGCAGGCTCACCTGGGTCGATACTTTTCGCAGATGCATTAAGCCCCCTTTTCACAGAGCATGGCTCAAATGTTTTCGACTCTTTAACGGGTTGACATTGTTTCTTCTTTTTTTGTGTGCCCGCGAATTTTTTCAAGACGGTTAATCTAATATTTTGTGTCTTTGTAAAGGGTAAACTAAACGCTTCACGACTGCAGTTGATGTTCCAAACCGTTTAACCTAACATCTCAAAACGTGCAGTCTGATTCTAAACCAACACTGTTTGATATTATTCAAGGTACTTAAATGGCCTTGAATTATCACTACTCCGTTCTTTTCCAATGGCTGAATTTATCTTTATCACTTCTTTAGCGTCAAAGGGGCCGATGTTTATCTGGGACGAAATAGCACGTTTCCAAGACTTCCGCCCCAGCTACTCGGTCACGCTTTGGTTGGAAAAAAATGGAGAGGGTATTTCTATATTCAGTATTTCATTCAACCCGTAATATGCAAAATTCTTGACCAGTAGGCCTATTTGGTCCTCTAAAGAAAATAAGACCAAACCTATTTGAGCCATGCTCTGTTAAAAGGGGACTTAATGCATCTCCGTAATGCATGATACCAAGCAAGTCGTCACATAATTGTGGATTCTTAAAATCGACTTTGTATAATAAGTGACAGAAACACAGAGCAGAATGGTCCTTTGACATGCAGAAAATTGATCACTTGCAAAAAGTTTTGGCCCATGTCAGGTCGGGTCGACCCTTTTTGCATTTGCAGTCTGATCGTGATCTACACTGTCCGCATGAGGTCATTGATTTGCGCATAGCAGCTTAAGGGTTATTTTTTTTACGAAGTTTTCTCAATGCGAACGTATTAGAAAAAAATTGTAAGGTAAATAGAGATATTCACAGACTGGGAAACGACAACTTTCATCTAGAAAAAGATTTAAAAGGACTTCAGACTTTGCAAAATAAGCTTCTTCCCTATCTGTGCAACCCCCACCCCACCAAAGTTTGCCCATTTTGTTCCCTTCTCATTCCGATAAAACGCTTTTTGGTAAATACTTGTCCTGTTAAAACCGCACAAAGCAACAAAATTACATATGGTGGCAAAGAAGTGCCACCACTTATCCTATAATTATGGCGAATACTTTCGCGAAAACATTTGCGGATTTCGTGCCTTGAATTAACCCGTAAGGCGCTTTTCACAACAAAAGTTGCCTTAGAGGTCAGTGTAGATCAAGATCAAAGTGAGCAAAATGTACAGTCTGATCTTTGATCTACATTGTCCGCTGGGCTGAAACATTGAGTTAGACCAAAGCAAGTATGAAACTGAAATTGAACCACGCTCTGTGGAAAGGTGGCTTAATGCATCTACAAAAAGTATCGACTCAGGAAAGCCTGCGCAGCCTGCGCAAGCTGACTTGGGCCGAAACTTTTCGTTATTGGTTAATTTTCTACGTGTCAAAGGACCATTTTACCTCCTGATTAAATCGGTTGCTAAAAATAAGTGGCTATTATGGATCCATAATCATGTGATGGCTTGATTGGTATAATGCATCACGGAGATGCATTAAGCCCCATTTTGCCAGAGAATGACTCATGTAAACTCGACCGCTTTCGACGACCGAAAAGACATTCCACTGAACCCTAGAAAGATTTTTATCTTCTAAAGGCTTGAATAAACAAGCGGATTGCATAGATCCCAGATCAGGCTGTACGGTCTGTCCAGTCTGATTATGATCTCTACAGTCCACAAAAAGGTCCTATTTACGCCTATGGCGCTGTAAGAGTTAGAAATGCAAACCTCAGTGTGACGTAAGAAGTAGTATTTCCTCATGATGGGATTGAAAAACGGAATGCCACATCCGGAATAACTCTTTGATTTTTATCTACATGTATACGCGCTCTGGAAAATATGGCAAACCTCAGTGTGACGTAAGAGGTCGTATTTCCGCATGATGGGATTGAAAAAAAAAAAAACGGAAAGCCACATCCGGAATAAGCCTTTGATTTTCCTCTACATATATATATGCGCTCTGGAAAATATTGGTTAATTGCATCTCCGTGATACACTGTACCAAGCAAGTAATCATATAATTATGGATCCATAAAGTTCACTTTATCTAATAACTAACGAACGAATGTACGAGCGAACGAAATATTTTAATGACAAAAAATAACATAGTTTATAGGCATGAATATACATAAACATACAGAATGTAATGTCACCGTGCTACACAGCGGAAGAGAAAACCGACTGCATCATGAGATAAACTGGTCCTTTGACACAGAAAATTGAACAATAGCAAAAAGTTTCGACTCAGGTCAGCCTTCGCGGACCTGGCCCGATATTTTTTGCAGATGCATAAATTTCCCCTTTTCACAGAACATGTCTCATGTATGGCCCACAACAGGCGAAATGAGACTTTCGGACATTTGCGTAAAGTGTCGTCCCAGATTTGCCTACGCATTCCGCGCAGGCTAATCCGAGACGAAACTTTACGACTACATAAGATTTTTTCATTCAGTAGAGTTTCGTGAAACAGAAAATCGTAGAAAAAAGGGAAGTATCGTCGCGGATTAGTCACAGACTTCACAGGATGATCTGGGACGACACACTTTTACGCATAAGTCCGAAGGCCCCTTCTCGTGTGTTGCACGCCATATATTTGGTTCAAAGTATTATTTTTTGATAAGTATAGCGTTAAAATTATCGTCTTATCACTATCGTTTTTATAACGATTTCATAGTAATACTCTTCGACCCGTTGGTTACTCTTTATTTATATCATTCTTTTCGGTGGTTTATCGAGAAATAATGCTGGATTATGGTTTGATATTTCATTGTTACGACCAGTGAAAATACCGATTTTATATTTTCTAACGCTTCAATTGAAGACGCAAACAGTAGTTCCTGCGCACTAGTTACCTAAGTAATCAGCGCGTGCAATTCCCGCGCACTAGTTACCTAGTTAATCAGCGCGTGCAATTCAAATAGAGGGAAATATGACGTAATTTACGCTGTATTTCTCGCGCGTAACGTAATATTGTAATGCGTTACCAAAGGGGGGTACGCCATAGAGAATTACCGAAAACAGCTCTGTACTGGATTTTGATGAAAGTTCCGACAAAATAGGGCATGAAATAAATAGAATATTTCTTTGTGTGTATGAAAGATCGAAATTCATTTCATCTCGTGAACATCGTCGGTAATATTTTCACTCGTGGCTGCGCCACTCGTGAAAATATTACCGATGACATTCACTCGATGAAATAAATTTCGATCTTTCACCGAAAAAAACACATAAATTATCCTCTATGTAAAGCTCTTCGACACGTTGATTACTCTTTATCTCTATACCAACGCGGACTGTCCAGGCTGACCCGTGTCGATACTGGCTGCAGATGCAATAAACCCCCTTTTCTCAGAGTATGGCTCATATATGTTTTGTCTAAAGTGTTAATCTTTAATAAGTTTAGCGTTAAATTTGTCTTCATATCAATATCGATTTTATATCTATTTCATGCTAATACTCTTTGACCCATTTATTACTCTTTATTTCTTTATTACACAACTTCTGATTGGCTAAACCATTTGGTTTAGCCAATCAGGAGTTGTGTTACTTCTAAATCTACAAAATTCTGGAAAATAAGACAACGAACGTTTTTAAGAATGGTTGGTGAATACGAACCCTGATAACAAAAATTTCAAAGCAATATAAATTTGCAGACGACACATCAAATGCGGCCGAAATGTTGAGATTTTATCTTTGAATGGGCAGGAAACATTGGGCGAAAAGGAGAAAATACTGGAAAGCAGCATTCTGTCCTCTGTTTGAAATGTTTTCCAAAGCCTCTGAGGCTCTCTCCTCCAGGACGTTAAAACACGGGATTTGTTTGGTAAATGATTTTAAAATGGTAGCAGCAACACACTCTTTGCTAAGAAAATACTGGAGCACTGTAGCATCAATTTCACCGCCATTTTTTAAACCCGAAAAGCTCCACGATGTTATCATCGAAGATGGCGAACTGCGTCAAATTATTTTCAGTTATTCTTCAAATCATGTGATAATTTGTTTTCCCGCGCTTGGTTAAAACAGTAAATCACATTTATAATTATGTACCATAGGACCGACTTATTCATGGATCGGCCCGAAAAGCTCAAGTGGTACAGCGTAGGACCTGTAGACATCAAATCTAGGGCCACATGAGAGTGTGGGTTCGAGTATCACGGCTGGCCATCCAAAATTACCAATAGCCTATAGGCTGAGACGTTAAACCGAGGTCCCGTGTGACGGTGTCTAGCGCCAGGCACGTTAAAGAACCAGGCGTAACTTAGGATGGGTTTCGTCCTGTATCTTGCACTGTCCCTAACACCTTTGGGGGAGGGGGGGTTGCCTATATGGGCAACCGGTGGCGACGACAAATATACGGAAAACCAATCAAACGGATTTACTCACTCGCGTCGGACTGATTAATTATTTTACAAGGATAACTAAATCGGGTCGTTCAGGAATATGACAAAATTTGACTTTCTATTGTTTTTTTTTTTACTATGCACAGTTGTGTGAACTATTCTTTAAACATTTTGACCCTGAAACAAAAATGACAAACAACTGTTACGCAATAACAGACAGGCATTATTCCTAAGCGAATGAAATATAGTGTCGTCGCTCCTACGGGGACACAATAACGTAATTCAATATCCGGATCGAGAATTCTATTTTATCTATATTTCGGTAACTGATAAAGCGTTACAATATTTTCTTCTATTATGATTGAACCATGTTCCGTGAAAAGGGGTCTTAATGCACCTTTGTAATGCATTGAACTAAGCAAGACATAATATAATTAGGGATCCCAAAAATCCCTTTTTGTCTAACAACAGACTGCATCATGAGGTAGACTGGTCCTTTGAGATGCAGAATTTGACCGATAGCAAAATGTTTCGGCCCAGGCCAGCCTGCGCGGACTGCACAGGCTGACCTGGGTCGATGCTTTTTGCAGATGCATTAAGCCCCCTTTTCAAACAGCATGGCTTAATTTTTTGTAACTATTTCGTATTAACATTTTTTGACCCATTCATTGCCCTCAAAAGGTACTTAGTAATTTTTCTTTATTTGTTAACTCTTTACCAGACGACAAAATTTTAGACTTGTCCAAACTGAAAGCATTTGCAGACGACAAATCGAATGCCGCTATAATGATGGAATTTGCTCTTGAAAATGATTAAAACATTGTCGTTACCAGCATTTCTCCTTTTCCCGCTATGTTTTCAAGTGGTCTCGTTTCCAGGATCGTTTAAACTCGGGATTGTGTAGTAAAGGGTTTACGCTTAAGCTGCGGAGCGCGCCTTACTGACCTCTTGCGGACAGTGTAGATCAAGATCAGACTGCACAGAACGTGCAGTCTGATCTTGGATCTACACTGTCCGATACGGTATTTCTTCCCCGTTGAAATGAACGTTGAAATCGTAATATTTAGGTTTTTAAATTTTCGTTTCATTTATTCAGCAGATTAAGGGTTTAAACACGCTTTTTGCAACCACAAAATGCAATATCCGGGTGATCTCTTTACTGTTTCTATTTTTCGTTAATTGGTTAAGTGTGGCAATTTATTTTCTATAATTTTGAAACTATTTCGTATCTAAAGATTTCGACCTACTAATTTGTCAAATGGTAGTTAGTGATTTTCCCCTAAGGAGTAAAAAAAAAAAAATGCTTCTTGTAATGACGAAATTCAGTATCCGGTCGAGTCCTTTAATTTATCTAATAATGATTTCGTTTAAAAAAAAAATTACCTAAGAGTTGCAACATTTTTTTTTTATTTTGATAAATATTTAGTAATAATCTTTATTGAGCAATCACGTCTATTCTTCTTTCGAAAGGCCCCACGTGGATCTATGATTACCGTGTCGGCTTTGCGATTCGGAAACCTAGATCAATCCCTTGTAATCTCGCTGGTTACGCAAGACCTTCCTTGCGAAAGGCATTCGAAAACAAGACCTGTTATACCAACCAGTGAAACCCAGGAAAACCTGAAGGCATAGGGAGGTTTACAATAGGGCGACATTTTGAAAGACTTATAATTCTGGTGCAAAAAAAAAACCCACAGATTTTTCAATGCAGAAGCACAAAGACAAGACTATTGGCATGCATCTACACTAGGCCTTCAACTAGGAAGCACTGATTTAGCAATGACTTGATGAGCTTTTCTGTTTCTCGGATGTTTTACGTCAATTTCAACAGTTTCGGTTTCATCGCGGCAGCTAGTAATACCTTTGTCACATTTTGGCGAGACACTTTTGCCATAGAGACCTTAAACTCTATACCAAACGACCTTCCCAAATTGGAAGCCCTGCAAACGACAAATAAAATGTGTACCAAATGAATAGAATTGTTTTTAAAAGGCTACATAACATAGTGAAAAAAAAAAAGAGAGAAAATGCTGGTTATCAGAAGTTTCTTTTTTCCAACTATGTTTTCAAAAGCTTTCCTCTTCAGTGTCGTTAACACATGGGGTCTGTTTCGTAATGGTGGGGGGAAAAACCTAGGCCATACTATGTGAAAAGGGGGCTTAATGCATCTGTAAAAAGTATCGACTCAGGTCAGCCTGCGCAGTTCGCGCAGGCTGACCTTGGCCGAAACTTTTTGATATTGATAAATTTTCTGCATGCCCAAGGTTTGTTTGATTGATTGATTGATTGAATGGTGTTCTACGCCGCTTTCAACAATATGTCAATCATATCACGGCGACAGCTCACATATTCATGTTTTTCCTGGGTTTAAACAGTACGTGGCTAGGGCTCTGAAGTATCTTGCCCAAGGACACTCCCACGAAAAATCCAGTGGGTCCAGTGAGGCTCGAACCCGGGGCCTCCAGGTTACGAGTCCAACAATTTACCACTGAGCCACGCAGGACCCCTGCATGCCCAAGGACCAGTTTATCTCATGATTCAGTCATTGTTAGACAAAATGCACTTTATGGATCCATGATTATGTGACGATGCATTAAGTCCCCCTTTTGTCTGTGCATGACTCGTATTCAATAGACAACAGTTGCAGACGACAAATTTAAGTCGGACTCAAGTGTTCGGATTTATGGAAAAACTTTGTAGGCAAACCCCGGACGAAATGCTGGTTTATATAAATATCTGTTCGAAATTACTTGTATGAAAAACCAAACGAGTGACCTGACCAGAGTGTTGGGTGCAGGACTGTTTAACACATAGATAGTTGTAAAACCATGACATTAATGAAAACGGTGCTTAAAGGGGCTTTTTAGACATGTTTGCGGCGAATCAAAATAAGTCATCAAACACATAGATAGGCCTACTACACGTGACGGTTACATTCAGTAAAACACAAAAGGTGCAAATTTGGCGTTCAAATAACAGGAGTATCACTTTTCAATCGGAAACTCCGTTTATTTTTATGACATCAAATATGACGTCATGGTATTATTTAAATACGATCCCACATGATCGACGGGTATTAATAATTACGTGACATTCCCACTAACCTATAGAAAATTCTGTGGGAAATCTAAAAATACCTCACGTTGCCCATTAAGGAAATGTTGCTATTTTTCACTGATGATTTGCAAGCTATCGCCTTTCTTCAAGGACGAATGGTCTACAATTTTGACCAATCACAAATTTCTATTCATTCATTTGTTATCAATACCAAAAGGTAGGTCAAAAGCCAGCACACTCAGCCACGCCGAAAATGACACCAAGCAGAGCCAACAATTAAAATTTAATGAATTTCTATGGGGCAAACAGTGAAAGCAATATCTGGATCAAATCTTATTTTTATCTTCATTTCGTCTACACTATTGAGTGCTTGACGCGAAAACGGCCGGAACCTTGTGAGCGGCATAGGTCAAGATCAGACTGCACAGAAGGTACAGTCTGATCTTGGACCTTTACCGTCCACTATTTCGGTAAAGTATACAAGATAAGAAATATATGAGCCATGATCTATGAAAAGGTGGCTTAGTGCACCTGCGAAAAGTATCGACCTGAGCCGAAACTTTTAACTATAGGTCAATTTCCTCTATGTCAAAGGATCAGTCTACCTCATGATTCAGTTAGTTGTTAGACAAATTGGACTTTGTGGATAAATGATCATGTGATTTCTTGCTTGGTATCATGCATCACGGAGATGCATTAAGCCCCCTTTTTGCCAGGGCATGGCTCAGATCTGATTTAATTTGGATTGTATTTTCATGTTCATCCGTTTGATTGATTTTTTCCGTTTATTTATCGTCGCCACCGGTTGCCCATTTCGGCGACGCCCCCTGACGGCTTAAGTTTTGTTACGGGGGATAGTGCAAGATACAGGACGAAACCCATCCTAACTTAGGGTTTTAAAACGTGCTCGGTATATAGCACCGTCACACGGGACCTCGGTTTAACGTCTCATCCGAAAGACTATTAGTATCTACATGGCCAGTCCTGGGGCTCGAATCCACACCCTGAAGTGACCCAAGACTTGCAGTTTACAATTTCTACGCTCTACCACCTGAGCTATGCGGCCTGGTCAATTTTCAGCCGTCAAAAGAGATCGACTTTATATACGTGGCACTGAAAGATTGAACCCTTCACTAAACAATTCCGGGTAATAACAATGCTGACAAAGATGGCTTTTGAAAACATTATATTGGTTGACTGTACGGTGTTTAACGCCGTTTTCAACATTATTTCAGTTATATCACGGCGGCCAGTGTACCTATCCATGCTTTCCTGGAGTTTCTTTTACCAGTACTCCGCACAATATTCTTTCCAAGCCAATGGCTGCTTTCCCACATAACCATCGTCGAAACAATGGTCAGCGGTGAGAGAGGAATAAATCCTGTCGCAATGACTATCATCAGTCCTCGGAAAGAAATTGGCCAAGCCGGGGATCGAACAAGCGACCTCCTGTTCTCAAGTCCTGTACGCTACCGATTGAGCTACGGGGATTTGGCATAAAACATTATAGGAAAAGTACAACAAATCCTTGTTACCAGCATTCTCTCAGCATTTTCTCCTTTTCCCATAATGCGTTCTACTTTTTCACAACATAACACTTTGACCTAAAGCATAAACGCTCATTGACAATACTAGACAAAAGACAAAAGAAATTGACACATGCATGGAAATATTAGATTTGTAAATTTTATTGATTCATAGACACAGTTAAGAAATAAATGAAGACATGAAGAATGAAAGAATACAACAAAGTCCATCATTTGAGCTACATTTTATCAGTCGTCTGCCAATCCTTTCAATTTGGACAAGCGTTAAATTTTGTCAGCTGGTGAAAGCGTTAAATATTCCGTTTAACTCTTTACAAAACGACAAAATTTTAGACTGGTTCAAAATTGGAAAGATTTGCAAACGACATATTAATGTTGTAAAAAGGATGCAATTTGCCCTTGAAAGGGTAGAAAACATTGTAGGAAAAGGAGAAAATGCTGGTTACCAGCATTTTCTCCTTTTCCCACAATGTTTTCAAAAGTCCTTGCCCTCTGGGGGCGTTAAAACTAGGGACTGTGTGGTAAAGGGTTAATTCTATCGACTAATCATTTGTTAACTTGTAGGTTGATTGGTTGTCTACTTGGTTCGCTGATTCATTTAGAAGAAAAATAACTTTTATACTAATATTCTATTTATTGCCAGTGATTGGTGTTATGAAAGCCCGTCTATTGATCGATTGGTTATTGATCAGATTGGCTGTCTAAATGATTGGTCAATAATTCATTCACTCACCCATGCCTAATTACCATGTCTTTTTTTTTTCTATCACCCCAAAGTATTCGAAAGTGTAGACCTGTGATCGCACTGAACTTCTTCTTCTGATTGGTAACACTATAGGTTTACATTTTTTTTCTGCAGTTTTGTTACTTCGCTTTTGATATGTATTTACACATGTGATATCATTCATTGAAAAACTTATATGTTGACAAGACAATGTACTATGTATACGCCTGAATAAAATGTCTATTCTGTTCTGTTCTGGTCCGAAAACTAGTAATTTTAGCTAGTGTAAATTTATTGTAAATTGTTTTTCACGTTTATCAGGTACATACATAGATTTATACTTTTATTCTCATCTACTTCGTTATATTTTAATTGTCTTAAACTGATGGTAAACAGCACCATTGATTAATTGATACTAGTATATAAATTTGTTGGTTGGTTGATTAATTGACTTACTCGTTGAGTCATTCGGAAGATACTCTCTATATGAACCATGCTCTGGCAAAAGGGAGCTTAATGCATCTATGTGATGCATTATACCAATCAAGCCATCACATAATTATGGATCCATAATAGCCACCTTTTTTTAAACAACCGACTGAAACATGAGGTAGACTGGTCCTTGGACATACATGGAAATCGACCAATAGCGAAAAGTTTCGTCCCAGGTCAGCCTGCGCGGACAGCGCAGGCTGACCTGAGTCGATATTTTTCGCAGATGCATTAAGCCCCCTTTTCACAGAGCACGCCCCCCCCATATATTTTTTTTTTTTTTTTTTTAAATCTGTGAATCATTTCAATATTATGTCAGCCAACTAATTGGTCGCTCAATCAGACTGGTTGAGAGAGTGGTTTGTCGATTGATTGGTGTGAAAGTTCCTATGCTCGGTCAATGGTGACAATCAAATTTTCCTTCCACATATCTACACTTTCACTACTGAAAATATCTATTTCATATTATTTACTTATTCACTTATTTAATATTTGGTTAATTGAATAGCAAATAGAATAGTGAAAGTAACCACGTGACAAATGCATATGAGTCTTGATCTGGCAAAAGGGGGCTTAATGCATCTCCGTTATGCAGGATATCAATCAAGCCATCACATGATTATGGATCCATAATAGCCACTTTTTTTTAACAACCGACTGAATCATGAGGTAAACTGGTCCTTGGGCATACAGAAAATTGACCAATAGCGAAAAATTTCGGCCCAGGTCAGCCTGCGCAGGTCAGGGCCCAGGTCAGCCTGTGCAGGCGAACCTGGTCGACACTTTTCGCAGATGCATTAAGCCCCTTTTTAAAGATCATGGCTCATATTTTAGAATATATATACAATGTACGACTTTTAACTGTAAAGTTTTTGTCAAATAAACGATGTTCTATTCTGTTCTGTTTATTACTATACCATTGTAATAACAATGTTTGTCCCACATTTTACGTACGAAATGACACCGTAAATTTCCATTGCAAAGTAAAGACATACTAATACTTTTTTTTCTGACTCAATGCGCTGGATTTTGACTTACTTTTTAGTATTGATGTATTCTAATGAATAAATAGTAATTTGTAATTGGTAAAAATTGTGGACATGTTTATTCTGCGGGCCCTGCATGCCTATTTGCCGGTAAATTTACGCCGTCTAGCTTTTATCTTTTAAAGACGTTGTTTTAAACATTAATATTGATATGTTCGAATGAATAACTATACAAAAAAATGTTTATTCTGAGGGCCCCTTCAAGGCTATTTTTAGGAAAATTTACACTGTCTAGCTTTATTTTTTTAAAGACATTTCAAACTCTTTAGTTTTTACTTGTATTTACTATGTCCCGCTTACCTTCAAATATTCCTTAGGTTGCGAAGTAATATGATGATTTAATTTTCTTATACGGACAGTGTAGCTCCAAGATCAGACTGCACAAAAAGTGCAGTCTGATCTTGGATGTACACTCTCAGTTTCGTTAAGATATTCTGGCCAATACAGCTTTGAAATTTCAATTTGATTTGCGACTGGTAGGGCAACGAAAGAATTCAGTGTTAAATTTGTTATCTTTTTTTGAAGTGCAAAAATACAATTCTAACGCAAAAGAATTTCAAATTTGGTATGAAGTTTCGGGATCAACTGGAAAACGGTGTGGTCTGATCTTGTACTTCGCCGTCCACAAAAGCTATGATGCCTGTTGTTTAACTGATTGATTGTATGGTGTTTAACGCTATTTTCAACATTATTTCAAGTATATCGCGGCGGTCTGTGCACCTATCCATGCTTTCCCGGGGTTTCTTTTACCAGTACTACGAACAATATTCTTTCCAACCCACTGGCTGCTTTCCCACTTAACCATCGTCGAAGCAATGGTCCGCGGTGAGAGAGGAATGAATCCTGTCGCAATGACTATCATCAATCCTTGGGTAGAAATTGGCTGAGCCGGAGATCGAACCAGCGACCCCCTGTTGTCAAGTCCTGTACGCTACTGACTGAGCTACTGGGACTCGACTTAAGATGTCTGTACGGGAAGGGCAGACAACGAAATGTAATATCCTGAACTAACTTTTAACCCTTTGGCTGCTAAGCCCGACTCACTGACCTTTTGCGGACAGTGTAGATCAAGATCAGACTGCACAGAATGTGCAGTCTGATATTGGATCTACACTGTCCGATAAGGAGACATTTTTTTTCTCTTAACAATAAGCATTATTTGGTTTTTACGACTGGTTTGAAAATTCCGTTTCACTTATTTAGCAGGATAAGGGTTAATTCTAATCTACAAATGGTCTTTGTACTTCTGCATGTTTAACCAATATTGTTAAGCCAGCGACCAGTATGGCAAGTAACAAAGAGTTGTAAGTTCGAATCGCTGCTTTATGAAACCGCTTTCCAAGGGTTGATAAAAGTAATTGAGAGAGGGATCCAGTCCTGTTCACTTTCCTGGCGTTTTACTTGGTAACCTTTCTGCCCTTAAACCTTTACCAAACGATCCCGACTTTGAACATTCGTAGGAAAGGGGTTTTTTTTTTTTGAAAACATCGTGTGAAAAGGAGAAAATGCTGGTATCAGCATTTTCTCCTTTTCCCACAATGTTTTCTGTCCTATTACAAACAAATCTTATCATTTGATCAATACTTACTTTGTCATCTACAAATGCTTTCAATTTGGACCAGTGTAAAATTTTGTTGTATGGTAAAAAGTTAAATTGCTTAACAAAATTAATGTCCAGGCAGTGGTCAAACTCCAGAAATGTCGATATTAAGACATTTTCGCAGAAAAAAAATCTTGCCGTGTCGAACGGTGTAGATCCAAGATCAGGCTGCACGTATCCGTGCAGTCTAATCTTGACCTATACTGTCCGCAAAAGCGTTTTGAGTCACTCTAAGACAGATAAGGCTAATATGGAAAAGGAGCCAGTAGATTTGACAGGGTGATGTACATGTAACTGGTATTAAAGCAAATATAGGAACGAATAACTAGGTGCATCGGCCGCCGTGTGGACAAGGCTGTTGAAAACACTAAACAAATTTACTCTTTGTCAAATTACAAAATTTTAGGCTGGTCCAATTTGAAAGCATTTTGCAGACGAAGAATTAAATATGGCTCAAAAATGATGAGATTTGTCTCTGAAAAGGTAGAAAACACTGTGGAAAAAAGGAGTAACCAGCATTTTTTCCTCGATGTTTTCAAAAAGCCTACCTTTTCAGGGTCGTGTTATTGTTTGGTAAAGGATGGAAGGGCACAGATATCATCATCGATATTTTGATCAGCGTCGTCATCATGTTGACATTGTTTTCGTCATCATTAACATCATGATCATCATCACCATCATGCTTCAACTATTGTTACTACTACTACTACAACAACAGCAGCAATTACTACTACAACTAATTATAATAATAGTGATACTACTACTAATAATAATAAAAACAACAACAAAAATCATCATCATCATCATCATCGCAGTCGTCGTCACTATGCTACCATCGCATACAATATCACCATACGAGGGTCATTCATTTAATTGTGTCACTGGGTGTTTATGAGACTTATTATATGAAATGCATATGTTTTGTTGATTTCATCCCTTCAAAATATTCTCCATTGACAGAAATACACTTTTCAGGTCTGGAAATCCAGTCTGTGAATGCTGCAAAATAGGTTGTTGTTTTTTTCTGGGAATACCCTGCAGACACTGAAAAATGGCTCTTCCCATGGCACTTTTAGAGTCATGTCGACGCCTTGGGAGAGTTTTCTTTAATAAAGGAAAGAGAAAAAAAGTCACATGGGCTGAGGTCGGGAGAATAGGGTGGGTGGGGAAGCTGTACCACCTTTTCCGTTTTGTCATGAATAGGGCACAGGCCTCTTAACCCTTTCCCAAACAAGCCCTGGTTTTCACGTGTCTGCAGTACAAGTCTTTTGAAAACACTGCGGGAAAGGGAGAAATTGCTCGTAACGAGCAATTTCTCCTTTTCCCACAGTGTTTTCTACCCTTTCGGAGAACTTTCTGTCATTTTCATCAAATTTAAAATTGTCGTCTGCAAACTCTTTGAATTTGGACCAGTCTAAATGTTGTCGTTTGGGAAAGGGTTAATCTGGTTTCAGTAATATAGCCAGTGTATATGACTGCACCTACGAGGTCAATAACTTTTGAAAGAATGAACCTGTTACAACAAAATTTCGTGGCAGTATTCAGAACAACTTCCTTGCGAAAATACCGATATTTCCTTGTGATATGTATGGTCATGTGGTATGGAGGCCCATTCGTAACACAATTAAATGAATGACCCTCGTAATCAGTAATACGCCTTTAAATTATAGGAGACTTCACATAGTTGCTGGTGTCGCTGGTTCGAATACCCTCCTCGGTCAGTTTCAAAGGACTGATGATGGCCATTGCATCAGGATTCATTTTTCTTCCAGCTGATCATCGTTTCCACAATGATTAAGTGGGAAAGCAGCCAGCGGTGGGTTCGTGCATGGGCCGCCGCCATCTGACTGAAATAACGTTGAAAACGATATGATATACCACTCAAACAAACAAACAAATCATAGTTTCCGGAGTAGTGGAAAAAAATTGGAATAACTTCCGACACGAACGATTTACATTTTTATCTGTCTGATTTAATGTAATTTTCATTTCCTTCACTAGTTAACGCGTGTCCAGTGACATTACAAAAGTATAGACCTGTCCAAATTAAAATGCATTTGCAGATTGCGAGTAAAATGTGGCAAAAAGAATGTGATTTGTCCTTAATTGCGTAGAAAACATTATGGGGAATGGAGAAAGTACTGGTGGCAAGCATTTTCTCCTTTTTCCAGGATGTTTTCGAAAGCCCTCTTACTCAAAGTCGTAAAATTATTTTATGGGGTTAAACGCCAGAATTTTCTTCTTTTTCCTACAATGTTTTCTATAAACTACATCATGTCAACCACTTCTCATTTGTGGTCTGCAAATGTTATTTATTTGAACAAACCCATGGGACAGAATGCTTTTGAAAACATTATCGGAATAGGAGAAAATGCCGATAACCAGCATTTTCTCCTCATATTCTCCTTTTCCAACTGTTTTCTGCCCTATCAGAGAGGTGAAGTTCATTTGTACCAATGATAAATGTGTTGTCTGCAGATGTTTTGAATTTAAAAGAGTCTAAAATATGTCGTTTGGGAAAGGATTAAACGGTCTAAATTTAGCCGTTGTGATAAAGAATTAACCCTTTTAATGTACAGCTTATTTTCAGACCTTTCGAAAACTACCATATGAGGACTTACGCTGGGGTCAAACATTGCAAGGAAAGGAAAGGAAAACTGTTTTTCCCAACAGTGTAGAAACCTTGATGCTATAGAAAAGGAGTAATAACGTGTTACAAGCAAAAGCTGCTTCTCCCACAATATATCTCAAAACTGTTAAAGATACATCCTTAAAGCCAGAGAGAAAAAACGTTGTTAAAGCTTCACAGTGTGTACAGTGGCTCAGAATTGGTCAGCTGTGTAAACATAGATAAATTACCAATATATATGGTCTAAGGGATAGAGAAACTCAAGGGTATTTGCCTCCTTTAAAAACGGAAACGATAAGAGTCATTTCTTTGAATGCTGCCAAAATAATGAAATGCATTTTTTATCCGTCCTAATCTGTGTAACCTTGAAGCCGTCAGGGGCAACATTTGGCATGAATATACAAAAATGATTACAGTTTGGCGAAATAAAGATGAAATGGGTATTTAAATAGCTGAAACAAAGACGCAATGGGTTAAAAACTAGCTGAAAACGAGTATAGACGTGTTTTTAAAAAAAGGAGGCGTTAAAAGTCGTATTTGAACAATAATAATAATAATTACCATGTGAATAGAAAAATGCTTTGGTCCATGATCTGTGAAAAGGGCGTCTAATGCATCTTCAACAATTAACGACCCATGTTAGCCTGGACAGTTCGCGCAGGCCTACCTGGGTCGAAATCTTTTGCAATTTTTTAACTTTCTGCATATCAAAAGGCCCTTCTAGGTCATGTTTCGAATGGTCTTAAGACAAAACGGGGGGGGGGGGGGGGGGAAGGGGGGCATATCATGCAAAAAGCTAATTGTTATTTTGTTATAATGCATTGCGAAAGAAGAATAAACCCCTTTTTTCTCAGAGCGCCGCCCACACGTAATTGCATGCTGAGAGGTTTTCCTTGTATAGAAAAGCGTTTTTCCCTGTTTCGGTTGTTTCTGTACCATTTCGAAAATCTGGGAATTTCTTGCATTTGTTACATTGTTTCTTTCCTTTGAGGGGATGTTTTGGGGGCATGGCTTCATTCAACTCCTCAAATTCTTCACCAGACGACAAAATTTCAGACTTGTCCAAATTGAAAACATGCAGACGATAAAGTCAATGTGACTCATAAACTGAAATTGGACTCCAGGAAGGTAGAAAATGCTGTTTTCAAATATGAAAACAAAAAAATCCAAGATGAATTGTTACAAATAACATGATTAACCAGTTGAGCCATGCCCTGTGAAAAGAGGGCTTAATGCATCTGAAAAAAAGTATCGACTCGTCACCTATGTCAGCCTGCGCAGACTGACACGATCGATACCTTTTGCTATCGGTCAAATTTCTGCATGTCAAAGGACCTATCTACCCCGGAATTCAGCCCGTTGTTAGACATAATGGACTCAAACGATCCGTAATCATGAGATGACTAGCTTGGTGTTATGTATCACGGAGATGCAATAAGCCCCCTTTTGCCAGAGCATGGCTCAATTATTTTCCCCTCATTACGAAATGAGTTTTATTATCAAACGAGTTAGAATTTTCTTTTAACGGAAAACATTTTAGGGAAAGCGATGAAAATTTCTTATTAAGGACCGTATTACTCAGAAGGTAATCGCAGGAAACGTAGCTTGGTGGAGTATTTTATACGTCAAAAAAATATAAAAAAAAAAAACGTAAAATATATTTGAGTCATGCCCTGTGAAAAGGGGCTTAATACATTTGCAAACAGTATCGACCCAGGTCAGCCTGCGCGCAGATTGCACGCAGGCTGACCTGGGCCGAAACCTTTGCTTTTGGTCAAAGTTCTGCAAGTCAAAAGAGCAATGTTCCTGATTCAGTAGGTTGTTATAACAAACATATTTTATGGATGTATAATACCGTGATGACTTGCTTGGTATCATGTATCACGAAGATGCATTTAGCCCCCTTTTGCCAGAGCAAGATAAAAAAAAAAAAAAAAAAAAAAAAAAAAAAAAACCTTGCAAAATAAGATAATTAAACATTTTTCCCTTATTAGATAAATTCTTCTGTCGAACGAATTAAAAATTTTCTGCAAAAGGAAGATATTAACGTTCCCATTTCATTTTTTCCAACCTTTTTAAACAATCCCATGTTTAAACGACCCTGAAAATAAAAGCTATGAAAACAATGTGGGAAAAAGATGAAATGCTGGTAATATGCATTTTCTCCTTTTTCCACATTGTTTTCTACCATTTCAAAGACATATCCATCATCTGAGGCACAAAAGGTTTGATGTTTGCAAACAATTTCTTATCAACGCTTTATAACACGATAAAGAATATTCTTGCCCACCTGGTAAATCTTTTGCAGACAATTAATTAATTAAATAAACGTGACTCTAAAATTGAAAATGATCTTTTCAAGGGGTAGGGGATGAAATGGAAAATATTGTGGTTACCATCAGTTTCTCATGTTTCTCCTTTTCTCGCAATGTTTTCAAAAGCCGTCTTCTATAAGGTCGTTAAGGCCTGGGATAATTCGGTAAAAGGTCTAACAAAAAATTCCAACAAATCCTTAAAACCCAGAACACTGCGATTTCAAAATTCTTTTCGCTTAGAGAGAAAATCTCGACGTATCGGACAATTTTGATGACAGATCAGACTGCATGTTCTGTCAGTCTGATCTTGATCTGCACAGTCCGCAAAAGCCCATTGCACTTTATGATTTACTTATAAACTCCAATAGACATTTTTTTCTGTCATCAGATCATTTCTCCGCCATCTTGACAAAAGGAGAAATATCTCTTAACCCTTAGGATGCTAAGTGCTACTCAGTGACCTTTTGCGGACAGCGTAGATGAAGATGAGAATGCACAGAACGTGCAGTCTGATCTTGGATCTACGCTGTCCGATAAGGAGATATGAAATTTCAAAAACTGTGTTTTTACTATCAGCTTGAAAGTTTTGTTTCACTTATTTAGCATCTTACGGTTCAAACAGAAGCACAGATTTTAGTGCATCAAATGTAAATAAAACCATATTTTACAAGGATTCTTTTTTTTTTTTTCTTAAAAATCTAATTTTACAAGCACGTTTTCAAAAACCACATTTCACAATGGTGTTGTCAAAGCCTTCTGCCTCAATATTTTTTCAAGGTAACGAGTAAAGAGAAACCACAAATGGCCTGTTTTTCTACTTGTGACATAATTAGATTTAATAACTTAATAATTGCTTTGATCATGATCGAATAACCACATACGTCAACAAATGCTATAAAAAGCTCTTCAACATAAATTTAGGCCACTATTCCTTTTCACGAGGTATCACATCGCATAGATCTGAGCATGTCACTGTCGAGAATGCTGTCTTCTAGTTGTATTCAAGTATTTTTGCTGGCAAGTACATCCTTTTTAATCAAGATTATTCTTAAAGCGACTGCCAACTACATTTCTTTCTGGCAATTTATTTTATGTTGTTTATTATCATTATTTTTTTTTTAGTTCCATACAGTTTTTACGAGAAATTATAAGCTAGAGTTAGTCGCCATAAATATTTCATCAAATTCCGAATTTCCATTGACTTACATACACTATACTTACTAAAACTATACTGGTAGAAAGCTAGGTTACTGGATGGTACTAGTGTTCCTCGCCTGGCATCAAAGTTGTAGCTCTGTAAAACCCAGTGGTGTTAATTCTTCGCTAAAATCTAGCGATGTCGCCACTGATGTCAATGTTACAAACTTTTGTCGAAAATATTTGAGCCATGCTCTAGCAAAAGGGGGCTTAATGCATTTCCGTGATCCATGATACCAAGCCAAGTCATCACTTAATTATTGAATCACAGTGGCTACTTTTTTTTGAATAACTGACTCAATCATGAGGTAGGCTGGTTCTTGGACAAACAGAAAATTGACCAATAGCGAAAAGTTTCGGCCCAGGTCAGCCTGCGCGGACTGCGCAGGCTGACCTGGGTCGATACTTTTCGCAGATGCATTAAGCCCCCTTTTCAAAGAGCATGGCTCAAGTATTGATCACTTTTTAAATAGCTGCATATTTATATCATAAAACATAATATCGAATGTGAAAATATGTACTTCACTGCAAAATCCGTTTTCCTTATTTCCATATTAGTTTTATAACAATAGCTTTATTTTTAAGCCACAATAAACTATAAAGTATAGTTAGAAATACATGTAAGTCAATTGGGATTCGAATTTTTATGAATTTATGGCCACTAAGTTTCAATCCCATGGCTGTAAAAGATGGCATTTGGATTGAAACATTGACAAAAATGTTTGGCATAATCAGAGAAAATAAATAAATAAATAAATAAATAAATAAATAAATTGTTTGCGTATTAATCTAAACGTATGTGACCGCCATAATTTTCAAATAAATTCAAACAACTATGAAAGAAAGCATATGAAATGAGCCACAAGCTTAACTCTTTACCATATGACAAAAAATTTAGACTGGTCCAATTTGAAAGCATTTTCATTTTCTTCTTTTTCCACGATGTTTTCAAAAGATATCCTTCGCTAGGTCGTGAAAACTCGGGGTTGCGTGGTAAATGGTTAAATAGTTAATGACACATTGAATTAACGTCCTGTACTGTATGGCAGATAATTTTAAAATTCCAAAAGTTTACCTCATTATCAAAGTGTTTCACTCAAATATAAGCAGGGTATATTTCTTCTTTTGCCTGTCTTTTTTTCAATTGAAGTTCAATCACTGTTCAAAAAAAAAAAAAAAAAAAATACTGAAACCATAGCGCTCGGAGAGTTAAATAATAAATATCTTGTTGCACGTTTTGTACTTGTCTACGTACACTGTAAGATAGGCCTACATCTATGACCTAATTATTCAGAAAATGGTTTCATGTAAATAAAGTAGTGGTATTTATAACTAAATTCATTTGACCTTGAAAATATAAATGTGGTTTGAACAACTTAAATCAATGCCGTCGTCCGACCATCCGGCGGGTGTGGCGAGCGCCCGATACTTTTTTGGTCGAGTATGCTCTTGGCCGTAGCACTTTTTTCTCTACAGCGGATCTTTCTGAAAGCCGGTCCCAAACGCATCCAAAAATGAGTAAAAAAAACATCCATAGAGGCGGCCATAAATAAAAAAATTTTCTCTAGGAAGCCCCCGAACCCGCTTTACGAGGGGGCGAAAATCCCCCGTCTCGTGTTCTCCTCCCAGCTTGCGTCTTCGGCACTCACTGCTATCTTCCGCCGGACCACTTTCCACTGCACGGCGGCGAGCTTTTAACTTAGATTTTTTGCAGAGCAGAATTAGTAAGCTACAAGTAAAAATGGGCGACTCTAAAAATTGTAATTTCGTAAAGGGAATGACCGGATCCAAGTTGAGAGAACTTGTGGTTAGGCCCTTGTGTCTAGTCATGTGATTATTATGTATTTTGTACAGTTTTGTAAATTTAATTATAAACTTACTTGGCAAATAAATATGATTGAACGAACTTCAAATTTTCATTCCGTTGACTGACTGTAGTAGTTAAATGTGGAAGTCGCAGAAGAAGAACTTGCTGTCTGATCTTTGATCTACATTGTTTGCAACTTGCATCTAAAGTCCGACTAAAAAGGATCTTCGTGTTGACTGGAATGTTGCGCTGGCACATCGAAAACGGTTAATCAAAAGAATTAATCCTTTACGAAACAATCCCGACTGTTTCCACGACCCTGGGGAAAAGGCTTTTGAAAACATTGTAGGAAAAGGAGAAAATGCTGGTAACTAGCATTTTCTCCTTTTCCCACAATGTTTTCTACCCAATTACAGACAAATCTGACCATTTGAGAAATATTGAATTTGTAGTCTGCAAATGCTTTCAATTTGGACCAGTCTAAAATTTTGTCGTATGGTAGAGTTAAAAATACATTATACAATTTTGATATATACTTTCTCTCTATTTTCTCTCTCTCTCTTTTAATAGTTGTCAATTTCGGTGGCATACATGAAATGCAACATTATTGGTCATGCATCTTCATCTGACGTCATGGCAACCAAACCGTGCATGACCCCGAACAACAGCCTTAACCTACAAGCGCAGGCCCTGAGACATTTGTACGGAAGATATATTTCCCAAATATTCAAAGAAATGAGACACGGAATCAATGATAACTTGCAGTCGAACGGTAGTTTGGTTACAAAAATAAGCAAGACATCTTCATGTCCTTTCAGAAAAAATGAAAGCATGGCAGTCTTTGATGACGCCATTTCTGAAGAAGATAAACATATTAATAATTACCGATCGACATGTCCAACTCGGGTTGAGGTGGATTTCGATGCAAATCGATCACCAGAAATCATCAATATTGTCAAATGCACTTGTGATCAGTGCATTCAAAGCACTGGAAAAACATGTGGGGAGGACGGCAGTCATTGCTTACAATTTACCGGAAGTTGTTCACCAATGCTTCATCCATTTCCGGTTGTTCGACGGAAGTGTGTTGCAGACAGTCTTTTTTATGAATACCATGCTGTTTTTGAGTATATACCAGTTGGTTGCACGTGTAAAATATAAAAGATATCAATCAACTGGTCGCATGGGCAAAAGAAATAAGATTTTGACCATTTTCTTTTATTTTTCTTTGGAATTTTACGTCGGTTAACTCTTGCAGCGCAAAATATATAGGAGCCGTGCTCTGTGAAAAGGGGGCTTAATGCATCTTCGAACATTATCGACCCAGGTCAGCTTTCGCAGTCCGCGCAGGCTGACCCGGGCCGAAACTTTTCGCTATTGGTCAATTTTTATGTATGTCAAAGGATCAATTTATTTTATGATAGAGTCGGTCGTTAGGCATAATGGATTTTATGGATCCCTAATAATGTGATATCTTGCTTGGTACGATGCGTCATGGTGAAGCAATTCAGAGGACTAGTGTACCTCATGAATCAGTCGGTTGTTATACAAAATGGGTTTTATTGATCCATAATTGTGTAATGGCTTGCTTGGTATTATGGATCATCAAGCCCCCTTTTGCCGGAGGGTAGCTCATATATAAACGCGACTTCAGTAGACGACTGAAAATACCACCCACAGAGACTCAGAGAGTTAAAATATCTGCACAGGCATGACTATGGAAGCGGGCGGCATAGATCCAAGATCAGACTGCACGTTCAGCGTAGTCTGATCTAGGTCTATGCCGTCTGCAAATCCAAATTTTTGCCTATGACGCTGAAAGGGTTAAAGTTCACGTCCAAGTCCTTTGTCTAATTGTAATATAAAATATTTGAGCCACGCACAGTGAAAAGAGGGCTTAATGCATCTGCAAAAAGTATCGACCATGTAAGTCTGCGCCCACCCTCGTTAACCCAGGTTTGAAGTATTACCATTCATCACCCCTGGGGCATTCAATTCCGAAACCGTCGTGCCATGACTATTCATAAAATTATACCCAATAGCCAATCGAATTGTCGATAAGATAACGATACTCTCTTGTAGTGGAGGATAATCACATTTCTTCCGTTACTAACAATAAACCGGGTAAAACCCACATCATTATCAACGAATATGGCGGCCGCCGGTGGGCCTTCCTCCTGTGGCATTTGCCTTACGACAATCCAGGGCAGACATTACAAATCCTTGTATACAAAGGCAAATATTCAGAAATACAGCGTGTTGTTGCAGTCCTTAGGGGTATGTAGCAGGGGAAGGTCTGCTGTATATGTGCGAATAAACTGAACAAAATCGTGAATGTGAAAATTGACATCCTCTTAAAAACAACAGAAATGTGAACACGATGTGCAGGTTATTTATAGTGAACTTCAAAAAATGCCAGGTGCAAATTCAACGTCGTCTACACCAGCCTGTAAATCACCAGGGATTGTATATTACAGTACGAGGTTAAAATAGAAATGATGGCATTTGGTTGATAAAAATAGATTAAATTTTCTCACTGAAAAACTGAGATTACCAATCAAAATGTCTCATGAATAATTCATGAGAACGAGAAAACATATGCGAGATAACCCAGGGACGATGAATGTAGTTTACGGATTTCATCGGAACTGGGTAAACGAGGATGGTCTGCGCCGTCCGCGCAGGCTGACCTGGACCCAAACCTTTTGCTGTTGGTCAATTTTCTATATGTCAAAGGACCATTCTACCTCATGAATCAGTTGGTTATTAAACAAAATGGATTTTATGGATTCCCGAGTATGTAATGACATGCTTGGTATAATACATTAAGGAGATGCATTAAGCCCCTTTTGCAAGCGCATGGCTCATATTAAAACTGTATGGACGCTCCACACAAGCAGCGCTCCAAGCGTTGATTAACTCTTTACCAAACAACAAAATTTTCGACTGGTCCAAATTGAAAGCATTTGCAGACAACAAATGAAAGGTGGCCCAAATTCTGAAATTTGTCATTGATAGGTTAGAAAACGTTGTGGGTAAAGAAGAAAATGCTGATTACCAGCATTTTCTCCTTTTCCCACAATGTTTTGCAAAGGCCTCTTTTCCTCGGGTCGTGAAAACCCGGGATTGATTAGTGAAGGATTAAACACCAAATTTCCAATGCCAAATGACTGAATCATGGAGGGACCACAAAGATCGACAAAAACACTCCGTAAATCGATCGCAAATACAAGCAATGGCAGATAGACTACAAAGTAGAAAAAAGAGAAAGATCTACATTTTTTTGTAAAGAAAATCCTCGTTCATGACTGTTGCATGTTGAATGTATGAAACAGACTATAGTAATGTCGTCTGCGGATATACAATATAATGAAACTGCTTTAACTTGTCATTTAATGAATATTCCGTCTTTTTACGTGAACTATTTATAGATCTCTGATAAATTTACGATTTATAGTAAGTTTACTTCGGGATCATGACTGTGTCCATGTATTTTACCTCTACATCATGGACACTGTGACAAGATCAGTTTAGTATATAAACACATTAACTCTTATCCTGCTGAATAAATTAAATGGAAATTTCAAGCCGATAGTAAAAAACAGAATAGTGCTAGTTCTAACTTATTTTTGGAGAAAAATATCTTCTTATCGAACAGTGTAGATCGAAGATCAGACTGCACGTACTGTGCAGTCGATCTTGATCTACACTGTCCGCAAAAGGTCAGTGAGTCGTACCTAGCAGCCTAAGGGTTTAACATTTGAACTCCGTTTGGAAGGATCCTCGGCAAATATCGGGAAGAAAAGCGAACACGGTTACGTAAACAAAGTAGTGACAAGTCAAGGCGGTTTTACATTATACTTACTATACTAGGACGAAAAAGAAACGCAGGGTAACCTATTAAGATAGTTTTAAAGGATATAATGTAATATTACATTATTATATTCATTTTTTGTATAAAATTTCATCTGTATGGAACCACTTGGTGAGGTTTCAATCAATTTTCTATGCTGTTTAAGCGAAAAATAACCCCGTTTTTAACGATGACATTAATAATGTAATATTACATTATATCCTTTAAAACTATCTTAATAGGTTACCCGGCGTTTCTTTTTCGTCCTAGTATATTATTGCTTAGCGTAGTTGTTATATTGTTGATGTACATGTATACACGGTTATACTTCTTCAGAATATATTCCAGTATAATTTTATACTATATTTGTGTTACTGAAATATATGTAACCTGCCAAATATACAACAATGACAATTTATTTTGAATATGATGTTTAACGAAGTTCGAAGGTTTTGATACCAGACTGGTTAGTGGTATAACTATAGTAATTGGCAATTATGGTGTGCGTGGCAATGGCATTATGAGGAAATATGTTGTATGCTGTACATGCACGTGAGATATACTCCGTATTACATGGAACTGAAGCACAGTCCAAACCGCCGATCCTTAAGTTAGCCATACTCTGTGAAAAGGGGGTTTAATGCATCTGCAAAAAGAATCGACCCATGTCAGTCTGCGCAGGCTGACATGGGTGGAAACTTTTTGCTATTTGAGTAGTAATGTTCGGACGATTTCGGAGATTTTCATGGTAAGTTAATTACGTCAACATCAATTATTGTGTATTGCACAATCGCAGTACAGTTCCGGGTCATCCGTCAATCAAAGATTATCGTGTGTGTGTCTCTGCCTGCCTGGGATGCTTGGGGTGCAACCCGTCAATTAATCAAGGTCAGTTCCGTCAATCGATCTATCAATCCTTTCCCAAACGACAAATTTTGGACTGGTCCAAATTGAAAGAGTTTGCAGACGACAATTTTATATTTGATGAAAATGACAGAATGTTATCAAAAAGGGTAGAAAACACTGTGGGAAAAGGAGAAATTGCTCGTTACGAGCAATTTCTCCTTTTCCCACAGTGTTTTCAAAAGACTTGTACTGCAGACACGTGAAAACCAGTGCTTGTTTGGGAAAGGGTTCATACACGCGGCATCGGGTCATCCGTCAATCAAAGATTATCGTGTGCCTGCCTGGGATGCCTGGGGTGCAACCCGTCAATTAATCAAGGTCAGCTCCGTCAATCAAACTATTAATACACGCGGTATCAGGTCATCCGTCAATCACAGATTAACGTAAATAGAATTCTGGCACAACCGTCACAACAAAGTTATTACGGAATTGGGTCGTACTTGCAAGGTTAATTACACCCAATTAAATATATAACCAAATATTTCCTGTTCCGGTAAGAGCGTATTTAAGCCATGTCGACAAACGTTCTAGATAGTGCACGTGTAAATTTGGCTTATTCATGAAAACACGTTTATATGCTGTGTAAATAAAAGACTTTACCGATGTTTTCAATGTAGGCTACTAATGTAAGTATACTTCGTTTACGTAGTTACATTATGTAATATGTATGTATCAAACTATTTGGTCAAATCACGTAATATTATTATGACACGTTCTTCAATATTGAATGTATGTATGCATGAAAATAAATATCTATAGACTTAAACACGGTTTTGTTTTATCTATTATAAATGCATTGTATTTCTATGTCAGTTTCTGTTCATCTCTCAAAGAGTAAGCATCATGAATATCACGAATGTTGTATGTAGCGCCCGCCTCAGCTGTACACTCGATTTAAAACAGTTATGCCAACGACTAATGAATGCGAAATACGAACCATCACGATTTTCTGGTATAGTATGGGAGCATAAAAGAACAGGCGGACACTGTTAGGTATTTTCGAGCGGTGCTATAAACTGTAACGGTAAAGCCCGTAGTTTTAAAGATGGTATCAAAAGATTAAGACGATACGCACGTTGTATACAAAAGTTAGGTTACCACGTACTATTGACGGACGTGAAAGTGTTGACAGCCTCTGCCTATTACCCTCTGTTGAGGAATCTAGATCTTCAAAATTTCGCTAAAGACAAAAAAGACTGCTCTACGAGCCGGAATTCTTCCCATCTGTATCATGGAAAGTCAGCGGTGTTACGTTATGTTGCTTTCACAACGGGAAAATCGTCATTACCGGAATTAAAAGAGCTAAAGATTTTGATGACGTCATATATCCCGCGTTGATAGAGTTGTTTATTTATAGTCGCTAAGTACGAGTATGTAAGAACAGGTAGAAAAGAAGCTACACGCACAATAACGCAGCATGGATAATTTCAAAGTTTACCTTCACATACGTTATTCACTATACCTAAAAGACGCTCCGGCGTCAGAACGAAAGTCAATGCTGGCTAATATAACCTCACAGCAATCGGATGCTATCGGGGAAGTGGTGCTTAGAATCTTAAATAGTATCGTACCTCCTATGAGAAGGGACGTACAATTGTTCAGACGACAAAGAATGCTACTAAGAGCATTAGCTTCGCATGAGGTGTCCTTGAACAGGAAAAAGGCGTTACTGAAACGCCACCACCACCTGATACCGGTGCTGCTCAGAACCTTGTATCTTATACAAGTCATTCGCGACGGAGTCGGCTTTACACGAAATACACGAATAGTCAGAAAATCCAAACGTCAACGTATTGTCATTCCTTACGTAGACTATCAATGGGAGGCAGATGTGGCTTACATGAACCACTATACCAAGAGCAATCAAGGTGCTGGATACTTTCTGTTAGTGATTGATGGATTTTCTAAATACGTATGGACTGCCCCACTCAAAACAGTTCAGGGACATGAAGTTTTGCTAGCTGTTTACGAAAGATTTTTAGGGACAGGACGTCAACCGGAAAAGATGCTTAAAAAGACGCAGGAAGCGAATTTAAAAGTAAAATATTATATTAGAATTACACACTTTTATTCTCGAAATGAAACCAATGCGAGTATAGCTGAACGTGCTATTAAGACGATCAAACTGAAGATTGCACGCTACATAACAAACAAGTAAACCCACAAGTGGATAAATATCTTAGACGATGTGACCTATAGTTACAATCATTCTTATAATAGATCTGTCAAGAGAAATCCAGTCGTTGTTAAGTTTAAACATCAAAACAGAAATCTGGAGAGATCAGTACGACAATATGAGTAGTAGCAAAGTGGGCTCTCCAGGACTAAAACTTCCCTTCGTATATGAAATATAGAGGGGTGGGCTCTCTGGGACTAAAACTTCCCTTCGTATATGAAATAAAGAGTGGTGGGCTCCCTGGGACTAAAACTTCCATTCGTATGAAATTTAGTAGTTAAACTTTTTGGTCATATCACTGAAGACAGTACGTCTACCAGGCTTTTTTGTCTTTGTATAGTCTTTAGCATTTACGCTTTCCTTCCAAAGAACAAAGTGGGCTAGTTAAGCCTAAAACTTTCCTTCCCAGTAGTAAGTCTGTTTTATTTAACTGTCTTTAGTCATATCATGGTGGACAGTTCACCTACCATGCTTTTTCTAGTATGTAGGAATTTTAGGACTAAAACTTCTTATTGATAATACAATAACAAAACATGTATAATATTTTTGTTTTTATTTCTAAACTATTAAACTATGTAATAAAAAAAATATATAGCATTTATTTGAGCAATAGTAGGTTTTGGCAAATGGTTCTAAATCTGTTTGGTTAATCTATTAAACTGTTCAAAAAATATTATAGCATATCAAGCTAAACTACCCTTTCTTTAGCAATACGTAAAACAATAAAAAACATAAGAAATTGACAATCATAATCACATTATTCAGTTTTGTTTCCTCATACCTATGAGCTAGAAAGTTTGAAAAGCAAGTGTAAGAATTTCCAATTAAGAGTACTAGGAGAAAGTTAGAAACTTTTCCCTTTTTTCTTTTTCATAAATATTTTCTTGGGTCAAAATTTCACACGTAAGTTTCGAAGACTCTGCACATCTAAGATAGATGGCGTCCAAAAGCGGTCAAACGAAAGTGTTCTGACCACATCATTCGGGTCAGCTGTAAGTAACGAATACTTCAGAGTCCACGAGCATCTAAGTTCATCGTAAAACAGTTTACACGTGCATTAATTTAAATGCGATACCACTGCCTTAGAGAGTGAAATAAGTACAAACAGTAAGAGAGAAACAGCTAGTGGGCGAGTCATTTTTTCACTTGTTATATAAACTAATTATCATAATACAGTGTGTGTATGAGAATTATAATTTTGTAAAAAATACAAACTACTAACGAAAACTTGACGTGGCGCCAAGGGATGACAGTGTTCTTTCAAAGGGTAGAAACCATTGCAAGAAAAAGATTTTTTTTTTTTTCAGAGCATTTTTTAGACACGTTTAACGTCGAGATTGTTTGGTAAAGGGTTGAATAGCATTCCAGTTTTAATTGTAGATGTTAACTTGAAGAGGTTCAGTTAATAAAATAATTTACCAATAAAGAGGCAAAGATTATTATCAGTTTTTCACAGCTTTTGGCCATGTTCTGTTTCGTATAAAGAGCTCTTTCCGACTCACTTTGTTATATACTCTGGTTTCACTACAGCCACAGTCTTATAAGCATGATTCTGAAAAAAAAAAAAAAAAAAATGTTTAAATGGGCGACTGCATGTTGCCAAATCTTCGTTTGGCAGACAATCGCGGAAATCGGTTTTGATTAACCATTATGGAGGGTGTACTTACATACACCTGCAAAATTTTAAAAATAACAAAACGATTTCAATGGGAATCGACGAATATGAGGAACTGCAGGAGATTTTGATGGATAGTCTGCAAAAGGTGGACGAAAGTTTTAGAAATGAGGTTCGTGATTTTGTATATTTATATTTAGTTTGTTAAAACATGTTTATTTCACACCAATTTAGAAACAAGTTTTTGTAACTTTCAGTAATTGAAATTGTTACCGACCTGAGAATGAAAGTTCGTTAACATTAAATCTTCCCTTTCTAAAACAGATTCGAAGATTTATCATATAAGTAATACCTATCTCAATGTCTGCAAACGCCTTAATCTGAACCTGTCATAAATTCTGCTTATTGCTATTTATTGACTTGTAATTTAAGTTACAATCTTCCGTACCGGCCATGGATGTATAATTTAAATTTGAAGAAGCCTTTTGAAAACAATGTGGGAAAAGAAGAAAAGCTGCCTTAGTTGGTTTAGTTTAAGCATATTTATTTTACATCGATTGAGAAACGAAACTAGTTCTTACAACTTATACTAATCTCCCTCGATTTAGTTGGTTGCATCTCTAACTCACGATCTGGAGGTTGTGAGTTCGAGTTAAGCTCGGAACAAACTTCGTTTTGATAATAAAATCTTTCATTTCCACTCAATGCAAAAAAATAGTCAGCGGAAAGAAGTAATGTAAGTACGGCTGTGAGTTATCAGGAAAGTATGATTTATGCACTGTCAGCCGTGATATGGGCAAAAATATTACAAGGGGCGTTAAATTTAAGAAAAAATGTATATGTATTTTTAGGATGAGCAGAGTAACAACGACGAGGACCTTGCAATGAAATACGTCGAATCAACAGATGATGATGATGGTGATGATGATGACGATGATGATGCTGCTGATGATGATGTTGATGATGAACGGAAGGCAAGTGATCACATTGAAGTTGACGATGAAGACGATGACGGTAATGATGATGATAAAAAACTGTGATCATCAGCGATGAGAAAAATGTACAAGACAAAGGAAAAAGGTAAGGATTATTTAATTTTGTTTTATCACAAATATTTTACTTTTGAATTCTAGGTTGCTTTCTGTCAATCTGATTGTGCACACGTCGTTTAACAGAGCGAAACCTAACAGCTGCATATAACTTAATAATTATTTAAGTCACAATTCTTATATTTATCCTATCTATAGCTACCTTCGTCGAGTGCATCTGCTGAAGACTTTTTCAAGGTCATCTGACAAGACCACGGTCGAATATCAAGGTCATTTTTCAAAAATTGGTTGTTACGGACACATGGTATTTTTATTATCATTATTAGTATTCATTCTATGTTCTCCTTTACAGGTTGGTAAATAAACGCCTCCCAAAAAATCAAGCAACTACTGGGGCTTCTGCCAAAAAAAGAAAATTGAATAGTAAAAGGTAAGCATATGTTGAGTATTTTTTTCCATTATAGACTAATCACTCATAACTTAATTTTTATATAATTGTAGGCAAAATAGTTTATACATCGAATTTATTTTGTATCAGGCCGGAAATGGTTCCTGCGTCGACAAGTGGTGAGTCGGACAGAAGAGTTGTGGTGATAAAGCAAACCAGTGAGTCAACGGATCTGTCTGAACCGAGTAAAAAGGCGGTAGAAAAAAAAGTACGTATACATCTAAACCATAAGTCTTGCATACTTTTTTTCCACTCTCTTATAGCAATGATACTTCTGCTACTCTACCACTGCTGCTTCAATTTCTCATTAAATATCCATAAATCTATCTCATTTCTCGTTTCAGGAAAAGATCTGGCAAACAAAGCAAGACAGGCACGGTGTGAAAAAAATCGCTGTCTTTACCATTAAGAGAAAGAGAGAGAGAGAGAGAGAGAGAGATAGAGAGAGATCTTGACAAATGCTTTGCCGTATACATTATGTAAATTTGATATATGTACACTTGTACTCGTCTAATATCTGTTCTGTTCTGTTTATTAAATATGGTAAAATGATTAATACGCGATGAGAGAGAGAGAGAGAGAGAGAGAGAGAGAGCTTGATAGATGCTTTGCCGTACATTATGTAATTTTGACTTTGTACACTTTTACTCGTCTAATAAAATATCTGTTCTATTTTGTTTATTAAATAGGGGGAAATGATTACCTCTTTCGGCGCCAAATAAACAAACTTGGCTTCTTTTGATGGTTGTAAATACATCAACCATATTTATGGTAATCCTATTTTTGATGATTACGACCACCATTTTGTAGAAGAGTATGGTGAATATTGGCACGCTTTACAAAGCTTTACAGAAGCATCAATAGGCAATTTGTATGGTTATATAGAAGATCCTGCTATTTACTTTAGAGGATATGGAAATAACGATGAACAGGGTCAAATTAATAGAGATAATATGCCGATTAATTCTTCTGAAACGTTTTTAGAAAAAGAATGCGTTATTTGTTTTGACGCAAAGCCAAATATTATATTTTGTGGGTGTGGTCATATACCAATATGCGAAAATTGTGACTTAACAGGCGATACAGATAAATGCGTAATATGTAGAAAAAAGTCTTCGATAAAACGTAAACTAAATTTATAACTTTTTTTAAAGTTATAAATCTTTACATAAAAAAGCGCATAATGACGGAGAAAAAGTTGCAGTGTATAGAATTAGAAATAAGAATGCTAGAAAGATCTAAAGATAAAATAGATCAAATCCCCCGCGAAATATATTATTCGAAGGCTCGAGAAAAAAACATTGAACGGCGTCGACTAGAAAGAGACCTCCGAAAAATATCGGATTATATCGAAGAAATGGAAATAAAACACAATAACTATTCGGAGCACAAAAGAGACTTAACAGAGCAAAGGTTAAATTTGGAGAAGCAACGTAATAGTTGTCTTCGGGAATTAAACGGAAAAGACCCGCGTAACTCAACGATTTTGGGAAAGTTAAACCTCAGTTATCAAACTCTAGTACAACTTTTATTCTCCGCCGAATGTGACAGAGAGCCCGAATTTATTTTAGAAGAACCCGAACTCAGCGAATCTGAAGACGACAAATCTGAAGATAACGAATCTGAAGACGACGAACCTAAACGAGTAAAAAGATACAGAAACGAAATGTGCTGCGTATGCACGGAAAAAGAGCCTATTGTACTTTACGTACTGTGCGGTCTTTGCATGTAGCTATATCTAGTGGGCCTCTACCAAGCAGGCCAAAATTTTAGCCCTGGGTTCAAAATTGGCCCCGCTGCAGGGGTCACAAGTTTTACATGGGCGTACATAGTGACAACTTAAGAAATCTTCCAGTACCTTGCCATAAGGCCTAGAGCTAATAAATTTTGCATTTAGCTTGATCTAGTGGGGGTCTACCAAAAGTGCCCAAATTACTAGCCATAAGGCCAAGAACTCCCAAATTTGGTCATAAACATATGCTAATAGAGTGAAAATTCAAAAAATCCTTTTGCTCCTAACCGCAAACCCAAGGGCTACAAATCTGGATCACTTTTGATTTTTTTTTTTTTTTAAATTAGTCTTGCATCAGGGGTCTTATGTTTTACAGAGGCTTCATATGGACGAAACTTGAAAATCACCTTATTTATAACCATACAGCATAGACTTGTATTATTTTGGCATGTGGCTTTATCTGGTGGACCTCTACCAGGGTTCAAGTAATTATCGCTCTGGGATCAAAAATGGCTTTGCCCTGCGGGTCTCAACTTTCACATGGGCTTTTACAGAGAAAACTTTGTAAGTCTTCATTTTGAAAACATTTGGCTCAGAATTGAAATGTTTAGTATTTATGGTTTATATTTATAAGCCAGTGGAGCGATACAGGGCCATCATGGCCCTCTTGTTACAGCATGAGCCACAGGAGTTACTAGCTCGACCACCGGCTGATTCTCAGTCATTCGTCTGTATTTTTCACCGCTGCCTACGATGTAGCGTCCTAAATGATCGGCCTGAACATAACCTTTGGATATATCTTTAAAATGATGGTAACACTTTTCAGCATCACCAACATATGGTACCCACTCGCGTTGCTTGTAATCGTATACTTCTATGGAACCCATGCTGTCCTCAGTTGTAGCACGCAGTGAACTTTAGCTCCCTGGTCAAATGTAATGCTTTGGTATCCTTCGTCGAACAAACAAAGACGTAACTGATGTCCAAAACCGCGTCTCAAACGAATAAAGATGGGTGGAAAACGTAGTACTTAGGTACTTTTTGTACTTGTCTCTTATTTCAATGTTTCGAAGTACGGGAACACGTAGGTTATTGATGTAATTTTCTTCCAAAAAGTCACCGCATAGGTAGAGTCTGTCAGTTTTGGAGAAATGTTACATTCCAAAGAAATTTGCAATAGTGCACATTCCCAATTACATTCTTCCGTTAAACCCTTTGGTATATCTATAGATAACTCAGAAGGGTTCTTACCAGTGTTGGTCGCGTAAACAATGATGCTTGACATACTGTCTGCTAACTGACGTTTGCTCCGAAAATATGATCTTATACTTTTTTATACTGGTCTATGTTGTCCAATGGTATAAAACTGTTAAACTTCTTGGGCCAATCCAACCATTTAACAAGCCCACAGTTTCTCGTTTTCTTGAGAATTTTTTCTATTCTGAATTTCCTGTTCTTATCGACGACGATTTTGCTCAATTCATTCTCGTAGAAGGAGCCCTGGATTACATCTCCTTGAACATCCTTTAGTTAGTAAACAGGGATACCTTCCTTCCTGAATCTTTTCTCGACTATAAAGTATTCGGTGGTCCATCTTTCATCGTATTCTCTTTGAAAAGGACGACAAATGTGTGAGAACCTGATGGTAGTACCGATCTTGAATCGATATCTCGCTGAAGGCAAACTGACTTTATTTCTTTCTATTTTCTTCATATTAGTAGTAGCAAAGTGGGCTCTCCAGGACTAAAACTTCGCTTCGTATATGAAATATAGAGGGATGGGCTCTCTAGGACTAAAACTTTCCTTCGTATGAAATAAAGAGTGGTGGGCTCTCTGGGACTAAAACTTTCCTCCGTATGAAATTTAGTAGTTAAACTTTCCGTCCGAGTATTGGTCATATCATGGAGTACTGTGTACCTATTATGCTTTTCTGACTTACACCATTTCTTTCTAACACGCTGACTACTTACTCATATGAAGTGGATCAGAGGTTATCCGAGAAAAAGACACGAAAGAAATTGTAAGAACGGGAATATAGACAAATACAGTACTGATGATCACCATCAGAAGTAGAGGGCGAAGGTTTGCCGGTGTAGAAAATGCGACTTTTCTACAGATTCGTTTGCCGAGCTGTACTCTCACAGGATGCTGATGCATACCCTGTCGGAGTCGTCTGTGTATCAAGAACAGCTTGGAAACGAGCGACCACCGTGGGAAGCAGCAGATGGAACAATTAACAAGGATTTAAAGAGAGCATATTTGCTTCATAAACATTTAATTTTAAAGCAACGCGAGACCGAACAAAGAATAAATACCCGTTACAATTTTCCTGTAACAAACAACCTTTCTATGGAAGATCTGCAAAGTCATATTGATTTTATTTATGAAGCAAATATACACTCTTTCAAAATAAATATAGCCTTTGGTGCTATGCTGAGACATACGCAGACTGGAGACTAGAGATATTTTGCAGCGTATTCAAACGAAAATTTATTCAAATTACCAATGCTTATATCTCGTAGAAGCGATGTCACCGCATACATGCAAAGACTTTCTGAGCTGGACATTTTAACGTACATACATCGTCAAAGACCAGACAGCGCATGGAAAGCGGTAATGATTTGTAATATTGTTTATACGATATTCAAAACATCTTTTCCTTTAGGTAATAGTAAAAAACTACCCAACTATATGAAAAAGAAAAAATCCATTGTTTTGCTCGAATGTGACCCCCGAACTGGAAAGCCTTTTGACGATGATTTGTGTATGTTCAGATGTTTGGCTTATCTTCAGGTAAGAGATCTTCGTTCTATCGAAAAGCTAACGAAAGATTTATATTCAAAAGGGTTGTTATACGTAGAAGAGCAGAAAATTCGCTCCTCCGAAGTCAGTTTGCCAAATTTACCGCACGTTGAAAATTGTTTTCAAATCGACGTTAAGGTGTTTTCTTTAAGTCGAGATAAGAGTTGCTTGTCCGTGTATAAATCGTTGGAGAAATTTGCTGGCGAGACAGTCTATTTAAACATGCATGAAAAGCATTTGAGTTATATTTCGAATTTTCGAACCTACACCTCAAAATATCGATGCGGGTTATGCGACATGATGTTCCTAACATCCCATCGCTTGAACAGACACACGAAATCATTTGAAAATATGACGAGATTGAAATTCCCGGGCGGCTGTTTTCAGCAAAGACAATTTTTGATCGGTTAGAAGAGTGGAACATTTTTGTAGAATCCGAGCTTAGATTTTTATCCGTGGTTTTCCGTTTTTGATTTTGAGGCTATTCTTATACCAGAAGAAAACACCTCTTGCACTAATAGGGAACTAGTTAGCTCACACAAGCCTGAGTGCGTTTGCTTATGTAGTAACGTTCCTGGTTTTGAAAAAGAGCATTTTATTTTAAACGAGGACGTAGACATTTTGTTGACCGAAATGTGCGACTATCTCACTCTTGTTTCTAACGAAAGTCAACGGCTCACTAGGGTTAGGTGGAAAGGCGTTTTCGATAAATTAACCCATTCCCAAACAACAAATTTTGGACTGGTCCAAATTGAAAGAGTTTGCAGACGACAATTTTAAATTTGATGAAAATTGCAGAAAGTTATCAAAAAGGGTAGAAAACACTGTGGGAAAAGCAGAAATTGCTCGTTGCAGTGTTTTCAAAAGACTTGTACTGCAGACACGTGAAAACCAGGGCTTGTTTGGGAAAGGGTTAAACGAGTTAGAAAGCAAATGGGCTCCATGTGGAGAGGAAGATATTTTGTCTGAAAAGGAACCGAATTCAGACGAGCGTACTTTTAACGCAGTAGAGAGTATGGAAAGCAATGAATATGAACCCCCTTCTTCCGAGTTTTTAGAAAAAGTAGCCGTAGAAAATGTTTGGCACCGTTTTATGAAAGACGTTTCTATGAATTCAACAGCGAAAGTAAAATATAATGATTGGGGAGATGCACATAGTACTAGCGAAAGTTCTGACAGCTCATCTAGTTATTTATCGACAGATAGTGAAAGCGAATTCTCTGACCAAGAGGATGGGCATATTAAACCCGTGTTGGTCAATTCATCCAAACGTCGGTTATTTGATAGTGACGAGGAAGACTCTAGCTCTATGGTAGACAAGAAATTAAAATGTAGCGACATTGATCGAAATGAACACTCGGAGAATGACGAGGATTCAATAACTGGTCCTTATTCCTTAGAAATTCGCGAATTAATGCAGAACAAAGTGAAAAGAATAACGCACGATTTCTCTCATTATTGTCCCTAGCTTCCGGTCTTAGGATTTAATTCCGGGAAATACGATATCAATCTCATCAAAAGCGAGCTTGCCTTGAAACTTGGTTTACATTTGAATGAAGGTCGCAAATTTGTTATAAAGAAGAACAATAATTACACGTGTTTAGCAAATGATAGTTTAAGATTTCTGGATATATGTAATTATTTACCACCAAACACTCTTTTTTACAATCTTTTAACGTTCCTGTAAGAAAATCTTTCCTTCCATACGAAAATTTTACAGACATTTCGAAACTAGACGAAACTTGTCTCCCTCCAAAGGAAAGCTTTTTCTCGTCATTAAAGTAGCGGAATACTCTTGAAAATGAAACGTATGCAATGTACAAGAAATTAATAAACAGTGAAAATAAAACCGAAGAAGAAGCTTTGAAATGTTTGGGAATTACAGAAGCCCCCGAATCTAGCATAGATGCAAATTACAATGCGCTGCTACGTATTTGGGACGAAAGAGAAATGAAAACGCTGAAAGACTTTTTACAGTATTACGCCGAAATTGACGTTGGACCTACGGTCGAGGGTGTTAAAAATTTTCAGTTTTTTCTTTGATCAAAAGATAGACGTCTTTAAATTTTTTGTATCCGCGCCTGGAACTGCTAGACGTATGCTTTACGAATGTGGTATTAAAAATGGGGCGAGTTTTAGCTTATTTACCAAATTTGACGAGGACTTATATCACACGCTTATCAGAAGTATGACAGGTGGGTTAGTCATTCGCCTGGAGTACGTATCAGTCATAAAATGAACCAAAGGGCGAGAATTTAGAGTTGGCCTGTATTACGTTGACGGCAAATCGGATGGAAATGAAATTTATGAATTTTTCTGGTGTTATTTTCACGGCTGCCTGTGCATATCAAATGATGACCCAAAACACAAAGAAAAATATGAAAAAACGATGAAAAAATTTAAGTTTACAGAAGATCAAGGCTTTAACATAAACGTGATTTGGGAATGCGAGTATCGTAAAATGCTTGCTGAAAAACGAAGGAATGAAATGCTTTGTACACAACTGTTCACCTACATTCTATAGAAAGCACCCATCAAAAGTTACGAAGGAACAAATAATAGTGGGTATCATGAATGATGAGCTCTTCGGGTTCGTCGAATGCGACATTAGTATACATGACAGCTGGGATCAGACTAGATATAAACCAAACACAAATCTTTCTCCGTATGAATATTTTGAAGAAATGAGCCCCCTTTTTCTTACAACAGAAGTTCCCTATGAGTGTTTCGGAATGCATATGCAAAAACACGTCGAAACATTTAAATTACTAAAAAAAAAAGCTTTTAGTTGGGGGACTACGAGCGAAAAAAATGCTTATAATGACGCCTTTATTAAAATGGTATATATCTCACGGGATGATTGTAACCAAATTTCACAAGATTATCGAATATTCAAGACTTGCATGCTTTAAAGAATTCGGAGATAAAGTGTCAAGCGCGAGTAGAGAAGGTGATGCTGACGTCAACAAGGAAGTTATAGCTTTGCTTTACAAACTGATAGGAAATTCATCGTTTGGTGAAACACTAATGAATAAAGAAAAGCAAAAGCGTCATAAATATGTAAAAGGTTTCAAAAACGCGTGCATCGAGATTAATAACCCACGATTCTCCAAACTAAACGAATTTTCGAACGAAATATTTGAAATGGAATATAAAAAGGCGAATATTGTCATATCAAATCCAATTGTTTTGGGTATTGCGATTCTTAATTACGCAAAATTACACATTCTTAAGTTTTACTATGATTTCATGGACTTGTTTATTGGAAGAGAAAAAATTGAATGTATTGAATGCGACACTGATAGCTTATATTTTGCATTATCAGAAAACTCATTATTTGAAGCAGTTAAGCCCAACAGACAGCGCAAATTTCAGTCAAGTTTACAGGATCACTGCGACGACAGCTATCAGCCCGAACCAAGCGTAAATGATGTTTGGTTTCCTCGAGAATGTTGTTAAAAACATTACAAATTCGACCAAAAAACCCACGGTTTAATGAAGAAAGAATTTGAAGCTAGTTGTATGACTGGGTTGTGTTCAAAATCTTATGTGGCTAAAAACGAAAAAAACTGGAGAAGTGAAATATAGCCTAAACGGCGTAAATAAAGGATTCATCGACCCAACAAAAAATTTTGAAGAAGTTCTCTCTAGTCAAATACCTTCAAATAGCGTAAACAGGGGAATCGCTTTATACCTCAATACTATGTACTCATACTCTCAAACCAAAAGAGCATTCACATACTTTTACTGGAAACGAGAAGTTTGTGAAGATGGGATTCATACAAAACCGCTTAATATCTGTCTTGAACCTGCAAAGCGATAGAATGAATAGGTTATTTGGGGGAAAATGAAACTAGAAAAACACAAATACATACAAACTTACACATTTTATTCAACAGTATAGTATATATATATATATATATATATATATATGTCTTTTTTACATAGAATTCTTAACATTTATGTATAGATTTCACAATGTAAATATTTTTTTGTTGTAAAGCCGTAAAACCTCGTTACAGCGACATATTGTAACAATATTGAGAACCCCAAGTCTGGGCCTCAATATTGTTGATCTAAAACGTAGAAGATAGACCTCTTTAATTTAAATTATTACTTCCCTAAGCTGTCCAAAATCGGACGCTCTTATGTCAGTTTTATAACCAAAAGCGCTTAATGGGAATTTATTTCATGGTAAACTTCCTTCTATGATCAGTATATAAACCAAGTATTTTCTATGTACTAGGAGGGCGTATTTTTGGTATTGAAGTATCACTTCTCACTTTGGCTTAACACTCCAGACACCCGTCTGTACCAAAACGAACCTGGACTTGTCTTTTATACGTATTACTTGGAATTAAACTACTTGTTCTCGAAACAACTCTGGTGTTTATTCTTCCACTCCGGCCGTGTTACACAACGCTCTTTTGGTGCCGTGACCAGGATTCTATCAGCAAGATAGAGAGAAGCAGACGAACAGGAGAACACACGACACAACGCTCACCAGGTAAAGTGCTATTTAGCTTATTTATCACTTAAATTGTTTAGCCAGTCTTTACTCCGAAAATAAATTAAAAATGGAAGACTTACCAACTGTTTTTCAAAATTTCTCAAACCAAATTAATAGGCTTTCGGCTCAGATGACAGGAATAAATTCCACTATTGGAAATCTTAGTTCTTCTATATCTGTACCCTCTTTTTCGGGCGATAGTAAAATGTTTAACAACTGGATAAAGTCAATAGAAAAACAGGCTCTCCTTGAAAATTTAGACGACGAAGAAATCAAACGCCTAACTTTTAGATCAAGTAGAGATGCGGTCTCTGATTTCGTGCAAAGGTTCTTACAAAAAAAAACCTAATGAAAATTGGCAGGCATTAAAACGCGAGTTGGCAACTAGATTCTCTGAAGTTACGGACCAAATGCATGCCTCTACCTTGAAACAAAGACCAAATGAAAATATACAAATTTATGCAGAACGACTGCTTTCACTAGGTAGGGATAGTTTTCCACCCGGGACTGATAGGAGAACGATTGAAAATCAATTAATTGGGATTTTTCATAGACGGCTTGGCTCTAGATTCTTTAAAAATAAAGCTAATGAGGGATAATCCAGACAATTTTCAAAATGCCGTAAGAATTGCCTCACAAGAGCAGAACTTAAGAAAAAGATTCAATCTAAGAACAAATAATCACCTTACATATAACAATGCTCATTCTCCACAAGAACCAATGGAAGTCGACCATATTAGGCCTCGGGGGTGCAGAGATCTTAGACACATGAGAGACCGACCCAGGCATGTAAACGAAGTGGCCCAAAATCAAAAGAATCCTAGACTTTGGTACAGGTGCGGTCGACCGGGGCATTTTCAAAGAGAATGCAGGGCAAATAGACATGTCAAGTCGGAAAACTAGAAAGTCCTTTCTGTGTTGAGCCCAACAGAAAGGATAGAAATATTAAAGGAAAAACAATACCCACATTTGAAATAAATTTAGCTGGCAATCCCAGCTCTTGTCTTTTAAAAATTGAAAAACAGAAGTTTCGTGCATTAATTGACAGTGGTGCTGAAGTAAGCTTAATGCACACTAGGGTATATAATTTATTAAAACGGGCTCCAAAAGACTTTTAAGAAAAATGTAAATGTTAACCTGCAATCTGTAAATGGTGGAAATATTAATGTTAAGGGTCAGGCAGAAATTGATTTTGAGATAAAGGGTCAGAAACTGAAACACAAATTCCTAGTAGTTGAAAACATGAATAGGAATCTAATTTTGGGAAGAGACTGGATGGTGCAAAATGGTGTCAGGCTATATTTTGACCTGGGATGTTTTCGAATGGGTAAAACTTATGTGCCTCTAGAAGAAGATATCCATGTAGCCTCAATTCTTAGATTAAATTCACAAGTTGATATTGAACCACAAACATCAAAAATAGTTTGGGGAAAGATACGCAACAACCCAACCATTTAATCAAACAAAACATACCAAGTTTCAGCAGTTGATTATGGCTTTATTTCTATTGAGCCTGGTCTTATGGTCTCAAACTCTGTCGGTACGCTAAAAAGCAATAGGAAAATACCAGTTTTTCTGGTAGATAATACAAACAAAACATTTAGGCTGAAAAGGGGCAGTGTTATAGTAAGGTAGCACTAACAAATGAAAGTGAGATAGCAGCAATTGATACATAGAAGAGTAAAAATGCCTCATTTCCAGAATCATCTGTTCAAGAAAATGATCTCAATGACTTAGCCGCAATGGTAAATGTCCCATCAGAACACAGCAAAAACCTTATCAAATTAGTTGAACAAAATAAAGTATTTTGCACTTAAAGACTCTGACTTAGGGCGGACAAACACAATCAAAATGAAAATTGACACAGGGGATAGTTCACGTATTAGATTACAATCATATAAAACACCTTTGAACAATAGAAAAGTAGTTGAGAATGCTGTGCAGGAAATGATGCAAGCTGGCGTGATCCATAAGTCAAGGTCACCATGGTCGTTTCCTGTGGTTATTGTTGACAAGAAAGATCAGTCTAAAAGGTTTTGTGTGGACTTCAGACAATTGAATAAAATAACCAAGAAAAATTCTTATCCCCTTCCTGTAATAGATGAAATTCTGGCACTATTGGGCAAACCAAAGTTCTTTTCTACACTTGATTTGAAAAGCGGATATTGGCAGGTGGAAATGGATGAAAATGATAGAGAAAAGACCGCTTTCACATGTCACGCTGGACTCTTTGAATTTAATGTTATGCCGTTTGGGTTATGTAATGCTCCATCTTTATTCCAAGAACTTATGTCAAATGTTTTAGAAGGCTTAGATTTCTGCTTTGCATATATAGATGACATTTTAATCTTCTCGACAACAATCGAGGAACACCTGAAACATATTGAACTAGTTTTTGAAAGACTTAGGCAACATGGCTTAAAGCTAAAACTAAAACAAGAGGGCCATGATGGCCCTAGATTGCTCACCTGAGTCAATAGGCAAAATTCACTCAACGTGCATAATTCAATTTCTGACCAATTGTCAAGTCAATTGAGCTTAAAATGTGGCCTCTAGAGCGTCCACAAGGAATTTCCGTAAGTTGACCTAGTGACCTAATTTATCGCCCCACGTGACCCAATTTAGAACTCATCAAAAAATTTATAAAGACAAACATTCTGAACAGTTTTCAAGTTAATTGAGCAATAAATGTGGCCTCTAGAGTGCCCACAAAGTGTTTCTTACATTTGACCCAGTAACCTAGTTTATGACCCCAGCTGACCCAATTTCAAACTCACCCAATATTTCATCAAGACAAACATTCTGACCAACTTTCAAGTCAATTGAGCAAGAAATGTGACCTCTAGAGTGCCCTAAAGGTATTTCTTTAATTAGACCTAGTGACCTAGATTATGAGCCCAGATGACCCAATTTTGAAGTCATTCTAAATTTCATCAAGACAAACATTTTGACCAATTTTCAAATCAACTGAACAATAAATGTGGCCTCTAGAGTGCACACAAGGTATTTCTTTAATTTGACCTAGTGACCTAATTTAAGACCCCATATGACCCAAATTCGGACTCATGTGAGATTTTATCAAGGCAAACATTCTGACCAATTTTCAAGTCAATTGAGCCAAAAATGTGGCCTCTAGAGTGCCCACAAAGTATTTAATTTGAACAAGTGACCTAGTTTATGATCCCAGGTGACCCAAATCCAAACTCATCCGAGATTTTATCAAGACAAACATTCTGACCAAATTTCAGGTCATTTGAGCAATAAATGTGGCCTCTGTCACAAGATGACCGAGCTCTGGTTTGGATAAAGAAATAATCTATAGAAAAGGGTATGCAAAAAATACTACTCTTTATTAAAAACACTTATATAATAAATAAAACAGAGCAATCAACAAATACACATGTCCACGCTTGAAGAAAGGAAGCTCAATACAGCGGTAATAAACGTCTAGGATCCAAGATGCCAGGAATTAAAGGCCCTGCAGAGCATCCTTACTTGAAGTGGAAATAAAGCACAACGAAAATGAAATTAATGCGAAACACGAAAGCTTCAATAATTCTTACGTAATCCCTGATATATGAAGGGAATAATAAGTGGAGAAAACTGTCTCCGAACTCTAGACACTACCCACGTACACCAAACCAAAAGACCCAGGCCGATTATGCCTTTGGTCCACGACCAACTTGGTGGTCCTCACTATGCCTTTATTGGATATAGAATGTCCTATAGCTTCAATTCTGTTCTCTCAACATATCAGATTTTGTTGGTAAATGGTATGTGCATACATCTTCATGGCATATCCAAGCCACAGTACTAGTACTAGTAACAGTCTACAAACAAAACAAAATAAAGTTGTCAAGTTCATGAATGCGAACTAACTCTCTCTACTACAATGGTTACAAAAGCGTGAACGCAACTACAGAAAACATGAAAACATTGAAATGAAAGGAACTTAAGCTTGATAACATCGAAACCTTTACCCAAGACGAAGCTCTATACCGGCTCAACGACTAAGGCAAAAGTTCTCACACAAACATTTTATAACTACAAATTTGACACGTCACAATATTCAGATTTGCAAGAATTATATACAAACAAAACAATATTACAATAGTAACAACAATACAACTAGCATAGAATAACCTTAAAATGAAGACAAGGCTATGACAAAGAATGAACAGCAATAACATGACTGTCTTTTAACACCTTCTTCCACAATGTTTCTATAACCGAAACACTATAAATGTAAAGACACTATAGGTTGTCCGTCCTACAAAACCAAAGGACGTAAAAATGTCACAATTATTGTAACGATGCATTCCAAAAATCGACCCCACCATTATATTGCATGAAAATGAACATAGGTTCACATTCAAGCAATATAACGAACACTAAATCTTGAAACGCAACAATACAAAACATAATTCAAAATTCAATACTAGAAAATTTACAGCAATAATAAAATAAAAGTGTTCTCACTCACCCCAAAAGGAAGCTAACGCAAAAGTCCACCCACACTACACCAATCTCACGTCCTAGCAAGACGACTGCAAACAAAATGACTGCCCACCGACACCATGGAGAGACTGGTATTTAATCTGCCGGCGAGCGGTGTTCACCAAGCAAAGTCATAGAAACAGCAAGTTGCTCGCTAATCATGATCCTGCCAGGTGAATACATACAGGTAAAATTCTCGTGCGCACGCAATCACCCATACTATACATAATTTTAACCCTACACTCACCCTGCACCCAAAAACTTAATGTGACAGCCTCTAGAGTGCCCACAAGGTATTTCTTTAATTTGACCCAGTGACCTAGTTTATGACCCCAGGTGACCCAATTTCGAACTGACTGAACATGTTGTGCTAAGGTGGGCTAACAAACTTAGAACAGGTTCACTACATACCAAATAACAAAGCTCTATGCCTTCAAGGTTTGGAAAAGAAGAATTTTAAAGTTTTCCTTCTTTGTTCCTATGTTAGAACTTGTGACCCCCAAGGCAGGGCCAGTTTTGACCCCAGGGGCATTGTATGAACAAAGTTGGTAGAGGTCCACTAGGAGATGCTACATACCAAATATCAAAGCTCCACGCCTTCAAGTTTCAGAGAAGAAGAATTTTAAAGTTTTCCTTCTTTGTTCCTATGTTCAAAACTTGTGATTCCCCGGGCGGGGCCAGTTTTGACCCCAGGGGGTATCGTATGAACAAACTAGGTAGAGGGCCGCTAGGAGATGCTACATACCAAATATCAAAGCTCCACGCCTTCCAGTTTCAGAGAAGAAGAATTTTAAAGTTTTCCTTCTTTGTTCCTATGTTCGAAACTTGTGACCCCCGGGGCGGGGCCAGTTCTGACCCCAGGGGCATCATATGAACAAACTTGGTAGATGTCCACTAGGAGATGCTACATACCAAATATCAAAGCTCTACGCCTTCTAGAATCAGAGAAGAAGAAGATTTTTAAAGTTTTCCTTCTTTGTTCCTATGTTCGAAACTTGTGACCCCCGGGGCGGGGCCAGTTTTGACCCCAGGGGCATCATATAAAATAACTTGGTAGAGGTCCACTAGGAGATGCTAGATGCCAAATATCAAAGCTCCACGCCTTCCAGTTTCAGAGAAGAAGAATTTTAAAGTTTTCCTTCTTTGTTCCTATGTTCGAACTTGTGACCCCCGGGGCGGGGCCAGTTTTGACCCCAGGGACATCATATGAAGAAACTTGGTAGAGGTTTACTAGGAGATGCTACATACTATATATCAAAGCTCTACGCCTTCTACAATCAGAGAAGAAGATTTTCAAAGATTTTCCTATTTTTTTCCTTTCTGTTGCCATGGCAACGAGAGTTTTGGGTGGAATTCAATCTATTGAACAACTTTGGGTAGAGCTTTACCCAAGGAACATCCCTGCCAAGTTTCATCAAGACTGGCCCAGCAGTTTAGGAGGAGAAGATGTTTAAAGGAATTGTGGACAGACGGACAGACGGACGCCGGACAACGACCCATCACAATACCTCACCTTAGCACTTCGTGCTCAGGTGAGCTAAACATGCAATTTCGTTCAAAAGGAAACTAATTATCTTGGCTCTGTCATAGATGAAAATGGTATTCGGCCTGACAAAGGTAAAGTCGAAGCTATCAGGCGTATGCAAAATCCCACATTTGTGAAACAAATTAGGAGTTTCATAGGTATGTGCAGCTACTACAGAAGATTTTTGCCTAATTTCTCTGATATTGCATCTCCTCTCATTGCACTGACCAAGAAACATGCCAAATTCAAATCGTCATATGCTTGTCAAAAGGCCTTTGAAGAACTTAAGAAACATCTTTCTAGCATCCCTTTGTTGGCTTACCCAGATTTGAATAAGCCCTATATTTTGTACACAGACGCCAGTGATAAGGCGATAGGGGCGTGCCTCACACAGCAATGTGATTCTTCTGAAAGTTTCCTGCCTGTGATAACTAACGAAAAACCAATTCATTTCTTATCACATAAGCTCAGTGACACACAGTCAAGATGGTCAACAATTGAAAAAGAGGCTTTTGCAATACATTACGCATTACAACGGTTGGACCATTATCTTCATAACGCAGAATTCATCATAAGAACAGACCATAAACCTCTTAAATATTTACTTGAGGCTCCAACGCAAAACAAGAAAATACAACTTTGGGCTTTAAGTATTGCAGGGTATAACTGTAAAATCGAATACATAGAAGGTAAAGCAAATACTTGTGCAGATCTGCTTTCTAGACCTATCGATTCTTAGTTACCCAAAGTTCTTTGCAAGCTATAATCTTAAAGAAAAAGATCATGAAGACCCAGAAAAAGAATGTCCAGGCTATAATATGTTATTGGAACTGGGTAGGGACAAAGAGATAGCGAAAATTAAGAAGCTTTTATCACAAAATGATGCACCAGATTCAGTAGCAAAGCATCACCTTGTTCTGCAGGAACTGGTATATTACATAAGTAGCCCCGACGATCAACCAACTCCGAGACTTTTTGTGCCACAAAATATTAGGGATAAGGTTCTTTTACAATTCCATGACTGTAATAGACATATGGGAATAGACAAAACCTTTGATACTATGAGGTCAAAGTACTACTGGCCTAATATGTATAAAGATGTGACAGAATACGTATCCAAATAATGCATAACCTGTCAGAAACGTGGACTAAAAACTCAGAAGGCTCCGTTGCAAGAAACCGATTTTCCCCCTTATGCATTCGCAAAAATAGGATTAGATTTGTCAGGCCTTTATTCAACTACATTGTCAGGCAACAAATATATTGCTAGCTTTGTTGACTGGTACTCAGGTTGGCCTGAAGCATTTCCAATTCCTGACAAGAAAGGTGAAACAATAGCACACTTATTAATTGAAGAAATATTCCCTAGATATGGTTCTTGTTTACAAATAGTAACGGACAATGGGACAGAATTTGACAATAAAACTGTCAAAGAAACAATGGAAGCACTTAATGTCTCTCACATTACCACGTCATACTATCACCCACAAAGTAATGCTAAAGTGGAACGCTTCCATCGTACACTTCATGATATACTTGCAAAATTGATAGACGACCATATCGACAAATGGGACTTATATCTCAATCAGGCTTTAGCTGCAATCAGATTCAATGTCAGCGAGTCATCTAAATACTCACCATATTTCCTTCTGTATAATAGAGATGTTGTTTTACCATTGGATAACTTGTTGAAACCTAGACGCAAATATCAGGAGACCCATCAGATTGCTCTAGAACAACAACACAAAACTTTCATGTCTGTTTATAGGCACATGAAACGAGCAAAGCGAAGACAAGCTAAATAAGCTGACAAAAACAGCAAAGATACAGAATTCAAAATTAATGACCTGGTATATTACAAGAATTTCCGGAAATCAAATAAACTTCAGAACAATTGGCAACCTTATTTCCGAATTATCGAGAAAAAAGGTCCAGTTAGCTATACGATTAAAGATCAGTTGAGTGGTAGAATAGTCAAAGTCCATGCTGATCAAATCAGGCTAGCCCCAATTGACGAATAGAAAATTACTGACAGCACGACAGGTAAACGTAAACGACGCACTGCTTATGTTGCTACCCCAGATAGTTCTGATTCTGATGAATCAGAAGACAATAATCAGAAGCCTTTTGTTAAATCAGTTAAGAGGCGTAGACAGGAAAGATATTCCTCAAGTGATATGGACGACATTCCTCTAATGGAACTTTCAAAACGACTTAAAGAGCGACAAGACAGAGAAAAAGAATTACAATTCCTTCATTCGGACACCTTTACAAAAGAAACAATAAAATCTGAGGACAGTCTAAAAAGTGTTGAAAGAAATTCATCTGATGACAACAACTATACTGACAGTACAGACAATGAAGATGACAGAATGTCAGTAAATCTTGTTGAACGCAAACACAAGAAAACCCTACAGAAAAATCTCAAGAAACTAATTCTATGAAGAAAAATAACGACCTCAGTCGAATAAAAAGCCTCCTAGTTGCGTTGGCAGACATACTTTAAACAGTGCCAATATAGAATTACTTCCTATCTTTCAAAAATGTTTAAGAATGAAAGGGATGTTATTGCAAACATTGAAATACTTTTATTTTATACCTGCTTTCTTACTACACATTTTTTTTTCCTTCTTCTCTCTCTCTATTCACAGAAATGTATCTGTTTCAGACTCTTTTGTTACTTTCGTTTAGCCTGGCCAGCCCTGTGTTTATAACACACAATACAGTTTTTTCAAAAAGTCAATGAAATAACAACTACCCGATCCAGGTGTTTAGTTACTTTTATAATTGACTAAGACCCCTATGAACATTTATTAATAAAATAGGTGAAGATTTCATAACAAGAGGGCCATGATGGCCCTGTATCGCCCCACTGGCTCATAAATACAAGAGGGTCATGATGGCCCTGTATCACTCCACTGGCTTATAAATATAAACCATAAATACTAAACATTTCAATTCTGAGCCAAATGGTTTCGAAATGAAGACTTGCAAAGTTTTCTCTGTAAAAGCCCATGTGAAAGTTGAGACCCGCAGGGCAAAGCCATTTTTGATCCGAGAGCTATAATTACTTGAACCCTGGTGGAGGTCCACAAGATAAAGCCACATGCCAAAATAATACAAGTCTATGCTGTATGGTTTTAAATAAGGTGATTTTCAAGTTTCGTCCATATGAAGCCTCTGTAAAACATAAGACCCCTGATGCAAGGCTAATTTCAAAAAAAAAAAAAAAAAAAAAAAAGAAACAAAAGTGATCCAGATTTGGTAGCCCTTGGGTTTGCGGTTAGGAGCAAAAGGATTTTTTGAATTTTCACCCTATAAGCACATGTTTATGACCAAATTTGGGAGTTCTTGGCCTTATGGCTAGTAACAAGACGGTATCTAAAGTTTTCACTCCATAAACCCGTGTAAAACTTGTGACCCCTGGTGCAGGGCCAAACTTGATCCTAGGGTTGTAGTTGTCCACTAGATAGTGCTATAATTATGCAAATTTTGGTAGCCCTAAGCCTTATGGCTATGTACACCATTTAAAAGTTTTCCCTATATAAGCCCATGTAAATTTTGTGAACCTCCCCCCCTCGCCCACCCCCCAGCATGAGGCCAAATTAACCCCAGGACTGTAATTTGGGCACTTTTGGTAGACCCCCACCAGATCAAGCTAAATGCAAAATTTGGTAGCTCTAGGCCTTATGGCTAGGTACTGGAAGATTTCTTAAGTTGTCACTATGTAAGCCTATGTAAAACTTGTGACCCCTGCAGCGGGGCCAATTATGACCCCAGGGCTAAAATTTTGGCCCACTTGGTAGAGGCCCACTAGATATAGCTCTAGGCCTTATGGCTAGGTACAGGAAGATTTTTAAAGTTTTCTCTATATAAGCCTATGTAAAACTTGTGACCCCTGGGGCAGAGCCAATTTTGACCCCAGGGCTACAATTTGAAGAAACATGATAGAGGTCTACTACATAAAGCTACATGCCAAATTTGGTAGCCCTACGCCTTATAGTTTCAGACAAGAAGATTTTTAAAGATTTCCAATATTTTTCAGTTTTGTTGCCATGGCAACCAGAGTTTTTGAAGTAATTAAATTCTTTCAAGAAATTCTGAAGAGGACCATGGCAGGATCATTTCTGTGAAGTATCATGAAAATTGGATGGGTAGTTTCAGAGAAGATGTTTGAAATAAAAGTTAACGCACGGACGGACGACGGACAACGGGCCATGACATAAGCCCGCTGGCCTTCGGCCAGTGGAGCTAATAAACCATAAAGAGAAGTCTTCACCATATAAGCCCTTATAAAACTTTGATCCAAGGGCTACAGTCGGACTAAATGGGGAATATGTGTATTAGAAGAATAACATGCCAAATTTGGGAGTTCTTGGCGTTATGGCTAATAACATAACGGTTTCTGAAGTTTTTACTCCATAAACCCATGTAAAACTTGTGATCCCTGGTGCAGGGCCAAACTTGATCCTAGAGCTGTAACTTGGGCCCTCTTTGTAGTTGTCCACTAGACAATGCTATGATTATGCAAAATTTGGTAGCCCTAAGCCTTATGGCTATGTACACCAAGATTTAACAGTTTTCCCTATATAAGCCCATGTAAATCTTGTGAACCTGCCCCCCTCCCCCCACAGCATGAGACCAAATTGACCCCAGGACTGTAATTTGGGCTCTTTTGGTAGACCCCCACTAGATCAAGCTAAATGCAAAATTTGGTAGCTCTAGGCCTTATGGCTAGGTACAGGAAGATTTTTAAAGTTTTCTCGATATAAGCCTATGTAAAACTTGTGACCCCTGGGCTATAACTTGAAGAAACATGATAGAGGTCTACTACATAAAGCTAAATGCCAAATTTGGTAGCCCTATGCCTTTTGGTTTCAGACAAGAAGATTTTTAAAGATTTCCAATATTTTTCAGTTTTGTTGCCATGGCAACCAGAGTTTTTGAAGTAATTAAATTCTTTCAAGAAATTCTGAAGAGGACCATGGCAGGATCATTTCTGTGAAGTTTCATGAAAATTGGATGGGTAGTTTCAGAGAAGATGTTTGAAATAAAAGTTAATGCACGGACGGACAGACGGACGCACGCACGCACGGGCGGACGCACGACGGACACCGGGCCATGACATCAGCCCGCTGGCCTTCGGCCAGTGGAGCTAAAAACTGAAAAAGCCATTTCAACAATGAGTGCTTTACAAGATAAATCAGCAGCTCAAGGTTTTTTTTACCTTAAACCTTTCTTTCGGGGAGTAATCACCGAGCTAAAGGCAGAAATAGCATCCATGAGTACAACATATAGAAACCTGAATAATACTTTTGCAACCATTAAGCTACTGCAAGTTAAAGAGAAAAGGTCCCTATTGCCTTTCATTGGATCAGCACTTAGTTTTCTTTTTGGAACCGTGTCTGATGCAGACCTTGGTTCTGTAAGACGTGACATAGGATTAGTAACTAAAAATCAGAAAAGGACAGCTCTCGTTGTAAAAGAAAGTCTTACAATTATCAATACAACAAGAACAGCAGTCGCTGAAAATAGGGTGGTTATCAACAAGTTACTGGATCAATTGAAATACTTCGACGCAAAAATGAAGCAAGCAAATGATAGAGCTATGCAAGAAACAATGAAAATTTCAATCTTTCTACAGTCATATATAAAACTAGATAGGTTAGTTGCAGAACTGACTGACTTTATGCACAAAGCTGTGACTGATATGGATATGTTACAGATGCAGCTTAATATGCTATCTTTAGGTCACTTGTCACCAAGCACTATTCCACCTAATGAGTTCAGAAAATTGCTCTTGGAAATTCAGTCTCGTCTTCCGTTTTATTTAGAATTACCAAGCAATCCAGAGAAAAATCTTTGGGATTTCTATAACTTACTTTCATGCCACACTGTCTTGGATGGAAATAAAATTTATGCAGTAGTATCAATACCACTACTTGATGCTAATGCTAAATTCGAGATATTTAATGTTCATAATCTGCCTATACCATTAGACACAAAAGTAAGTCAATCCAATAGTAATATGATTGCAACTTATGACCTTGAAGCCTCTTCAATTGCCATTAATGGAGATAAAACAAAATTTCCTTTATAACACAACTCACAACTGAAACAGTGCACTGAGCCTTTCCGTAACTTTTGTAAACTACATAGCTCTATATATCCAATAAATATACGTAAACTATGTGTCATTGCTTTATTTTTTAATAAATCTAATGATATAGAAAATCATTGTCAGAAACTGGTTAAACCATCTGCTCCGTTACCATACCTTAATGCTGGGACATGGGTTATAAGCACTATTAAGTCATTACGCTTCACATTAGTTTGTCAGGATTCCAAATTGAGAGATTCTACGCAGGTCATCAATCCCCCCTTGGTGTTTTAAAGCTAAAAACGTCATGCACTGCTTCAAATGATTATTTATATTTGCCAGCTTTTTATCACAATGAATCTCAATACGAAATCAGTGACCCGTTTGGAGACCTAACAATATCTGCTATATTTACAATAGAATTCTGGAAACCTTTGATAGAAAAAGTGCCCAGTTTTAACTCGTCTGAACTTCCAAAACATCTGAAATCCCTTCATGAAATACCTATGAGCAATTTAATTAGAGAATTAGACACCTTGGGCACAGTTACTAGTGAACAGAAAAAATTTCCTTTATGGGGACATGTTATTATAGTTCTTGGGGCTATACTGTTGATAAGTCTTCTATTGTGCAAATACAAATCCAAATTTGTCCGCAATTGTCTATTGGCTAAACTTTTGAGTGACAAATTGAGTTCTGATGCACACACTGGTGGACAGAAGATGACAGCTAAGCCTACACCGGATGATTCAGCAAATGAAGTACATTGTAAACATTGAGCCATCTGCTCCCCTAATACTACCTGTGAAGAACAAGCTACAAACTGATGCTGTTACGAACATATATCCGAGGCTCGAGCTTTCAAACTTAAGCTCAGTTCAGTAACTTAACATTATGTGAATCCTGGATGAACAACATTACGCAGTGAAAAACATTCAGTAAAGAGTTATTTCTTCTAGACAATGCAATCACTGATAAGGCATTTTGGTGTTACTGTCAACAAGATGTTGCCGAGATGATTTTTCTTCGGATGGAGAAGACAAGTAACTATACTCCAGCAATAACAGAATCCCAAGAAGTGGATGTCAATACAATGGACTAACTACGTGTTTGAGTGATTAGATACAAAACATTGTGTCAACGTAATATAGTTCCAGACATTGACATTCCTCATTTATAGCTTCCTATTAGCTGATATAGATTATTAATATAAATACCTTAAAATAATAATTCAGAATAGCTATAAGCTATTGGTAAACATATTTCTGTATTCATATGATTGTAATTTATGTATGTTTGTATTGTATAGATGTTCTCCTGAAAAAAAATAATAAAAAAATAACAATGGAAGGAGTATAACAATATTGAGAACCCCAAGTCTGGGCCTCAATATTGTTGATCTAAAACGTAGAAGATAGGCCTCTTTAATTTAACTTATTACTTCCCTAAGCTATCCAAAATCGGACGCTCTTATGTCAGTTTTATAACCAAAAGCGCTCAATGGGAGTTTATTTCATGGTAAACTTCCTTCTATGATCAGTATATAAACCAAGCATTTTCTATGTACTAGGAGGGCGTATTTTTGGTACTTCTCACTTTGGCTTAACACTCCAGACACCCGTCTGTACCAAAACGAACCTGGACTTGTCTTTTACACGTATTACTTGGAATTAAACTACTTGTTCTCGAAACAACTCTGGTGTTTACTTTTCCACTCCGGCCGCTTTACACATATCATTTATTGATTGTTGTCGAAAAATGAATTCGTTATTATATCATATCGATTGTTATGAAAAAAAAAAAAAAAAAAACACACACACACACACACACATAAGCTGAAATATTTTACCGAAAAAAAGTTAATAAATGATATGTCGCACTAACAAGGTTTTACCATTTATAAGTTTTATTGTACATGAAATCAAATAAAATCCTGTACACACATATATACTGTTAATGTTGTTGTTGTTCTACACCCTTTTTGTTTATATCTAAAGTTTTTAAGTCACTCCAATAGGTTCGAGCCTCCGTTATTCCGACATCGATTCGAGGAATCAGCTGTTTTAATATTCGCCATTGAGTTAGGTTTAGTTGAATACCGATGATCGATGCTGTATCATTTATGAATTTTCTAACATCTAGAAATATAGTTCCATCGCGATTACATACGTGCACGTATGTATCGTACTGGAGATGATATTTCTTCATGTACACACAGGCAGTTTGATAACTATTTTCAATCCTTTCTACACGTTCATGCGAATCTTTCAGCAAATATTGTGGTCTGTTGATATAGATACCAGGAACAATACACGATATTACCATCAAAAGCGTAACACAAACCCATTTTATTATATTCATGTTATGTCTCATATACGAGCTATTCTACGCAAAGCTATTAAAAAGAAGATTCGAAGAACCATCACACTCTTCTTGTATAATTTCAGACGAGATGTCTTTTGAGTTAGATCTCGTCAATTTTATCCACCATTTCGAGTTAGCTAAACTCTTAAGGTAGTACTTGACTTCTCAAATAATTGCAAGATAATGATGATTAGTCCAGAATAAACGTGTATAAGTACACAGCAACTGGAGCGTTAATAAGATAACCACTTTATTTTACGCTTATTCTCCCTTTTCGGTCTTTTACTCAAAATTCGCGGCAGCTTTTCGTTTGGTGCGAACACGACGGAATTTCTATCATCTATATATTCGCGGCTTATGCCGTCGTTAGAAAACAAATTCGTTTCATACTTCAAATCCTTTTCATCACCCTTTGATTCGGTCTGTGTAGACGCGTTATTTACTTCCACATATTTGTTTTTTTGGAGAGCGTTGTATTTATCAGTCGGTAACAAAATCAATTCTTTGCTCGCCATGCTTTAAGCGGTATACTTTATGGCTGATTTTAATGAGACCAATTTCTTTTATTCGTTTAATGATGATCGCTTGTTTTTTAGATCGTTTCGTCTTTTTTCCTACTAAGATTGTCCACGACGAATTATACTTTTTTAAAAGCTTAAGATCACTAGCTTTTATCTCGAATACATGCTTCATCGCGTTGAACACTATTCCACTGATGGTGTCTTTCGGAGATTTAGTAAGATATTTTATAACTTGTTTTTTCTCGTCGTTGGGTAAAGAAAGTAAATAATGTAAAAACAGTCCTTCCTTTTTCAGTAATTCCTTCATAGTTTAAGCGCATCTAATCTTTGGGTTGAAAAATAACAATATCTTCATTTGGAAAAATTCTCGTTCGCAATCGGAATTTGTCGGAACTCATCCCATGAAGGTCTACTACTAAGTAACCCCACGGTACTCCAACAGCCTTATGATAACTAGCCATAAAAAATGAAACTTTACTTGGGTATATTTGTCGTGCAAAGTGTTGAATTTGTAAAGAATCTCTGTGATTTCGAAAAAGAATGAAATATTTGGTGTTTAAGCTGATTACTCTAAGCTTTTCTATGCCTGTTGTAGAAAATATTTGGGAAGAAAGGTCGTCCAAAATCAAGCAGACGTGCAGTAATTCTTGGGCGGATGTTAATTCTTTTAAATCGGTATCAGTTGGAAGTCCCTCCTTAAAACTTAAGTTTGAAATAGTTTGTTAACATATCGTCAAAAATTGGCTGCCATTCAATTCCGTAACAACATAAAATTTTAGAAATAGGAGAAGTAAATATTCCACCCGCTCGTTGAAGCATCTTTTTAACGTAAGTCGGCTTGCCACTATTGGAAGAAGCAACGAGCGTGACTGTACTATGACTTTCAAATTTTACAACGGCTTCCTTTGTATACCACGCCATTAAGGTATGATTAAAAAAAACTAGAAGGCCCTGAAGGGCCTGAACATGCTCTACTGGCAGGGAATGCAGACTTTATCATGTAAACAAGAATTGGAAATTTTCAACATGAAATGGCTACTTTTCCCACATTGTTTCTTCGATTTTTTTTTCAAAATCAATAGGGTTGAAGCTACTGATGAGATAAACAAACTGTGTGATTTTCATGAAAATCTGACCAGAAATACAGACTTTATTGCGTAAACAAGAACAGAAAATTTAAATTTTCAACTTTAAATGGCTACTTTTCCCATACTATTTGTTGGATTTTTTTCAAAGTCGATAGGGTTGAAACTATTGATGAAATAAACAAACTGTGCAAGTTTCACGAAAATCTGAAGTTATTTGCAGACTTTATCGCGTAAACAAGAACTGGAAATTTTCAACTTGAAATGGCTACTTTTCCCATACTGTTTGTTGGATTTTTTTCAAATTCAATAGGGTTGAAGCTATTGATGAGATAAACAAACTGTGCAAGTTTCATGAAAATCCGGCAACAAATGCAGACTTTATCGCGTAAACAAGAAAAAGACTAACGGACGGACAGACGGACGGACAGACAGACGGACGGACGGACGACGGAAACTCCGCCATGACATAAGCTCTGCTGGCTTTCAGCCAGTAGAGCTAAAAAGAATACACACATACATATATATAAAGAATCAAGATAAACAGAAAAAAATACTATTACAATTTAATAAATCAAATATGCGTGTATAATAAACATGCATGTGTATGTACATCAACTTAAAAATAACAACAACAACAACAACAACAAAAGCAGGGAGGCGTTTAAAAAAAAAAAGAAATTAGTCTTTTAGAAGTATGTCCTGTCTTTGGTTTATTTCAAAGTATCCTATTTCCTCTGTATATATTATACAAGTAACTGGTTCTGTCAGCGGTGAAGAAAAGTTCGCAAAGATTTTCACTATTCCTTGTTTGATTAGAGATAAGTATCCTTTATGACGAAATGATGGCAAAAGGTCGAACATGAATAGACAGTAACCATCTGCTAGATCATTGGGTTCAATTTGATTCCCACTATCACTTAACCATTTGAAAGAAGACGCAAGCATCCAGTGAAAAGGTTCAATACAATCTATACCAGTGTTTTCGTCAAATCAAACTCTGATGGGGTTACCATAAGCTGCAATTCCATCTAGATACGTTGACGTCGGATAGTTTAAACCCCTCAAAATTCCACGGTGAAGATTTACAATCGCCAGCGACTGAACGGCCTTTAACAAATGACAAAGCCATTCTGGTCGGTTTAATGCCCTGACACACATTATCAATTGTAAAGTTGGATTGCCCTTGAGATATCGCAGCCGTCCGTACCTCGCATTTAACGATGGGATATTTTGCATTTGTTTTTTGAAGCATTAAACTATTAATCACTAGGGATGATCTAGAATATACAAAACGATGGTATAAAAAGAACCCAATTCGGAGACCATTCATCCATTCTCGTAAAATCGTATACGCTGTTGGAATCAACCCTTTGCTATTTTCCTTCGTGCTTATCACAGAGAAAACAGTTAAAAAAAAAAAGGTAGTTTTTTTTTTATGTGTCGTCTATCTTTAACCTCTATTTTCTTGTTTTCTCTCCTTTCGTTCGTCTGACCGTCCGTCAGTTTCCCTATTCTTCCATCTGTCTGTCATTCAATTTCTTTATCTATTTTGTTATACTTGTCTGTTAGTAGCCTTGTTCCTTCGGCTCTGTCTGTCCACATATCCGCCTTACCGTTCGATTGTGCGTTCATCTAATTGGGAGATAATCTGTCTAATTGTTTGCTAGTGTATCCATCTATTCAAAATTAGGTGTTCGATTTTAGGTAAGGATTCTTTTTTCTTATCTTTCAGATAATGGAAAATTTGAGAGATCTATCTTCGAAAGTGTTTTTAAAAGCGTTGTTAGGAAAAAAAGAAATTGCTGTGAGGGATTCTTTACGTGCTACGTGCGAATTACAGCATCTAGTCGATACTATTTTCGACCTTTTGATTGAAGAGTCAGCTTATCCCACACTTTTTCTTTCCTTTACAATGCTTGAGCTCCTATCAGAAAGGAGTTTATGTTCGACAATCCGACGTTGGTAGATCTAGGTATGACGACTCTTGTTAGAAGCTGTTCGTATAAAACGAGTTTTCAAATAAGAAATTATAAATTATTTGTCTGCGATAGATTACCGAACGATGCACTTTCTCAACAACAGATACAGTAATAGATTGGTTTGTAGTCGTTTATTTAACATGCTACGTGCATAATTTGTACTTTCAGATGGATTGTATAGTTGATTGTATAGTGTTTAACGCCGTCTTCAACATTATTTCAGTTATATCACGGCGGCCAGTGCACCTATCGATGCTTTCCTGGAGTTACATTTACCAGTACTCCGCACAATATTCTTTCCAAGCCACTGGCTGCTTTCCCACATAATCATCGTCGAAACAATGGTCAGCGGTGAGAGAGGAATGAATCCTGTCGCGATAACTATCATCAATCCTCGGAAAGAAATTGGCCAAGCCAGGGATCGAACCAGCGACCTCCTATTCTCAAGTCCTGTACGCTACAGACTGAGCTACGGGGGCTTGGCACTTTCAGATGGAATCTGCAACTGGATTTAAATACCAAGAAATGGTTCAGAACCAAAACATTCAGCTAATTGATAACTTTGAACTGGCAGATGACATTCATCTTTATGACGCAGAAATCTTAAAAGAGTTGAAGGTAAGTGCAATTTATGACGTCATCCTTAATGAACTGGTCACAATCATAAAGAATAAAGCGGGACAGGAAGAAAAGTCTATCGTCTTGGAAGAGAAGGAAGTTGTAGCCCTTATTACTAAACTCCCGATCGCAGCAGCCATTGGACGAAAGTATATCTGTAAGCGCTCATCCAAACCAATAGACCTTCCGATGGAACTGGTCAATTTTGAAAATCAACAAGAAACGAGAGTGGTCTTATTTGTCACGGAAAATTCTTTTCGAAAACATACAACTAGATTGTGCAAATGCGCTAAGTCGAAAGACTCGAAATTCATCTATACTAAGGCAGGTGTTCACTTAAGTCTAGAGGAGGCTGACGTATTAAAACAAAGTTGGAGGATATCGTAGACATATTTCAAAAAACCACCATCATGACCAAAGATGTGCTCCTAAATGCGGAGTTTGTGATAATTTTACGTCACCTAATTGACCCCAAATCATCCCAGATTCAGCACATGGGCTCAGGAGGGTGTCAGAGAAGTTGGGAGGAGATTGTTATAGAGTTGTGGAACAGTGTGGTAGGAATGGTAGACGAAACAGAAATAATGGAAGTTGCTTTTGCTTTTTTTATCGATATCGAATTCCCCAACTTAAATCGTTTTGTCAATATTTCAATTATTGTTTTCATTTATGTATTAGTTTATTTAAACTCACACCTTTTACAAAGCACGTGACATTATTGTCGCTGCCTTGCATTATTTTATCTTCTCTCCCCATTTCTTTATTCGTTTTCCTAAATAAAACTATTATATACATCATTTATCGTAACTTCGGCAACCTAGAATTTAGTTCATAATACAGTGCAAAACGAATGCTTGAAAATTAAATGCGCACAGTGAATAACAAGATCATGTAGCTCTTGCTTAAACACTGAATGTTCAAGGGGTCTTTTGAAAAATAATATAATTTGTATTTACATTCAGGCATCTTCTATCGCTCTGAACAACAACAACAACAACAAAAAAACCTAACTTCTTGCAACTGTTCAAAGCTGTTCTGCGCTCACACTGCGGGAGCGGTTTTGTTTCTAATACACAAAATAGCTTCGGGCGGAGTCATCATCAACTGTCAAAAACAAAAAGTCACGCGACTGTCAACTCGCGCTCGGCAAAAACCTGCTATCTACGTATAGGCCGTTTTAACAGCTTGCACCGAAATGAACATCGCACCAGGTGTTATGAGCTACGCCTAACACTACTAGAGTTGTCTGTTTTTGCTGCGGCACCTTCTGACACAACGCTACAATCACGTGAATGGATAGCATACCAAGTTCAATATACCAGTGCAGTCCTCAGCTTATATCGATTTGAAACGATGTCTACCGCGTCTGAAAGAAAGACTCGTGCACGGTGATGGTTCAGCTATTCAGTCCGATGACTTACTGATTCTCTTAAATTTACCATTACACACTACAGTCAATCTTGTACATGCGACCACGTGTTTTAAGCGACTTTTGTGCTAAACGACCGTTTTTAAGTCCGCCTGAGCTATTTTCCTCTAATTCATGTTGTATTAAGCGACTTTTGTACTACGTGACCAACGACCACCAATTTTAGGGCCCAAAAGCCCACTATATCTTTCATTAAGCGACCCATCAACACGTAAAAATTGTGGATCTTTGATTGACAGTATACAGGATGATAACAGCCTCTGATTTATCCTAATCAAGACATAACAGCATGTGTCAATTAAAGGATTAACACATTCACATGTCTAACTGTTAATTACCCTTTGACAATAGCGGCAACGATGCAGAACCATGTCATAATGACCAACTAAATCCCTAATCTGCTAGTGTGCGAACGTGTGAAAAGGATGGGGAATTCCGTTTATTTATCCTTGTGGTCTCCCTAAATGGAGTAGAACTTTGTTCCATTACCACTATATGAAAGTGGTTTTTGTTCGGTTATAAATAGGCACTACAAATCAAGCGTGCCCTTCATTGGCAAATTCAACCTGGAAACGCTGTAGAATAAAAAGTTGTTTTTGATTACGATGAGTCTTTCACACATGCTTATATTTACACAGTGCTTGTCTATTTCACAAATGCCTTGCCATGTATCCCACAAACACAGAGAAATTTTGTTATAAAGGTTTGTTCACATGATGTTTCATGGTGACTACTTTGGCCTACTTTCGATTTGTTCTTTCACTTACAGAAATTGCTGTTGGTCCGATAAATTTTTTTTTTTTTTTTTTTTTTTCTTTTAAATATGAAAGCATTTTCTTGATATTTACCTAAAAATTGAAACATATGCTTTTAGTATAGAATCTAGAGTATATTTAAATGTGTGAAAAATGTAATCTCCCCCCCCCCCCCACGACTGATTTATTAAGCGACCATTTTATTTAGCGACCGTTTTTTATTGTCCCAAGAGTGGTCGTTGAATACAAGATTGACTGTATATTCAAGCAGATAGATGTCAGCTTCCAGCAAACTCCGATTTCCAATGCTGGAGTAAATTACACATATAAAGCTTACATCGACACAATTCTGAAAACCAACAAACTTGTGCAAGATGGCCTTTTAGTTGGTCAGTTATATTTCAAAGATACTGGAGATGTGGGAACAAATGACGCCAAGACTGGTAGCAACAATGGGCTATACCTCAGCGCCGTGCAAACTGCCGAGGGAAAAATCGTAGATATTGTAGGTCCGCTACATTTTCAGCAACATCGATTACTTATTAACGGGGTCCATGTTGGAATCAAACTCTGGCAAGCCCCAGACAGTTTCAGAATTATTACGGAGAGTTTGATACCCAACTACAAAGTACAGATCCTCGATGCTTATCTCAAGGTTTGCATACAACGACTTCAAAGTCCAGTATTCATCGCGCAACAGAAACTCTTACAGGACGAGTCCGCCGTGTATCCCTATTTACGTTCAGAGATTAAAACAGTATCTATTGCTGCCGGACAATATAACTACAGCACCCATATCTTCCCAGCAGACTCATTATCAGAATGATTCCAGGCAGCGCATACACGGGTGACTACCATCAGAACCCATTTAATTTTAAACGCCACGACTATAAATTCATAGGGTTCTATGTGGACGGTCGCTCCTATCCCTCCCTACCCCTTCAACCTAATTTCGCCGAAGATCAATACATCGACTGCTATAATACCCTCACAACGTTTAGGAAGGACATTAACATATCTCCCTGTGATTATAAGAAGGGATATTGTCTATACGTCATTGACGTCGATCCTTACTATTCATTCAACATCAAACGTAAAGGTCATTGTCGCCTAGAGCTCAAATTTGCCAACGGCCTACCAGAGAGCGTTACGTGCGTGCTTTACACCACATTCCCACAAGTTCTAAATATCGATCAAAGCAGAACAGTATTCACGAAATGAACAACTACGAACTGACTCGAGTACTGTATAATTTTCCAGTTACAATCTGCGCATCAGTTCAGCTTCGGGTGTTGGAGGATCAGTTTGTTATTTCAAACACGGACACTAGCTATGGACCGGGGAAGCACTAGATGACCTTTTACTTTGCTTCTAAAGGTCCATACAAATACTTTGATTCGATTGGAAATGACCCGAATTATTATGACGCGGGATTTGAGGACCTGTTACAAAAGCCATACTGGAGGTTGAGGGATCGGGTTCAAGCAACCGACTCAGATACTTGTGGAAACTTCTGTGTCTTTTACGTGATAGAACGATATAAAGGAATATCTTTGAAAGACATTGTGCGAATATTTAGTGTCAACAACCTGAGAGAATGATGACATTGTGATGAATTATGTCAAGAGATAGCGAATTTCTGTGACAGTATAACCTTAAACCAGTTATGTGGACTTTTGATATGCTGTAATAGGATGTTTATTTGTAAATATAATATAAACAAGTAGCAATTAAACTGTATACGTGTAGTTTGTAGTTTGTAACACCTACAGCCACTCAGATCAAAAATAACAAAATATGTATAGTTTGAATAAGACAATTTATTGTGTTATATTTATACAAATAAATTCATAACTGTATTTATGCCTTTGTGGTTGATTATATCGCAATCCAGGGTAATTCTGTCGGCGTCCGTCTTTTCTTGGATGATGCGTGTAGTTTCTCAATGTTTGGTGGCTCGTCGTTAACTGTCTGAGGTAACTTTGTCTTAGCACGCTTCTTTTGAGTGAGTGACCCATTCTTTTTCGGCATTATTTGATGGCTGACGTCATCAACGGAAAGTTCCCGACTTCCGGGTGGACAGGGATAGTGTTTCCTGTTTTCCTGATCACTGCTTCCATTTAGTTCGTTAGTAGAGTCAATCGATCTCCTGTGTCGTAGACATTTATCATGGGATATGAGCACCATCTTTTCCATTATCGTGACACGGGGTTTAGATACTGTACTGACAAGTTTCAAAATGAGACGTTGTTTGCTGACAATGGCAGTTTTTTTCTGTTTGTATCCAACTGTCCTACTAGCTAATAGATACACCAGGCGTTTGTGACGTTGCAATGTTCGCTTTTCGTCCGACGACAGACGAATCGTAAACTTAATGACGTTGAGTGCAATCTGATGTAACGCACCTACTTGTGATGGAGTAATAGTTTGTAGTATCGCTTTTCGTTGCGCTGAGGTCGTCTGTACAAACAGGCGCAGAAAGTGTTGTTGTTGTTTCATAAGTTCCATTTGGAAAACATTCTTACATTGCATGTTGGACGAAACATTCTTAGTCAATCAGTATATGATGGTATCTTCTCCAGGAAACACGTGACTACGCAAACGATACCCGTCATCTCCATGGGACTCATGCCTACCACGAGGTAACCATACTTTTCGCGTAGTGCATCTTCGTATGCTTTAACAAATCCTTTGACCTTACCCGGATAGAGGTGTCTAGCAAGAACATTGACTTGGGACACACCACGCAAATTTTTCATAAGTATCAGATACCAAGTGTTTAATGTGATGGTTCTAGCGTGTTTGCCCTTGGGGTGGGGATTTTGTAAAAACAAAATCACAATGACTCGTCTGTGATGTGTACCCTGTGTGAATAAAAGTTCCATGTCCTGTGTTCTACAACCTCGTGTATTAAGTCATCAATAATGGTGAGTTTGTGCCGACGATCTCTCGTGAACTCGTCCAGTTCTTCTGATGTTGGAAGCCCTCGCTTGCTTGTCAAGTTCGATACTTCACGTTCCATGACGTCATAAAGCCGCTGATGGATACCGTAACAATATAATATAGATTCGGGGGTTCCCTACTATACATGCAATGTACTTCTTTCAGAAATCTATACACCCATCATGTTTTGCCCGCTCCAGTCTGCGCGCTGATAGCAATACTGGAACATGGTTCAAACAGAAACACTACTTTATGAGTTTAGGACTGCGTAAGGCGTAACCTATACAACTGCACCCGCCCGGATAGCTCAGTGGTTAGCGTGTCGGACTCGTGACCTGGTGGTTGTGAGTTTGATACCCGGTTGTGGCGAACTTTCTTTCTGGCGATTTTTCGCCTCTCACCTCTGATGCATGTGAGAAAAGTAGTCAGTGGCTTTGGAAAGAAAGTTGTGTCAGTACTGGTGTGAGCAAGCCAGGAAGCACATAGGTGCGGCGCTGACCACCATGATATGACCTAAGCTGTTAAAAATGGCGTTAAACTCCAATACAAACCAAAACCTATACAACTGCTGTATCGATAGGCTAATAATTGACGTAATAATGATGATGTAGACGATGATCATCGGAGAAAAATACACTATCTCCGCCTGAGGCACTCTCGTTCCAAGTAAGTGCCACTTATCGCTGTGGCCTTCGTCGTCATTAAGTTTCGGTAGATTTTGCAACACCTCTTCTTCGGATATGTCATACTCTACTTCGGTCATGTTCTTAGCTTATGACTATACCATGACATTTATTAAATAAAATCAAACATTGGCTTCTTACGTTTTCAAATTTATTCATTGAACAATATCACTATCTATCATAATTATACAAGTGTAGCAAAAATGAATACTACAGTCCATTGTGACAAAATATTATATAATTACGACACTACATTATAGGGGAAAAAAAGGGACATAATACATGTTATTAAAGACAAATCAGATTGAACAGTGGCAACATTCATAAACTTGCAAATACCTAAACGGATTCAACAATGTAAACGTGCAAATGCTAAAATACCGACGACAAAAATCATTACAACAAATTTGTCTTCTGCAAATGCTTTCAGTTTGGACAACGCTAAAATTATGTCGTTTGGTATAGAGTTAAAACTCTTGATTGTGGAGTAAATTTCTGATTTTAATACATGTACAAGGTTACTTTAGCTATAACTTTAGTAACAAGTAAAGTCAGTAACTTAAGTAATATATATGTCAGCATGTCATGGGATATAACCAAGCTGGGACGTTCAAGACTATTTTTATGCAGAACTAGTTCCATTATTTAAGTTGAGAGCTCTATACTTCATCTATACATTTACTCAGTATATGTAAATGTCTCACAAGTAAAGTTGAGGCCTCTGAGAAGCTTTTTACAATTTAGGTTTGTTGTTTGATATAAGTTTGTTCTTTCATTTAAAATAAAAATGCCAACACCAACGTCCCATGGGGACAATACTTCAATAATTCTTTTTTTTTTTTTTTTTTTTTATATAAATAAAACTGCATGAACATTAGCATAAGAAGTCAAAAGATACGTTTTTTTTTTTTTTTTTTCAGATAGAATAAATTTGAAGGAAATTATGAAAAATGATTTCAATAGAGTGAACACACAAATTTTGACAAAATAGCCTTCTTTGAAATAGCATTTATAAAACAAATAGGTTCTTTTGAAAGTTCAGAGAGGTTGACTTTGCTGAATGGGTGATTTCCTTGCACAGGTAAGTATGCAGAAAGTATAGGGTGGATAGAGAAAGTATGGAGTAAATACGGGAGTATACATGTAGGTTATTTTAAGAACATGAATAGGCAAGAATATTATACATAATGTGAACAGCTAACTCGTTTTTGGTCCAGGAAAAATGGTTAATACAACATGTTTGTGGTAGCCCTGACAATGCTACTAATATTTGGCCAAAGGGCTAATGTCAACTAGCCTAATACTATCCCATGAGCCAGATTTTTATCTATAAATCTTGGGGACTGGTTAGATTCCCACCAGATTAAGTCATGATGATATTAATAGTAGGCAGGATATTTTATACAAGCTTATTACTGATGTGGGTCAAGGAACAATTCTTCACATAGCATGTACTTTGGTAAAACATACCGTAGGCCATTCTTCTGACAGAAATTAGGTTACCAATAAGGCAAATACCACAACCTCATTAATAGTTTTTGCACATTTGTTCAGTTTGATTTGATCTATACTATCTGTAATGCTACATATTTTGCCTTCTGTGTTGAAAGGTTAAAAATAAATCCACTGATGTAACTTTTGAATAAATCCTGTATGTTTAGGTTGTCTTTGAAATGACACGTGGCTGCCCCTGAATAGACCGACAACTTTTCTAGCTTGCCTTGATCCGTCATTGGTGACAGCATCAACATCCTATTGTAGACAGTTGTTACCAGCAATTAACATGGACTTTAGCCAGTGCTAGAATAGCTTGTATAAGATATCTTGTCTACAATTGTTTTAACCATCATCTGTACCTACGCCAATCTTACCCTCTCCACAAATCTATAGATAGAGGGGATAGAGGAGAGAGGAAAATGAACTCTGACGGGATGAATCTTTGACAATTACCTGTCCTTTAATAGAGATAGACAGCTTCTTTTAGAATTCATTTCCTTAGCATCCTACCGGGGAACCAACCTGGCTCTGTCTGTGTAAATTATACTTTCTGTAATACTAACCAGTGAAGGGAAATCACCTATTGGTATTGAAAACATTTCTGAGCAGTGAAGGGCTTCTGAGAACTTTTCAAATAATAGGTAATATATAATTCTTGTTCTGTCATTAACTTCTAAACTGTAAATGTGAACAACTTATGTAAAGTATGTAAATCTGGTTCTGTGATATCACATTCCCCTACCTTATATTCAGGAGTAAGTCAACATCTCACAAGGACAAAGGCTTCTGGGAACTTTTATAACAATGCATGATTCTGCTTCTCAACATTATTAAGTAAAAGCTTAGTCTATGATTCAAGTCTATGTCAACATCTCACAAGGACAAGGATTTCTATAAGCTTTTATATGTATCCTGTTTCTTTAATATAATTTGAGCTTCTTTTAATCTATACATGTATAAACATCTAGGAAGGACAAGGGCCTCTGCAAACTTTTATATAAAATTCTGGTTTTGTTGCTCAATTTTGGTTCTGTTGTTTTGTATATGTTTACCTTATACTCAACTATATACACACATACACGGACACGCGGGTGTATGCATGCATCCATGCATACGTGCGTTTGTGTGTGCCAACATCTCACAAGGACAAGGGCCTCTGCAAACTTTTACATGTCATTCTATTATTCATAACGGTTTAGCTGATATTCAACAAAATATATTTCTACGTCTCACAATGACAAGGGCCTCTGAGAACTTTTATACATAATTCTGTAAGTTATTCAAAATATGCTTATATTCAACAATACATGTTTCAACATCTTACAAGGACAAGGACCTTCTGCTATTGTTTATAATAATACAAGATTATGCTTCTGCTATTTAGTATAAATCTAGCTTTTATTTAAGTATATAATATTTTATGTCAACATCTCACAAGGACAAGAGCCTCTGAAAAACTTTTATATGTAATTCTGTTAGTTATTCAACATAAGCTTATATTCAACAATACATGTTTCAACATCTTACAAGGACAGGACCTTCTGCTAATGTTTATAATAATACAAGATTCTGCTTCTGTTATTTTGTATAAATCTTGCTTTTATTCAACTATATATTATGTGTCAACATCTCACAAGGACAAGGGCCTCTGAGAACTTTTATTGTAACATACGATTCTGCTTTCATAATTCCATATATAAGTTTATGTAATATTCAACTACATAATTGTGTCAACATTTCACAAGGAAAATGACTTCTGAGAAATTTTATTTAGAAACAAAATCTGGACAGATGGGTGGAAGAATTGACAGAGGTGGACTGACAGAAAGACAGACAAACAACTTAAATGTAAACACAGCCTCCCCCAAATCATTTGGAGAAGTTGGAAGATGTAACTATAGGTGTCAACAACATCTCATGGGAACCAGGGTCGCTGAAAAGTTTTAAATGCAATACTGGTTCTCAATAGCTCATATTCAGATACATATTTTAACAGGGAGGCGGGAGGCTATGGCTGTCAACAAAATCTCATGGGAAGTGGGGCCGTTAAAAAGTTACATATGCAATACTGGTTCTGAATAGCTGATATTCAGATACATATTTCAACATCCCATAAGAAGAAGGACCTCTGAGAACTTTTACTGTAAAACTAATGATTCTGTTTTTACTATTCAATACAAGTGCAGCTTATATTCAACTACATGCTTCATCATCTCACAAGGACAAGGGCTACGGTGAACTTTAATATATAAATCTTGTTTTAATCATTTATGTAAGTTAAGCTTATATTCAAATACATGTATATACATTCATTGTATTAATAAATTATTAAATTCTATTCTTCATCACATTGGCTCATGTCGTACATCATACGAACATTTGGTAATTCATTATATAAACGATAGCGAATTATCTGTTTTCAGTCACTTTAGGTCTTTGAATGCAAAAAAGTGTGAAATTTATTTTAATTTTCTTTATATTATTCGATTGGAACAATGTATTTCAACATTTTCTCATGAATTCAGTCATTTTCTTCAATATTGTAATCGTAAGATGCAAGACAAACACAGTCAGTATTTCATACGTATAGCTTTATGTATGTCGGTAGTTGTAAATTATCATTTACAAGGAATATACCGCGATCTAAATTTTATACCAATTTAGAAAATTTGTGTCGATTCTTCTGGACCACCGATTCTTCCAATTAACTGAAAGTACTATCTCCCGATTGAGGATAAAGGATCTACCACCATCGTTATTAGGGTAAGTTCACTCTTCTTTCATCACCATCCAGGCAGAACTTAATTATAATATGTAAAAAAAAATATTTTATTTACAAAATTATAAATATATACAATCACTATAGGAACAAATTACACTCAGTTTCTGATTTATTTATTTCATTCGTTGTTCTTATTTCCATATTAACATAAACATTAACGTCAAATTGATTTTTTCAGATTATAAAAATCGTCTACAACGCAAACTCAGAGATCTGGAAAATAGACATAGATTCTAATAATAATATTTGGGGACCAAGGATTAATGACATATGCTAACGTTGCTGTAAGTTATAATACTGGGGAAGCCTTCCAGCTGGTCGGTGGTTCTACCCAGTTGATTAGTGCACTTGGGATCTTCCTCCACCTGTAATTAGTTGAACGTCGCTATATGACTAAAATAGTGTCGACGCAATTGATTGATTGATTTGGAGTTTACCGTCGCTTTGGATAGCTCAGTTGGTAGCGTGTCCGGGTTCGATCCCCGGTTGCAGCAAACTTTCTTTCTGGTGATTTTTCGCCTCTCACCTCTGTTGCATGTGAGAAAGTTGTCAGTGACTTGGGAAGAAAGTTGTGTCAGTACTGGTGTGAGAAAACCAGGAAGCACATGGGTAGGTGCACTGACTGCCGTGATATGACCTAAGCTGTTAAAGCGGCGTTAAACTCATCTTTAGTGATGCATACAATCATATGTTATTTGGTTTGTATTGTATTATATCTGCATTAAGGAACGAAATTTTGATTTATATATATATATATATGTTAATTTCTATAAATATTATTATTATTATGCTGTAATGTTTAAATATTATTTTATTGTCATGTTTATTTTCCAGGGTGTCACAACCAAAGACTAGACAAAGTCAAGAGCTTGAAGGAACTCCGCAAAAGGAACTGTGATATCTGTCTCTGTGTGTGTGTGTGTGTGTGTGTTATATTCAGTGTGTTTTGCGTATATTTCATATGGAATATTAAAAAGTGACACACATTATATGATAAATGTTGATTTATTATATTTATGCTTTGCATAACTAATAATTTTATTTTCTGGAAAATTCTGTAAAATCAAAGACAAAACATGTTAAAATGTATCAAGATTTATTGTTCATATATCTATATAATTTAAAACAATATCTATCGTTATTACAATTTCATATAAATAAAGTGTTCTAAAACATATGGTATTCGTTCGGATTACACTCTCTACACCAGAGCATCCCTAGCTGATTTTGATGATCTTCACTTTCTGAGCATAAAACAGTTGAGTCTGTTTCCGGTATATAATTGTTTATTGTATCTAACAATTCCACAAGTTTATCAAAGTCATTTTTGTCTGAAGAAAACCCCTCTTCTAGTAGGCTTTATGTCTAGTTCACCCTCTGGTAACCGGTAGTCACGAACGTCGATCCCTGATAGTAATGAAGCTATGTACAGGTTCCCTCCTAAATGATAGCTGAAGTCAGTTTTTTCAGTCCTCTTTTCTTGAATATGTGGAATCGTCTCCAAGAAAGATTTCCATCTTTTCAGAGGCATTGTTACCCCTTTCTTTGTAGGAGTAGAACCGTCGAAATATCTTAAGTGGATGTAAACTTCGTTCTTGTAGTCCGTGATTGAAACAAAAACGTTTCCAAGTATGTTTAATTTACTACGAGAAGTCATATCCGAGATGTTTGGCTAGAAAATGATAGTAGAACGTTTGTCGCTATGGCTTAAATACGCATTCCGTGTAATTAACCTTGCAAGTATGACCCAATTCCAAAATAACTTTGTGACGGTTGTGCCAGATTTCTATTTACGATAATCTTTGATTGACGGATGACCCAAGGCCGCATGTAGATCGATTGATGGAACTGACCTTCATTGATTGACAGGTTGCATCCCAGGCAGGCAGACACACGATAATCTTTGATCGACGGATGACCCGGAACTGTACTGGGATTTTCTGCGATTGTGCAATACACAATAAGTCATGATGACGTAATTAACTTACCATGGTTACCATGAAAATCTCCGAAATTGTCCGACCATTACTACTTATTTGTTAATTTTCTGCGTGTCAGAGGACCATTTATTCTACCACCAGACTTGGTAGTTACTAACACAGGAACTATTCAGTTGTTAGACAAAAATGGCTGTTATGGATCCAAAATTATGTGATGACTTGCTTGGTATAATACATCACGCAGATGCATTAAACCCCCTTTTCCAAGTGCACAACTCTGTTTATACATGTATCAACAGTTAGTGGTCACAAATATTTCTTCAAAATCAGAATCCCCATTGACTTACATGTATTTCCAAACTTTACGTTTTAACTTATTGATGAGTAAAAATGAAGCTATAGTTGTGAAACTGTTTTGAAAATAAAGCAAAATGAATTTTACAGTGAAATACATACATGTATATATTTTTGACTCGATACAAATCTAATAGGATATAAAGACACCTGTTTAAAAAAGTGATCGTTTTTTTTTTTTCCGAAAAACGTTTCTTCTTACATTGACGTCAATGACAACGTCGCCAGATATTAGCAGTTAAATAATACCACTGGGTTTTAGAAAGCTACAAATTTGGTGTCAGGGTCGGTTTTCCCAACCATTCATAACCATTCACGTCTTTAAAAAGGCGTGCGAATCTATGGAGAATTGGAATAAAACTGTCATTGTATAGCAGAAAAAAAAAACAAAAACGCTACCGTTATCTGACTTGACTCTTCTTTTAAGAAACTGTAAATTAATTATACACGATTCTAGAGCTAAAAATCTGAATTCTATCTGGAACTTTCCTTCAGAGAAGAACACGTTGATTGTTTATGCAACAAATGACTCATGTAAATTTTTTAGAATTACGACCAAATATCCACACATTATCAAATTCTCTATTTTGTCAAGATGGCCAAAGACTGATAATTTAAGTACTTCATTGTCAGAAATTTACTTCAACATCACTTGATGCTGTTAAAGACCGTAATGCATAGGTTTCTTTTTTTTTTAAACCTACAAACAAGACGTCTCACTGAGAAGTGACTAATACCAACGAAAACACATATGACCTTACTGTGGCCTCGACCTTTATACGCGAGTCTTGCGCATGACACGTCGTCTAAATGTGGTTAACATTTATGCTACGTTATTTTGAAATCACGTCATAAAGAAAAAAGTCAAAGCGCTGAAGGCGCTGAAGGCCTGGGCATCAGAACGGGTGAAGAGGTAGGAAAATGGGACCAAGAAACTCGAAGTTGCTATCACATTTGTACAGGCTTAAAAACTGCTATCAAATTTGTACAGACTAATAAAAAAATATCTACATGTCTCACACTGACAGTCTGTGGAGTTGACAACAGAATGGAAAAACATAAATTTGTAAAGACCAACATAATGAGTATTTTTGTATAGCCTTGGTCTCGTGGTCTTTATGGATTGAAAGGAGATAATTTTCAAAGGATTTTCTGCTTCCTACTTTCTTCCTTAACGTTGCTTTGGCAACAAATCATGGTAACAAACTAAAATGAGCAGTGTGCAAAAGCAGGCAATGTTTATGGAAAGTGCAAAAATCCACAATGGCCAAGCAATGAATCACATTTTTCTTTCAATTTACAACACTCAGTCTATACATTGAAATAGTAACCATGTCCTTTGAGCAGTGACAAGGAAAAACACGAAGTCTTTCAAGGCTATCACAGAGCACGATTTGGTGTCTCAGAAGACAATAATATGGTTTCTATGGCAACAAATAAAAAGACATCCATATTTGAGCGCCAATGCTCGGTTGATTTTCAGTGAAAACACAAAGTTAAAAAGGTGCGTAACTTGATATTTATGTTTCCCTTTTGATAGTTAACAACTTGTCCAAGTTTTAAGTAAACATTTTCAGTAATAACAAAGATATTGCAAAATGTCAAATATTTTGCATGACGACGACACAAACGACAAAGATGATGACACTAGGGCTATGAAAATATCATGTTTCTAAAAACAACTGAGCTAAAAGTTCTCAGTCGAAAAAGGGGCATAACTAATTACTCTGCCAAAAATATTTTGGTGGTTACCTACCTCTGTTGTACTGATATAAATTCCCCTTTTAATAGTTAACGAAAAGTTCAAGGTTGAAGTAAGTATCTTCATTAATGACAGATATGATAAAATGTCAAAGGTTCTGAAAATTTAAAGCAACAAGAGGACCACGATGGTCCTAAATCGCTCACCTGAAATGCAACTCAGCTCAACACCATAATGCTACACGCCAAATATGAAAGCTCTAGCCCTTATGGTTTGGGACAAGAAGATTTTTTAAAGATTTCCTTCTTTATCTCTATGTGAAATCCGAGAACCCACAACATAGGGTCAACTTTTAACACCAGGGCCATAATTTAAAGTATTTTGGTAGAGGGTCACTAGATGATGCTACATGCCCTATATGAAAGCTCTAGCCCTTACGGTTTGGGACAAGAAGATTTTTACAGATTTCCTTCTTTATCTCTATGTGAAATCCGAGAACCCACAACATAGGGCCAATTTCCACACTAGGGCCATTATTTGAAGTATTTTGGTAGAGGGCCACTAGATGATGCTACATGCCATATATGAGAGCTCTAGCCCTTATGGTTTGGGACAAGAAGATTTTTAAAGATTTTCTTCTTTATCTCTATGTGAAATCCGAGAACCCACAACATAGGGCCATTTTCAACACTAGGGCCATAATTTGAAGTATTTTGGTACAGGGCCACTAGATGATGCTACATGCCAAATATGAAAGCTCTAGCCCTTACGGTTTGGGACAAGAAGATTTTTACAGATTTCCTTCTTTATCTCTATGTGAAATCCGAGAACCCACAACATAGGGCCAATTTCCACACTAGGGCCATTATTTAAAGTATTTTGGTAGAGGGCCACTAGATGATACTACATGCCATATATGAGAGCTCTAGCCCTTATGGTTTGGGACAAGAAGATTTTTACAGATTTCCTTCTTTATCTCTATGTGAAATCCGAGAACCCACAACATAGGGCCATTTTCAAGACTTGGGCCATAATTTGAAGTATTTTGGTAGAGGGCCACTAGATGATGCTACATGCCAAATATGAAAGCTCTAGCCCTTAAGGTTTGGGACAAGAAGATTTTTAAAGATTTTCTTCTTTATCTCTATGTGAAATCCGAGAACCCACAACATAGGGCCATTTTCAACACTAGGGCCATAATTTGAAGTATTTTGGTAGAGGGCCACTAGATGATGCTACATGCCAAATATGAAAGCTCTAGCCCTTAAGGTTTGGGACAAGAAGATTTTTACAGATTTCCTTCTTTATCTCTATGTGAAATCCGAGAACCCACAACATAGGGCCATTTTCAACACTAGGGCCATAATTTGAAGTATTTTGGTAGAGGGCCACTAGATGATGCTACATGCCAAATATGAAAGCTCTAGCCCTTACGGTTTGGGACAAGAAGATTTTTACAGATTTCCTTCTTTATCTCTATGTGAAATCCGAGAACCCACAACATAGGGCCAATTTCCACACTAGGGCCATTATTTGAAGTATTTTGGTAGAGGGCCACTAGATGATACTACATGCCATATATGAGAGCTCTAGCCCTTATGGTTTGGGACAAGAAGATTTTTAAAGATTTCCTTCTTTATCTCTATGTGAAATCCGAGAACCCACAACATAGGGCCATTTTCAACACTAGGGCCATAATTTGAAGTATTTTGGTAGAGGGTCACTAGATGATGCTACATGCCAAATATGAAAGCTCTAGCCCTTAAGGTTTGGGACAAGAAGATTTTTACAGATTTCCTTCTTTATCTCTATGTGAAATCCGAGAACCCACAACATAGGGCCATTTTCAAACTAGGGCCATAATTTGAAGTATTTTGGTACAGGGCCACTAGATGATGCTACATGCCAAATATGAAAGCTCTAGCCCTTAAGGTTTAGGACAAGAAGATTTTTACAGATTTCCTTCTTTATCTCTATGTGAAATCCGAGAACCCACAACATAGGGCCATTTTCCACACTAGGGCCATTATTTGAAGTATTTTGGTAGAGGGCCACTAGATGATACTACATGCCATATATGAGAGCTCTAGCCCTTATGGTTTGGGACAAGAAGATTTTTAAAGATTTCTTTCTTTATCTCTATGTGAAATCCGAGAACCCACAACATAGGGCCATTTTCAACACTAGGGCTATTATTTGAAGTATTTTGGTAGTGGGTCACTAGATGATGCTACATGCCAAATATGAACGCTCTAGCCCTTAAGGTTTGGGACAAGAAGATTTCTAAAGATTTCCTTCTTTATCTCTATGTGAAATCCGAGAACCCATAACATAGGGCCATAATTTGAAGTATTTTGGTAGAGGGCCACTAGATGATGCTACATGCCAAATATGAAAGCTCTAGCCCTTAAGGTTTGGGACAAGAAGATTTTTACAGATTTCCTTCTTTATCTCTATGTGAAATCCGAGAACCCACAACATAGGGCCAATTTCCACACTACGGCCATAATTTGAAGTGTTTTGGTAGAGGGCCACTAGATGATACTACATGCCATATATGAGAGCTCTAGCCCTTATGGTTTTGGACAAGAAGATTTTTAAAGATTTCCTTCTTTATCTCTATGTGAAATCCGAGAACCCACAACATAGGGCCATTTTCAACACTAGGGCCATAATTTGAAGTATTTTGGTAGAGGGTCACTAGATGATGCTACATGCCAAATATGAACGCTCTAGCCCTTAAGGTTTGGGACAAGAAGATTTTTACAGATTTCCTTCTTTATCTCTATGTGAAATCCAAGAACCCACAACATAGGGCCATTTTCAACAGTACGGCCATACTTTGAAGTGTTTTGGTAGAGGGCCACTAGATGATACTACATGCCATATATGAGAGCTCTAGCCCTTATGGTTTGGGACAAGAAGATTTTTAAAAATTTCCTTCTTTATCTCTATGTGAAATCCGAGAACCCACAACATAGGGCCATTTTCAACACTAGGGCCATAATTTGAAGTATTTTGGTAGAGGGCCACTAGATGATGCTACATGCCAAATATGAAAGCTCTAGCCCTTAAGGTTTGGGACAAGAAGATTTTTACAGATTTCCTTCTTTATCTCTATGTGAAAACCGAGAACCCACAACATAGGGCCAATTTCCACACTAGGGCCATTATTTGAAGTATTTTGGTAGAGGGCCACTAGATGATACTACATGCCATATATGAGAGCTCTAGCCCTTATGGTTTGGGACAAGATTTTTAAAGATTTCCTTCTTTATCTCTATGTGAAATCCGAGAACCCACAACATAGGGCCATTTTCAACACTACGGCCATAATTTGAAGTATTTTGGTAGAGGGCCACTAGATGATGCTACATGCCAAATATGAGAGCTCTAGCCCTTACGGTTTGGGACAAGAAGATTTTTAAAGTTTTTTCTCTCGGTTGCCATGGCAACCAGAGTTCTTCATGGAATTCAAATCTTTGAAGTATTTTGAAAGTGCATCACCTAAGGATCATTTCTGTGAAGTTTAGTGAAATCTGTTGGGCGGTTTCAGAGGAGAAGATTTTTTAAGTGATTGTTCACGGACGGACGGACGGACGCCGGACAACGATCGATCACAATAGCTCACCCTGAGCACTATGTGCTCAGGTGAGCTAATAAAAAAAGGGCGTAACTGTGTCAAAAATATTTTGATGGTTACCTGCCCTATTATATGGGTGCCCCTTTTGACAGTAAATAACTTGTGCAAGTTTGAAGTAAATATCTTCAGAAATAAGAGAGATATTAAAAAATGTCGAAAGTTTTGCACGACGACAATGACGCATAGGCTTTGACAACAGCATGACACTTTCTTCATAAACAGATGAGCTAAAGACTACCAGTTGAATAAAATCATATGGATGATACAAGACTGCTCAAGGTACATTTCTATAAAAGTTTTGTCAAAATATCTGCTGTAAATGCCACTTCTCAACTTTCGCATTGAAAGTCTATGGAATCTCTAAGTTGCCATGATCAACCAAGTTGGAAAGCCGATTTTCATGAACAAGAGGGCCATTGGACCTATAGCCCTCATCTGAATAAAGTCATCTAGGATTGATAAATTTGAAGAGCTCCTGGTTGTGATTATGGGAAACACAAAAGAGCCATGCTCTGGAAAAAGGGTGTTTAATGCATCTCCGTGATCCATCATTGCAAACAAGCCATCATATAGTAATGAATCTACAAAATCCATTTTGTGGAGCAACCAACTGAATCCTGGGGCACACTGGTCCTTTGACATGCAGAAAAACTACCAAATATAACACAAAGAATAAACAGCTGAAGGAAATCCATTAATCCATTATGTATTTCTAAAACAATACCAAACATGCCTTTCCATTTCAATCTTGAAAGGTTCCAACAGAGATAAAACCTGAAACTAAGCCACTCGCTGCTTTCCCACATAACCATCATCTCAACAAGATGTCTATTTGTAAAACAGTCATGCCCCCCTACTGCCACATTGATACAGGAAGTGGCCACACCGCTGTGTGTATACATACAAGATTGTAAATAGTCGCCGATACACAGACTGGGTTATCGATTTTCTTCTCGGCACATGTGTTTGACTTCCGCTTTTTCCCAGTCGACTTTGATGCTTACTACGTCCCCTATAATACGCGAATAAAATGTTGGAGCCACAAGTTGAGCCACGTATGATGATTTCTGAGAAACATTAATTTTTTTTTAGCAAATGGCTCAAGTGGCAAACTGCAGTGCAGACCCTGAATCATCTGGTCACTGTGACCTTGACCTTTCACGGATTAATCTTAAAATCGATAGGGATCATTTACACTCCAAGATGAATATCTGTACAGAATTTGAAGGACCTTGGTCAATTCTGTGTGTAGTTATCATCTGGACAAGGTTTGGTCTATATATCATTAAGTTGAAGGACACTGTGACCTTTACCTTTGATGGATTAATCTCAAAATCGATAGGGATCATTTACACTCCGAGATGAACAATGCACATCAAAGTTAAGGGCTGGACATGAACATCACCTTTTCTAAGGACACATGCACAAACTATATGCCCATTAGCCAGTTAATGGCAGGGGCATTAAAAGGGCAGTTGCCTGCAAAGATATTAACTCTCAAAGCACAAGTCTGAGAAACTTTTGTGTTTGCTGGCAAATAATTTTCATCAAAGAATCCAAAAATCATGAGAAAAATACAAACTGCTGCATGCACTGCTGATAATCTGCATCTGAAGTATAAGGGAGATAACTCCATTACTCAAGTCAGAGTTATCCTGATATATCATGACACCCTTATTTCATGTTCTTAGCAGCTCTACTAACTGCCATTAAAATGACTTCACTGGTTTAATTGTTATGGCCCACACAAGATTTTACCACTTGGGGAGATCACTGAAAATAGACGGAGTAGGCCAGAGTAAAAACTATTTAATGCATCCCTTCTTCTTGATGTCCTAATCATCCATATTCATTATCATCAAAACATCTGCACTGGTAGAAGAGTTCTGACCTAAAGAAAATTTAACAACCATGGGAGATAACTCAAAAATAGTCAAGAGTTGCCTTTTTTGTATAAATATACCTACTTATAACCATTACAGCTTGATGAAGTATCATGAAAATATATCAACAGGTAAAAGAGTTATGGTCCTCACCGAATTTAGCAACTATGGGAGATAACAAGTTCAACCGAGTGCTGTGATCTTGACCTTTGAGCTGGTGACACAAACATTGCATGGGACTCGTCATGTATCCATGGTGATCATTTGTGCTGCATTACTTTGGAATCTAATCATGCACCTGGAAATTACTGGCCAGACATGCCCATCACTCTCTACCATAATTGTAGCAAATGTTGACAAAGTTCAACCAAGTGCTGTGAGCTTGACCTTTGAGCTGGTGACATAAATGTTGCATATGACATGTTGTCAATCAACGGTGATCATTTGTTCCAAAAATTGTTAAAGAATCAGACTATACATCTGAAATTATTGGCTGGACAGGAGCACCTGTCATCACTATAATTGTTAAAATCATTGACAAAGTTCAACCAGGCCCTGTGATCTTGACCTTTGAGCTGGCATCACAAATTCTGCACATTACACCTTGTCTGTCCATGGTGATCATTTGTGCCAAAATATTTTAAAATCAAACCATGCACCTGGAAGTTATTGTCCAGACACAACCACCACTGTTTTCCGAACATACATACATACATACATACACAGACAAGGGTAACACTATATGCCCCCCACCTATTCCATGGTGGGGTCATAAAAACTGTAGATTATCATTAGGTACACATGCATGAAGTTTCATCAATTTTCAACAAGAATTTTAGAAGATACCTGTCCAGACGGACAGACTAACAGACAGCTCTTGGTTCATAATGAAATTATACATTAAGTCCCCTTTTTCCATGACATAGAATTTTATTAAATAAAAACAAATAATGGTTGTCTGTGGCTTATAATAAACAATATAAATGTGAAGTTTCATCAAATTTTGTCCAGTAGTTAAAGAGATATTGGTCCATAGTGGAAATATGCATCAAGCCCCCTTTTTCCATGACATGGAAAAAAAAAAAAAAAAAAAAAAAAAAAGGGGAGGCCATGATGGTCCTGGATCGCTCACCTGAGTAGAGTGCCTTAAAGGTATTTCTTTAATTTGACCAAGTGACCTAGCTTATGACCCCAGGTGACCAAATTTCAAACTCATATTTCAGGAAGACAAACATTCTGACTAATTTTCAAGTCAATTGAGCAAAAAATGTGGCCTCTAGAGTGCCCTAAAGGTATTTCTTTAATTTGACCTAGTGACCTAGATTATGACCCCAGGTGACCCAAATTTGAACTGGTCTTGGATTTTATCAAAAGAAACATTTTAACCAATTTTCAAATCAACTGAATAATAAATGTGGCCTCTAGTGCCCACAAGGTATTTCTTTAATTTGACCAATTGACCTAGTTTATGACCCCAGTTGATCCAAATTCAGACTCATGTGAGATTTTATAAAGACAAACATTCTGACCCATTTTCAAGGCAATTGAGCAAATAATGTGGCCTCTAGAGTGCCCACAAGGTATTTCTTTAATTTGACCTAGTGACCTAGTTTATGGTTCCAGGTGACCCAAATCCAAACTCATCTGATTTTCATCCAGACAAACATTCTGGCCAAATTTCAGGTCATTTGTGCAATAAATGTGGCCTCCAGAGTGCAAACAAGGTATTTCTTTAATTTGACCCAGTGACCTAGTTTATGACCCCAGTTGGCCTAAATTCAGACTTACGTATGATTTTATACAGACAAATTTTCTGACCAATTTTCAAGGCAACTGAGCAAATTATGTGGCCTCGATAGTGCCAACAAGGTATTTCTTTAATTTGACCTAGTGACCTAGTTTATGACCCAAGATGACCTAATTCTAAACTCTATGAACTCATTGTGCTTAGATGGGCAAACAAACTTAGAAGAGAATCACTACATACCAAATATCAAAGCTCTACGCCTTCCAGTTTCAAAGAAGCATTTTAAAGTTTTCCTTCTTTTTTCCTATGTTCGAACTTGTGACCCTTGGGGCTGGGCCAGTTTTAACCCAAGCAGCATCCTTGGAACAAACTTGGTAGAGGTCCACTAGGAGATGCTACATACCAAAAATACCAAAGCTCTACACCTTCCCATTTAAGAGAAATAGAAATTTAAAGTTTTCCTTCTTTGTTCCTATGTTCGAACTCGTGACCCCTGGGGCAGGGCCAGTTTTGACCCCAGGGGCATCATATGAACAAACTTGGTAGAGGTCCACTCTGAGATATAACAAACCAAATATCAAAGTTCCGTGCCTTTCGGTTCCAGAAAAGACAAATTTTTAAGTTTTCCTTCTTTGTTCCTATGTTCGAACTTGTGACCCCCGAGGCAGGGCCAGTTTTGACCCCAAGGGCATCATATGAACATACCTGGTAGAGGTCCACTAGAAGATGCTACATACCAAATATCAAAGCTCCACGCCTTCCTGTTTCATAGAGGAAGATTTTTGAAGTTTTCCTTCTTTGTTCCTATGTTCGAACTTGTGACCCCCGAGGCAGAGCCAGTTTTGACCCCAGGGGCATCATATGAAGAAATTTGGTAGAGATCCACTAGGAGATGCTACATACCAAATATCAAAGCTCTGCGCCTTCTAGTTTCAGAGAAGAAGATTTTTAAAGTTTTCCTTCTTTGTTACTATGCTCGAGCTTGTGACCCCCAGGGCGGAGCAAGTTTTGACCCCAGGGGCATCATATGAACAAACTTGGTAGAGGTCCACTAGGAGATGCTACATACCAAATATCAAAGCTCTGCGCCTTCTAGTTTCAGAGAAGAAGATTTTCAAAGATTTTGCATTTTTTTCGTTTTTGTTGCCATGGCAACCAGAGTTAAGGGTGGAATTCAATTCTTTCAAAATTGGTAGAGCTTTACCCAAGGAACATCCCTGCAAAGTTTCATCAAGATTCGCCCAGTGGTTTAGGAGAAGGAGATGTTTAAAGAAATTGACGCCGGACGACAGACGATGGACGCCAGACATATTAGGCTGATCACAATAGCTCACCTTGAGCATGTTGTGCACATGTGAGCTAAAAAGAAGTAGATTGGCAGTCTATCATAAGGAACACATGTATGAAATTTCATCAAATTCCATCTACAGACATATCTGTCCAGATGGACGAATGGACCGACAACACGAAAATTTTTTTTCAAGGGCATAAAAAGAGTAGGACGAGGGGTTCAAGAGATACAGAGCTGACATGATTCTAGTACATGTGATCTGTCACAGCCCCTGCTGTCACCTTGACCTTGGAGACTGTTATGTAAAACCTTCATTTCCATGTTGTCTCATCAAGGTTCTTACAAACATGAATGTTCGCAACAAATGCATAACTCAAATAAAAACCACTCTGGCTTCCTTGTTTATCGAGGTTTAACTCTTAACCAAGTGACAAAATTTTGGACCGGACCAAATCGAAAGAATTTGCAGACGACAAATTAAATTGTGCTAAAATGATTATTTCTCTCTTTGATATGGCAGAAAATATGGTGGGAAAAGGAGAAAATGCTGGTTACCAGCATTTTCTCCTTTTCCCACAATATTTTCAAAACCCTTCTCTTTTAGGGGTGTGTGGTAAAGGGCTAAAAGACCAATACACTAACCACTGAGCTAAAGAGAATTCTCCTAACGCAGTTGTCAGGTATTGATTTTATACAGGAAGAAGCTATGCTGTAAGGAAGGAGTGATCTCCCGTAACAAGGTGTACACTACAAGTATGTAAAAACTCTGGCTGACCACAGTAGGGATTCAGGAGAAAATAGAGCGACATGATTCTTGTATAATAATGACCTTTGAACCCTTGCTGTGACCATGACCTTGGATACTGATATGTGAAACCTCAGCTCTGCATGTTGTCTTATCATGGTTGATGCCATGATTGAAATATTAAACAAGATTTTCAGGTGAAATGGGGCACACACAAAAGAGTAACAGGGTGGTTAAACTTGGGACTGTGTGGTAAAGGGTTAAAGTTCATTCCAGGCCAAATGAAGGTAATCTTTTAGTCATGGTCTAGAATAAAGCTACAGACAACATAGATCAAAGATCAGACTGCACCTTTTACATTTGCAGATCTGTGAACAAGGACAATGTATGACAAACCGGAATGGACCCTTACAATCTGACTTTTAGTTTTGAATGTATTGAAACTGCTAGATAACTTGGGAGTCGTAACGAAAGGTTTTTTAAACCTTTACCAAAGAATCCCTAGATTTAATGTCCTTGACAAAGAAGCCTCTTACAAACATTATGGGATAAGCAGAAAATGCTGGTAACCAGCATGTTTTCCTGTTCTCACGAAGTTTTCCTCTCCTTCAAGGACAATACTCATTATGTGAACCACATTTAACTTGTTGTCTGCAAAATGCTTTCAGCTTGAACGAGTCTAAAATTTTGTCATCTGGTAAAGGGTCAAATGGCCCAATCTTTGATGTACACTGTTGATTGATTGTATGGTGTTTAATGCTGTTTTCAACATTATTTTAGTTATGTTGCAGTGGTCAGTGCACCTATCAATGCTTTCCTGGAGTTTCTTTAACCAGTACTATGCACAATATTCTTTCCAAGCCACTGGCTACTTTCCCACATAGCCATCATCGAAAACTAATACTTTATGAGGTATTCTGGCGAGAGAAGCCTTGAAATTGCAATATTTATTGGGGCCAAAATTGTGATAAACCCTGGTGTTCTAGCACTAAATCAAATCATCTCCAGGAATACACTCTGTTTTGGTAACCTACAAATGCAAGCATGTCGCTGGCATGTCACTGTCGCACAAAGGTGGTAAGACAGGATGATTCTGGCAATCTTCAGCACATCAGTGGTGGCAAAAACATAGGTACTCCATCCCAAACTGGAGCTTAACCTGGACAGCCTGTGGTCACAACATGAAATCTGGCTTCTTTACCAGGATAAACCAGGGTAACATCAGGTGTATGAGAATGTAACCCCATTTTTTAGAGTAAAAACACCCTTTATTACAAGCTACACTTCACTGGTAGGATCTGGGCAAACACCATGACTGTGAGAATAGGGCTTTATTTAGAGACTTGGGCTGATCTTGATTTAAGCAGTTTGTGCATCCAAGTTATCTCACCAACACTGACTCCTAGAGAGCCAAGAACATCTTAAAGTTCATTTTGCAGTCATTGTAGATTCAGATCAGACTGCAGAGAACATGCAGCAGCATCTGTGATGTACAATGTCTGATACTTTGTAAGGTATTCTGGTAAAAAAAAAAAGCCTTGTAGCCACATCTGCCCTTTCTATTGATTTTAATTGTCCTTTTCAGATTAAGCAGGCACTTCCTTTTCAGATTAAGCAGGCACTTTAAGGGTAATTTGGTCAGGTCAAACTTATACCATATCCCTATTCAAAACATTCTAACTACTTTAACTTGTATACTGCCAAAGAAATGAAGATCAAATTTGTATATATTGTACCTTAAATGAAAACCATATCTGACTGACTAAACCAATTGCTTAACCCTTTACCACAAGGCAAAATTTAACACTCTATATTAAAAGTATTTGCAGACGACAAATGTGACTCAAATGATGGGACTCATCTTCTGAAAGGGTTGGTAAGTGGTTACCAGCATTTTTTCCTTATCACACGATGTTTTCAAAAGTCTCTTTCCTTAGGATCATTAGAACTAGGGACTGTGTGGTAAAGGGTTAAGTCAATCAGAAATTCTGTTACTTAGAAATTCTTCAGAATTAGATTAAGAATGCTGATAAAAATGGTAGGTGAATACAGGCCCTGATAACTCAGTGGAATTTTGGATACATGTAAGTCTTATGTATAAATAAATAGACCAAAACTTTTAGATTCTCACCACAAAAGTGGAGATATATGGTCACAATAATAGATCAATGCAGGGCAGATTGGCTGTTGACCTATTTAGGATGTTGTAAGAAATTAATGTCTTATTAGTTTATTTTCTCTATTTGAGACACTCAAGCTCCCTGTTAACATACTGTTACCTGCCGGTAAAAAATTGTTGGGAAGGTAAGATGCCAACAAGTATGCTTCATGGAAAGAGCATTATTAGGCAAGAATTTTATACTTAATTATGAGCTGAATACTGGTCTGGGACCATGAAATGACCTTAGTAAGATTTACTAAGAATTTGGTAGGATTTACAATAATATCCTGACAAGTACTAGGATATGACTAGGGCCGTTGTCAACTAGCGTAATACTGGTCAGGATTCACGTTTTATTGATAAAACTTAAAAGACTTAAGATTGCCAACATTTTAAGTCAGAGCTAGAATAATTAACTTAAGCAAGATATTTTATACAAGCACTTTATAAGTATTTGGGTCCAGGATAAAGTTTGTCAGGCATCTTGTAACTGGACCAATGTCAGCTAGCCTAGTACTGGTTTTTATACATTTTGTTCAGTCCGATCTTGACACATGCTAATTACATTGCTTCTATATAATCATGTTCTGTCCCATAGGCAATTTATTTGTCATTGCTTTTCATAGTCTTACTCTTTGAAAAAAGACATAGTAGGACCGACTTCACACGTGAACACAACTGCCCCTGAATAGACCGACAACTTTTCTAGCTTGCCTTGATCCGTCATTGGTGACAGTGTCATCATCCCATCTACTATGGACAGTTGTAAACCTGCCATTAACATGGACTTTAGCCTGTACAATACAGCTCTTGTAAAATATCTTGCTTATACATGGTCTAACAATGATTTATTCTGGTGAAAAATCTTAACACGCCCCCCCCCACCCCCCGTTCTATGGGTAGGGAAACATAATATCTATTGGTATAAACTTCCTACAATTATCTGCCCTTGAATGGAGAGAAATAAACTACTCTGGCATGAATTTCTTACCATTATTTCACCCTGGATAGATCAACAGGCTGTCTAGTTTGCCTTGATCATACATTAATGAAATTTTATTTGCACAATTTTTCCACTTGTCTAGATCTACTTTCAATTAATGATTGTGTTTTTATTCTGGGTAAAACATATACATGCACAATCATATTCTTTATTTCTTTAGCAGCAAATAAGTTAAGGGCAGTCAAAAGGTTGTTTTCTTTTACAATGGGTAATGGTATATGTTTGGCCCACTTACCCTTAACCCTTTACTAAACAATTTTGTGCTTTTACAACTAAGAGCAAGGAGGCCTAGGTAAAAATCAAGGTTAAGCAACTTTTTCCATTTTCCTCAGAGCTCCAGATAAGAGACAGTGATGGTATTGTTAGTCTGTTATTTCTCTTTTCCAAACCCTGTGTTGTGTGTACTCATTAGAATTGTCTCATTGAGATGATTCCAATGAGTACCCACAACATAGGGTTTCAGTGCTCCAGATAAGGTCCGTATTCACGTAATTTACGGATGATTGTTACGCATCTTTTTTTACAAAAGTCCGTACTCGATACGGAACGTTTTTCCAGGTACGTAAAGTATAGGGTACGAATCCATACACAATGAAAGGGAGCTTACTCTTTCTCAGACAAACATTCAGATATTTTCGGGATTGCCGAGCGATTTTCCAATTTTTTCCCGTTAAATAAAAAGGGAAAATCGGCTCGGACCGGAATTAGACCCTGCATCTTGGCTTTAGTCTAGTTTTTATCGATTACGGCGTGGGACCAGCAGATAATCGTACTATGTACATGTATGTTCCGAATGAATAGTTTGCGCTTCGAAAAAGTCGGGGAATATACACAGAAATGTCTGGCTAGGTTATTTCATCCATCTCCAGAACCAAATAATCCTAACAAAACTGAGAATCGTTGAAAGATAAAATCAGACAGGCCAAGACTTAAGCACTGTATTCCCATTTATGTATAAATGTGCAATAATTCACACTCTAAATTGAATAATCACACACAAAAAATATGAAGCAAAAAGCGCATGCACCCAGATGGGCTCTCTGTTGATCGCCAGTGGCGCCAACTTGGGCCAAGTTAGAAAAAAAACATGTCTCCAAAACTGAAGCACTGGTGAATTCAAAAGTATTTATGATATCTGCTTTTCTAGCGTAAAATTACAGGTTTTGAAGTTATTTGCGACCCTATTTATGTCAAATCCTGCACAAATATTTTTCCAAAAATTAAATAGCATGAAAAAAAGATCGCTTCAAAAAAAGATTATGAGTTGCATATTTGTTTCTACAAACCTGCTTTACACTTTGTACAGTAAACATCATACTTTTACTAGGTAAAATGTTATGTAGTTTTACAGTAATGCTTATATAAAAGCAAATGCAAGAAAACCAATTTTGACTTTAATCAGTCTCGTTAACCAAATGTTGGTACTGATTCCCATATGCTGGTACTGATTAATCTTGATTTTCATCAGTACTGTACTGATGTCATTGAAAGTTATCTGGAGCACTGGGGTTTAGTGGAGAATAATTAACATTTTCAATTTTGAAATAAAATCATTCCCCCTGTCTGGAGCTCTGTTTCCTAATGCTTTTTTTTTTTTCTTTCTACAACAAACTTTATCACTGGAATCACAATTTGCAAGTCCTTTCAGTTTTGACGACCCTGAATAATACTGATTTGGGAAGGGTTAACTCTTTACCAGACAACAAAATTTTAGCCTTGTCCAAATTGAAAGAATTTGCAGACAACAATTTCAATGTGGCTCAAATGGTGTAATTTTTCTTTGATGGGGCAGAAAACATTGTGGGAGAAGGTGAAAATGCTGGTTACCGGCATTTCCTCCTTTTTCCATGATGTTTTCAAAAGGTTTCTTTCCCAGGGTCGTCAAAAGGCGTCACTGAGAAGTAAAGGGTTAAAAATGCCTGCAAAATGTGGAAAGGATATTTCAAATCAATAGCCAACACAGATTTTGCAATTTCAGAGCCGTTTTCACTGCAATACCTCAAAAAATGTCAAACAGAGTACATCAAAGATGAGATTACATATTCTGAACAGTCTGATTTTGATCTACGCTCTGCAAAAGAAACTAAAAGTTGTGCTTGGCTCTCACAGATTTGAAAACTGCTTTAATAAAAACCAGCCCAAGTCTCTTACTAAAACACATTCTCACAGTAATTGTTGGCCCGTTTCCTCATGTTGAAGGGTAGCATGTATACTCGGGTGTTTTCCCTCTCAAAAGTGGGTTAACACTCTCATAGACCCAATGATGCCCTGGTTTTGTCCTAGTTCAGAAGCTGGATTGCATGTTATGACCAAAGACTATCCAGGTGAAGCCCTGGTTTGGGACAGAGTACCTTATGTTTGCCGCCAATGATGTGCCGAAGATTGCCAGAATCATCCCGTCTCAGCACGTTGGTGCGCCGGTGCCACACTGTTGACTTGCTGACATTCACAGGCGATCGAAGCGGAGTATGCTCCTAGAGATGTTTCAATTTAGCCCCGGATCGCCAGGGTTTATCACTATTCTGGCCCCAATAGAAGGCTGCTTTCACCAGAAAAGGGTTAAAGTGCCTGCCATATATATAAAGACAACAATTAACTCTTTAACACACAATCATGAGCTTTTACAACCTTAGGAAAGAGGCCTTTTGCAAACATTGTGGGAAAAGGAAAAATGCTGGGTACCAGCATTTTTTCCTTTTCCCACAATGTTTTCTACCCTATATCAAAGACAATTCCGTCATTTGAGCCACATTTAAATTGTTGTCTGCACATGCTTTCAATTTTGACAAGTCTGTATTTTTGTGTTGTGTAGTAAAGAGGTAAAGTACGAGGACAATGATGGTCCTATATCGCCCACCAGAGTAAACAAGATCTGGAACAACAAGAACTGTATGGCAAGAGGAAAGACTAATACCAGCTAAGAACTTAAATGTTTATTTTTTTTCTGAATTCATTAAAGGCCCACTAGTGGCCAAAAGTAAATAATTTGGGGGTCCCTGTTCAACTGTGGGCAAAATAAATTTATTTAAAGCAGATGGTAGAAAAAGAAACCACAGAACTAGAATTAAAGTTGCCAAATTAATTCTACATTTTAAGTTCATTTTTTTTCCAGCATTTTTTTTTTTCCAGCAACTGGTACTTTGACAGAATAAACTGTAACACCTTTTCAGACTTACAATAATATCCATACCTTTAAATGCTACAAGTATGAATTAAACTTGTCTTATCACCCCATTCCCCCATATTTTACTGTTGGCCACTAGAGTGCCTACAAGTAACAGTGAAATTTACCTTGTAAAGATAGCATCTGTCCAATTTGAATAGCGAGGCCTACTCCCAAGTCTCAAACACATTGCTAATTGAACACTGAAGATAACTGCAGATTTCCCTTTTTTCTATTTTAAGTTACTGTGACCTTGACCATTACTTCATACAAACAATGAAAGTATACACACCATCTGTATATTAAAATCTTCCATACTTTACCTCAAGCATACATAGAAGGTGGGCATATTATCTACATGTCAAGACCAACCAACAAAGAGAAACATAGCTCAAAGATGCTACTGAAAATCACATTTTTCTAAAATTTTAGAAACAGTGGCATGTATACCTTTACTTTTTCCAAAGAAATAAAATTGAATATGATCTTGCATATCAAGATATCAAACTGCTTACATTCATCATTCTAACACATTTCTTTCAAAGAGTTATCATTGATTCCTTAGTTTATTGTCTATTCTATATTTAGCAAGTGACCTTGATCGTTAACTTCTGCCCTTAACTCTTTACCAAACAACAAAATTTTACACTGGTCCACATTCAAAGCATTTGCAGACGACAAATTAAATGTGGCTCAAATGATTGGATTTGTTTTGGAAAGGTTAGAAAACATTGTGGGAAAAGGAGAAAATGCTGGTTACCAGCATTTTCTCCTTTTCCCACAATGTTTTCAAAAGGCTTCTTCCCCAGGGTTGTTAAAAGTCGGGATTATGTGGTAAAGGGTTAAATGATTATATGATAGGTTTATGAGTTCAGAAAAGAGGAAAAAGACCCAAGATAACTTAAGGTGCAAAATGTGACCCTAGGGAAAAGCCGTATTTTACCAAAGCAGAATAATTTCAATACACCATATACCAGACGATCTTTTGATGCTGCACACCAAATAAAACAACCCAAAGACTAAATGGTATCAGACAAGAAGATTCTTTAACCCTTAACCACACAATCAAGAGTTTTAACAACCCTAAAAGAGACAGCTTTTCAAAACATTGTGGGAAAAGAGGAAATGCTGGCAACCAGCATTTCTCCTTTTCCCACAGTATTTTCTACCCTATCAAAGACAGAAATCATCATTTGACTTGCAAGTAATCTATTATCTACAAATGCTTTGAATTTGGTATAGTCCAAAATTTTGCCTATTGGTAGAGTTTAATGTCTTCCAGTAGAACACAATATAAAGCATGTGACCCCATGGGTTGGATTGTCATTGATCCCAAGGGCACAATTTGAATAACTTTGATAAAAAACCATCCAACGAAGTAGCCACATACCTAATATCAACATTCTAAACCCATGGGTTCAAGACAAGATTTTTCTTTTCATTGCTCTGTTTAACTTGTGACTCGCAAGGGTGGCAATGTTTGACCAAAGGGACACAACTTTGATAAAGGACTATCCTAAAATGCTTCATATCAAATATATATATATATATATATATGAGCCATGCTCTGGCAAAAGGGGGTTTAATGCATCTCCATGAGGCATGATACCAAGCAAGTCATCAAATAATCAAGGATTCATATAATCCATTTAGTCTAACAACTGGTGGAATCTGGAGGTAGCATGGTCCTTGGACATGCAGATAATTTACAAATAGCAAAATGTTTAGATCCATGTAAGCCTGCACGGACAGTGCAGGCTGACATGGATCATACTTTCTGCAGATGCATCAAGCCCCCTTTTTAGAGTGCAGCTCTTTTATGTTTAAATATGGAGTTTACAGATAAAATTTCAATTCATTGTATCCAGTACTTTCTGAGAAGTTGTTTTCATAATTGCGGTTGAACAGGCCAACAAACAGGTGACGGGCTTCAAGTGATCACACTGACTCACTTTGAGCACTTTGTGCCCAGGTGAGTTCATTGGTAGGAAAGAAAGGTATGACAATTTCAAGGCAGCTCTCACTAGAATACCTCACAAAATAGAAAGTTTACATCAAAGATGATACTGCATGTTCTCTGCAGTCTGATCTTGATCTAGACCATCAGCAACAGGAACTTAAAGTTGAACATAGCTTGTTATAATGCGGAAATGATGAATACGAAATTGTATTTGATTTGTATGTGCAGTGCACGTATGTAATTACTTTCCTTTCTAATGTGCATACTTTTAACAGTGCGTCTATCCACATAAGCGCTGAAAAAATTTGTACTTGCGGTGTAGAATTTATGAGTGAATAACATATTACAGTATGTGATTGGGCAACCTGAAACCTGAACCCGAACCAGTATTACAATAGCTGACATTAACCCTAGTAATAACCAAATACTTCTCAGAATTTTATTGCAAGTCCTACCAAATTTAAAGCACTTGATCTATGAATAACTTGTCCTGGACCAAAACCAGTAACTAGCTCACATGTGTAATATTCTTGCAAACCAATGTTCTAACTGGTTGGAACCTAACCCTCCCCAATATTTTTATTTACTGGCTGGTAACAATATTTGGACAAGGAGCTTTGGTGTTTCTGATAATAGTCAAGAGAATCATGTCCTACCAAAGTACACATAACATACAGAACTTTTCATGGACCCAAACCAGTATCTAGCCCATATAACGATTCTTGCACAAATATCTAACCATGACCTGTACTACACGGAACTAACTCTTCCAAAAATCTATGGATAAAAACCTGTATTAGAATTGCTGACACTGGCCTTGGAAACAATTATACTTGCTAGTGAAAAAATTGTTAGTTCTACCAAATTCAGTTAACTTTTTACCACATGGCAAAATTTTAGACTGGCCCAAATTCATAGCAGTAGCAGATGACAGATTAAATGTGGCTCAAATGATAGCGTTTGTTTCTGAAAGGTTATAAAACATAGTAGCGAAAGGAGAAAATGCTGTTTACCAGCATTTTCTCCTCTTCCCATGATCCTTTCAAAAGTCTTATTTCCCAGAGATGTTAAAACTCATCATTGTGTGGTAAAGGGTTAAAGCTTTAGTTTCTTTATTATCAATATTGAGTTTCATTTATTTCAACAACGTCACAAAGAAGGAAGGCACACACAGGTACAGAGAAACTCAATGCTGACCTTAGGAAGAATCTAATATCATACTGATGACTCTTTTCAAGTTTAATCCAAACACAGCCAATGGTTTAGGAGAAACAAGAGGGCCATGATGGCCCTGTATCGCTCCACTGGCTTATAAACCATAAATACTAAACATTTCAATTCTGAGCCAAATGGTTTCAAAATGAAGACTTACAAAGTTTTCTCTGTAAAAGCCCATGTGAATGTTGAGACCCGCAGGGCAAAGCCATTTTTGATCCCAGAGCTATAATTACTTGAACCCTGGTAGAGGTCCACAAGATAAAGCCACATGCCAAAATAATACAAGTCTATGCTCTATGGTTATAAATAAGCTGATTTTCAAGTTTAGTCCATATGAAGCCTCTGTAAGACATAAGACCCCTGATGCAAGGCTAATTTCAAAAAAAAAAAAATCAAAACAGGAAGATTTCTTAAGTTGTCACTGTGTAAGCCCATGTAAAACTTGTGACCCCTGCGGTGGGGCCAATTTTGACCCCAGGGCTAAAATTTTGGCCTGCTTTGTAGAGGCCCACTAGATATAGCTGCATGCAAAATTTGGTAGCTCTAGGCCTTATGGCTAGGTAGAGGAAGATTTTTAAAGTTTTCTCTATATAAGCCTATGTAAAACTTGTGACCCCTGGGGCAGAGCCAATTTTGATCCCAGGGCTATAATTTGAAGAAACTTGATAGAGGTCTACTACATAAAGCTACATGCCAAATTTGGTAGCCCTACGCCTTATGGTTTCAGACAAGAAGATTTTTAAAGATTTCCAATATTTTTCAGTTTTGTTGCCATGGCAACCAGAGTTTTTGAAGGAATCAAAATCTTTCAAGGAATTCTGAAGAGGACCATGGCAGGATCATTTCTGTGAAGTTTCATGAAAATTGGATGGGTAGTTTCAGAGAAGAAGATGTTTGAAATAAAAGTTAACGCACGGATGGACGCACAGACGCACGGACGGACGCACGGACGCACGACGGACACCGGGCCATGACATAAGCCCACTGGCCTTTGGCCAGTGGAGCTAAAAAAGCAGATGGAAAAAAAAAAAAGGCAGTTGATACAAAAAAGACCATAACCCTGCAAGTACTCATTGCAAAAGGACAAGGAGACTTGAGGCACAATAAGATATCTTATTGCTGACTCCAGTACAATTTCATCTATCTTGAACACAGGAGAAAAATTGACAACAGCTGACAAGTCAAAGGTAGCTAGCAGTACTTAAAATGGCCATAACTGCAAATGCAGGCCTCTGCCAACTCTCAGACTTTGAGGAGAAGTGACTTCTCCCTAGTGTGAGAATTTGGAGTTTTTCAAAACGGGGAGAAGTGGTCAGACTTTGAGAAGAAGTTTAGACGGACATTAAAATGCGGACATGGTCAGACTTATACAAGGAAATTACAATATTTTAACAATTTCACAGTTTGATTTGATAGAAAACCATGTAAATTAAATGAACATATTTTATACTTTGTATCTTTTAAATGATTAATATACTTATTCCTATTAGACACTACTTAAAACATATTTATTCAATGTTTACCATGCTCAGTTCATACACTTTCTGGATAAAAACATTTATGGAAAGAGAAAGCAAATACTTGTTGTAAGCACTGGTTTCTCCTAGCACATTTTTTTTTCTCAAAAACTTTAAAGCACTATTTTTTTCCAAAATCCTGGACAAATCTTTCTGCTGAAAATCATTATCTTTACCAGGGATCATATGTATTATAATCCCTATCCCTGACTAGGTAAGAAAAAATTCTAAATAACAAATCAAAAGCATTTACAGCAGGCAAATAGATAATTACTCAAAGGATGTAAATAATGTTAAAAAGTTACGAAAATATTGTGTCAAATGAGGAATGCTTGCCACCAGCATTTTCTCCTATTGGCACAATGTTTTCAACCTCCTTATGGTAATTAAAGTGCAGTTTCTGAAGCTCAAGACATCGAAGATGAGTTTTTCTGAATACTGTTTGTCGTTAGCTGGTGAAAGGTAAATCGTTAATGAAAACATCGCTAAGGACATACATTTCCAAATTACAAACCTGATTTAGCCTCGTAGATCATGCGTTCGCGGTAGATAGGATCCGATCAAGAAAAATTTCAAAGTTTTAACAGAGTATAGAATCAATACCAGTGTATATATTTTTTTTAATTTCATCTTTTTGTTTGCGTCAAAGAAAAATATGCAATTTCGTCCAAACGTTTGAAAGAAAACCGCCCTTGAGCTAATGTGAACGTCCCGCCACCATTTTGAAATCGAATCATGTGACTTCGCTAGAATAGTCGTCTAAAAGTCAGTTGTAACGTGACATAGTTGGCGCCAATTTGTAGTCACATGATTTCAAAATATTGCCACATGAGTTTAGCAGATTATCTAAATATATCACCTGTCTGTTGGTTAGTAAAAGTGCGAGTAATGAAGGATAGGGTAAATAGTGTTTTAAAAGCAAGGTGCCTATTATATTTTCAATTCTGGGACATTTTGGAAATAAACGTTGATATCTGAGTTTGGGTTTTACACTGAAACAAGAGACTAGACAAGCCGCTAGACGGCACCGATGTTTGTTATGACTGGCGAAAAATATTGGTTAAACTTCGCAATAATTTTAGTGACTTGAAGGGGCAAAGGGTGAATACTGTCGGTTAATATGACACCTACCAATTAAGAAAGGGGTTTTGGTACCCGAGAAACTAACTAACAACTGCTTGTCAAATCGGACGGTTGAAAACAATTAATTTCGCTGATTGGACACCAGCTGTGAATCGGGTATGACACACTGTTGGGTGATAAATCTACCCAAGCTGATTGTGTATAGAGTACCCGACGCGTGGTCAATTATACGCGAGGCGACTTCCCGATTTTTCCAGGCGACTTCGATTTCGCTTTGCCCGGCAAAATGGGCGAAGTTTTTTTAAATCGGGCGACTTTTTTGCCTAAGTCGCCCACTCGGCTGAGGCCTGAAATGTACAACACAAAGGAACATGCTAACACTAGGCACACCTAGATGTCACAACTAGATGTCATACCACTTGCAAATTTCATCCAAAATAGGTAAGAGGTTAGAGAACAGAAACAAATCGGACATAGGTTTTAACATGGAAAGGTCCATAATTCTGCAAGTATTCAATGCAAAGGGTCATGTGACACTAGGCAAAACTCAGTGTCATATTCATGAATCCTAATGACACAGGGCTCAAAAGAAAAAGGGTGGAAAATTAAACCATAGCATTTTTCTTAATATATAAAGGGAAACCCAAACAAATTCATTCTGCAAATATATTTATTGCAAAGGGGACATGCTGATGCTAGGCATAAATACTTAGATGGTGTTTAGATGGATCGAGAAGAGTGGACAAATCAAATATAGCATTTGACCCTTTACCCCACAATTATGTGCTTTAATGACCCAAGGGAGGAAGCTTTGGAAAACATTGTGGGAAAAGGACAAAATCCTGGTTACCACCATTAAATTTTTCTCCTGTGTCCATAATGTTTTCAATTACCGGTACATCAGAGAACTTGATTTCGAATTTGTTGTTTGTTGATGTTTTGAAAAAGGGACAATTTTTGTTGTTTAAGAAAGGGTAAATATTAAAGTGGCCATAACTCGGAAATTATCCATCAAGAAGAGGCATGCTGTCAGCCCTGTAAAATCTCTTATATAACAGTGATGGAGCGTAAGAGAAGAGCAAACAAATAACTATCAAACAGTGAGGAAAAATAAGCATTTCAGTGGTATTCCCCGTAAGCAGTATGTTGTCTTTCTACGTAATTTCAGCTTTTGTGCCACAATTTCTCAAGGGCTGGTTAGGCCACATGATCCATCAGATGTGTGGATAAAGTGTGACCATATTCAAATAGAGACAGTGAAGTCATACGGGGTCTCAGAAAAACTAATGGAGTTTCTGATTGCAAAACAGCCATCATGATGTATGAAACCATCCAGTGTGTACACTTATAAAAAGAAATGTATATAGTATATATCAGTGTTTTACAAGAAACTTTGATTAGCAGTAAAAAATCTATCTAAATAGGCACTCTTTGAAAATAAAAGCCTTCAATTTCCATTAACTCTTTACCAAACAATAAAATGTTAGACCTATCCGTCTGAAAGCATTTGCAGATCACATTTCAAATGTGGCAAAAGTGATAGGACTTTTCTACGAAAAGAGTAGAAAACATTGTAGGGAAAAGGAGAAAATGCTGGTTACCAACATTTTCTCCTTTTTCCACGATGTTTTCAAAAGCAATGTTCATATGGGTCATTAAAACTCAGGACTGTGTGGTAAAGGGTTAAAGATTGATTGAGTGATTGTATGGTGTTTAACGCCATTTTCAACATTATTTCAGTTATACTGTGGCGGCCAGTTCACCTATCAATCTTTCCGGGAGTTTCTTTTACCGGTAAACCACATAATATTCTTTCCAAGCCACTGGCTGCTTTCCCACATAATTATCGTCAAAACAATGGTCAGCGGTGGTAGAGGAATTAATCCTGTAGCAATGACTATCATCAATCCTCGGGAAGAAATTAGCTGAGCCAGAGATCGAACCATCGGTTTCCTGTTCTCAAGTCCTGTACGCTACCAACTGAGCTACCGGGGCTAAAGGGTTAAAGAGTACAAAAATCAAATCAATAGAGTTGAAGCTAGTAATGATATAGAAAAACTGTTTCACAAAAATCCAACCACAAATGCGTACTCTTATCACATAAACCAAAAAAGGACTAACAGATAGACGGATAGGCTGGCGGACAACGGAAACAATGCCATGACATAAGCTATTCTGGCTTTCAGCTTGTTGAGCTAAAAATTAATGGTATTTCCAGAAAGTGACACAATGCCTCTTACAGTATTTTAACATTTCTGGTCAGAATGTCACAATGGCTTGTTGAAATGTCGTATGATCAATATCAAGCGTCAATCTGGGGATCATATTCAAATGGGTACTATGATTTCATATCTGGTCTCAGAAAAATAAATAGCTCTTGACCAAACAACAAAATTTTTGACTTGTCCAAACTGAAAGCATTTGCAGAGGACAGAATAAATATTACTGAAAACTTTAAATTTGTTTTGGGAAGGGTAGAAAACATTGTGGGAAACGGAGAAATTGATGGTTACCAGCATTTTCTCCTTTTGCCATTATGTTTTCAAATCTTTCTTTTAAGGGGTCATTAAAAGTCAGGATTGTGTGGTAAAGGGTTAAATCCCAAAATCACACCATTGTACTGAATGTAACCCTCCAGTCCCCTTGGAAACTTTCAAAGAAAATAACTTTAGTAGCAGTTATCAGTGTTATGCAATAAATTTTGATTTGCAGCAAGAAAGTCCACATAGGTATATGCCCCTTTAAGGGGCATATCTTAAAAACTCTATGCTGCAGCTAGTGCACCTACCCATGCATTCCTACTGTTTCTTTTGTAGCACTTCTAACAATTCTCTCTCCAAATTACTGGCTACTTTCCCACATAATCAAGGTGAATACAATGTTTAGCAGTGTTACAATAACTATCATCAATACTCTTAAAGTATTTTGACTGAGGCAGGGTTCAAACTCACAACCCTTGAACTAATGGCCCTACAGCCTGCTGCAGAGACTCGCCCTGAACTAGAAGACAAAAGACAAAGATAAAAAAGACAAAAGAAGGGGATAAAACAAAGTCAAATAACTGACCTGTCTGTCCTGAACAAATTCAATAGGTTAGATTACTTATTTCACCCAACCTGTACTTGCCACCATTATCAGTCCCTGTGAATATTGGGCATATATCATCTGGAATACCCAAAAAGCTTACATCGATAGTGGCTCGAGCAATGTTACATCTTGAATCATCTAATACAGCAGTCAGCTGTGACTTGAAATAGGAATCAGCATTATATATGAACCATGCTCTGTGAAAAGGAGGCTTAATGCATCTGCAAAAAGTATCCACCTATGTGCAGTCTGAGCAGGCTGACACAGGTCAAAACCTTTTACATGTTGATGATTTTCTGCACGTCAAAGGACTACTCTACATCTTGTTTCAGTCGGTTGTTTAGACAAAATAAATTTTATGGATCCAATGCATAATTAGGTGATGTCTTGCTTGGTAAAATGCAGCATGGAGATACATTAAACCTCCTTTTGTCAGGGCATGACTCATACCATTGTCCCAGTATTGCCTTTCTACAAACTTTAAATTTGAAATCAGGCTCAAAATAATGCATATGAATAATTAACCAAAATGATCACCAGGGTAATTCCACGATCAAAGAATTTTTTCAGTCTGATCCAATCTACTGTCTAGAAAAGCACCCAAATTTATACCTTGTGCTTTGAGCGTAACATTAGTTCAATGGTGTTTTATACAGATTTCAACATTATTATAATCATATCAGAAGAACAGCTCACTTATTTATGTGTGTCTTGAGTTCCTACACCACTAGGCTGGGGCCCTGAAAGGACATACCCATGACAAACTTAGTGTAAAGATTGATTGATCGTATGGTATGAATGTATGAATGAATGTTGTTTTATGGCGCATTGACAGCTTTGGCCATTTAGCGCGCATATCTGTGTTAAAAGATAATAAAAGTGGAATTGTTTAAACTGAAAAAAGTTTGAATACATGAAGTATTATGTGTGATCTTCATATGCATAATGGACATTGTTGAGTGACAGGGAAATCCCTATCTACTCAAAAGTTTTAAATGATAAAGTTAAGAATGTGATAAAAAGATTTGAACAAAAAGTTATATTGATAGTAAGAAGTGTTAAATTAAGAAGAGTGTTATTTTTTAATGTGCATAAAATATGATACATTGAGTGGCTGGGCATTCCCTGCCTACTCCAAAGTTTTAGATTAAAAAGTAAGACTGTGAATCAGCCATCATATAGGCCACGTTAAAATTATCGTCTGCAAGTGCTTTCAATATTGACAAGTCTAAAATTTTGTCGTCTGGTAAAGGGATTTAAAGAGTTAACTCTTTACCAAATGACAAACTTTTAGACTAGTACAAATTGAACACCTTTACAGTCGACAAACTTAATGTGCACAGTTTTGTGCTGCCGCGTAAAACCAGTTAATTAGCATTAGACAGAAATACGATTGGTCATGTCGTCATGCTTCCTTGCTCATCCTTTATATGATTGGTCATCCCATTGTGTATTTCTCCTTGGACATATAAAAAGAAAAATTTCGCGGGCTTTCTGCACAGTTTTGTTGAGTTGACATCGAATACACTACAAAGTTGATGAGATGAAAATTATAAGAACGAAAGTCTTAACTGTGGCTTCGTTCTGTTATTAGTGAACGTCGTTATTTATGGTACCACAACATTATCCATAGAGAAGATTCGATTGGCATATTCGGGAAACGTTTCCAGTTCAACCTGTTGAAATTGGTATTTATAAACTGTAATTGACATATATTTTAAATTTGAAAATATGGCCAACCAAAGACCTACGAGGAATCAACCGATAGTCGACTATAGTAAACTCCACGAAGGTAGGGCGGACGAAACGGATTCAGTGGAGGAACCAGGCCTCGAAATTGCCAGTAAGGGAGACGACTCTACGTGTACGGCTAAACAACCGAAATATGAGCGTTTGCAGACTGAAAAGGCGGCTTTGCAGGCAGAGTTGGCTAGCTTACAACACGAAGAGGATATCAGAAGGCAGGAGCAGGAGGTAGAGGACTTACGCCGATTGGTCAGAGACAAAGAGCAAGCTCTCAAGATGGGTAAATTTCAGAAACATCACGGGAAAGATAAGGGTATGTCAAGTCTAAACATTGAAACTCTACGTAAAGTGCCCGGATTGATGACTAAGGCACGTAAAGAACTGAAAAAATTAGCCTTATTTGACAGTGACAGTGGGTCTAGCAGTTCTGATGATATGGCTTCTCAAAAAATTTCCAACTTTCCTGAAAAAGCGCAGAAAAACATTGATTTAAAGTCTGGCATTTATGCAAAATCTTCTGAAGATGTTATTGATCCTCAATACTATCCACATGCTCACCTAAGGTTTGAATTTGTAAACCATGCTTTAACTTTTGATAAGTTAGAATTGAACATGTTTGTTGCAGGAGAATTGGAAATTATTTCCAAAAAACATATTTCTTCTTTGGAAAGAGACGGACAACTAGAATTTCTAAAGAGATTAATGTATCTTAACAATGCTTATGAATTTCCAATTCTGAAAACTTTGTATGCGGCAGTTTTACGTGAAATTGAATTGGGATACAAATCTTGCGGGGATGATTTCACATACATTGAGAATACTGTTCTAGCATCTTCCTCGCACAAGTTCAAACCGGCAGCAGACTTCTCTCGTGGTAGTTCGGGCAGTACTAAATCTGATATCAGGTTGTGGTATTGCTCAAAATATCAGCGAAACAAGTGTACTTTTAATGAGTCACACACGGTACAAATAAATGGCCGCATCAGATTAGCAAAACATGTATGTGCCTCTTGTTGGCAAAAAGACAAAAAAGAACTTAATCACCCAGAATGCTCTTCTTCATGTCCGCATTCTTCTTTATGACTTTCCTTGCCCAAACAGGAGAATATGTCAAGGTACAATAACGCAGCTGATTTATTTTTACCTTCCTTTGTTACAAACAAAAAAGATATCAGTGCTTTTTGTAAACATAATGCTGGTTGTAAAATTTGTACTTCGGTCAAACCCATTATCTTAAATACATCTTTAAACAAATTAGAAATACACAAATTATGTAAACAATCTGGCAAACCCAACTTCCAAGGATGTAAAATTCCTGTAAATTTAAAATTTGACACTGAATTTATGAAGAGAATGTTAACAGGTTATGATGATATGGAAGTTTGCGAGCTACTAAAATACGGGTTTCCCATAGGTTTCATGAATGAAATATTCACTCCAGAAATTAAATTTAAAAATCCAGAATTTTCTCATAAACAAAAGTTACCAAAAAATCACAAGGAAGCTAAGGATTTTCCAAAGCAAATTCATAGCTATTTAATAAAAGAAGCAAAATTTGAGGCTATTATGGGTCCATTTCAAACAAATCCATTTGAAGATAAACTTTTTTTATCCCCACTGAATTCTGTTCCCAAAGCCAATCCCTCAGAGAGAAGGGTTATTTTGGATTTAAGTTTTCCCAGAAATGGACCTTGTGTTAATAATTTTGTTTCCAGTAACTTTTACCTTAACAAAATTGTAGATTTCACACTACCCAAAATTGATGACTTTGTCTCCTTGATTAAGAGCAAAGGAAAGGGTTCTTTAATGTTTAAGCTTGATTTAAAACGTGCTTATAGACAAATTAGCATATGTCCTAATGACTATAGTTTAGTGGCATTTCATTGGCAAAATCACATATTTTGTGACACAGTGTTACCAATGGGTCTGCGGTCTTCAGCTCATATCTGTCAACGGGTAACAAATGCTTTTAGTTACATGTTATTAAATGTCGGAATGGCAGTTCTAAATTATTTAGATGACTTTGCAGGAGTTGAGAAAAAAGAGATAGCCTTTTTTGCCTTTGAATTGGTTCGACAAATTTTTAAGCGTAGTGGTTTAGATGAATCATTTGAAAAAGCTTGCGAACCATCAGAAATAATGATTTTTCTGGGTGTACTTTTTAACACAAAAAATGACAATGTCTATACCCTCCGAAAAACTATCTGCTATACACTCTTTGATAAAAGATTGGCGTTTGCATAGTCATGCAACATTGAAAGATATTCAAAAATTATTGGGGAAATTAAATTCTGTTGCTGCATGTGTTAAATCTAGCAGAGTCTTTGTCAATAGAATTTTAAATTGGTTAAGAATATGTTATAATCAGGCCAATGAAAACAAATCTTCAGCTGATCTTTTTGACATTCCAACAGAGGTAAAAAAGGACCTTTTTTGGTGGGATATTTTTCTCCCACAATATAATGGTGTTTCTTTAATGGATTTAGGTCCCTGGTCTGTTCCAGATGCACTATTCAGCACAGATAGTTGTTTAACAGGTTGTGGGGGACTATTTGGAAATAAATTTTTTCACAAAGAATTTCCTGAATTTATTCAAAAACAGAAATTACACATTAGTGCTCTTGAATTACTGTCCATTATAGTTTGTCTTCACATTTGGGCTCCCTTTCTAAAGGGAAAGAGGGTACAAATATTCTGTGATAATAGAGCAGCATGTATTGTAGTAAATACAGGAAAAGCTAAGTGCGAATTCTTCCAAAATTGTCTGCGTGAGATATGTTTCTTAGCCTCTATTTATGACTTTCAACTTAGGTGTATTCATTTAGAAAGTTCAGAGAATAGACTGGCGGATTGTTTATCTCGTTGGCATTTGGATATCTCTTACCAATGTAATTTCCTGTCTTCATTTAGTGATTGGAATATTCTTAAAAGCTATCAAATTGAAGATAGTTCATTCTTATTTTCCAATTCTTGGTAATTCATTAATTTCAGATGATAATTTGAGAGAACTAAGAAGGCAAATGAGAATATCTACTAGGTCAGCCTATGCAGTAGGGACTTTCAGAAACCTTAGAGTCCAGTGGGAGTCCTTTATTATATTTTGCTTGTTTTTTAATTTACAATAGTTACCTGCCAGTTGTTATACCTTAAGATTGTATGTACAATTTCTATCTAGATCCTTCATTTCAACAGACAGTATAAGAAATTATTTATCAGGTGTCAAAACTCTTCACTCCCTCTTAGATTTGGACACTTATCAGTTTTCAGATTTTGTGCTGCTCTTAACTTTGAGAGGGCTTAATAGACTTAAGCCTCATATGGCAAAACGGTCTGAACCAATCACGCTGGAATTACTATCCAGAATTCATGATACTTTAAACTTTGATATCAAGAATAATATTGTTTATTATTGTCTCTTTTTATTTGCATTTTTCTTGGCAGCACGCAAATCTAACTTAGTTCCTACTCCAAAAAGTGACATTCAAGATGAGAAATTTTTACATGTAAAGGATGTACATATACCAGATAATGAAGAATTTTTATTGGTCAATTTTAGATGGTCAAAAACAATTCAATTTGGAGAGTGGGAATTAATGTGCCCATTAATTCCATTAAAAAATAAAAAAATCTGTCCTATTTCTGCTTTCAAAAAATTAAAAGCTTTGAATTTGTCACATAATAGGGGTGCTCTCTTTTCTCTTACAGATGGGAAAATAATAACTTATTCTTTATTTCAAAACAAATTAAGAGAATGTGTCGGTAATTTAGATTTGGATACTTCTAAATTCTCTACTCATTCGTTTCGACGTGGCTTTGCTACTATGGCATTTGAAGCTAAAGTTCCTCCAGAATATATACAATTTTTAGGAGACTGGAGATCAGATGCATACAAGTGCTATCTAGAATTGTCTTGGAAGGACAAATTGAGAATTTTAAAAGATATGTTATTAGGAATTTAAATTATCTTTTCAGATATACTAGTCCATATCCTTTCCGATTCAATAGCAAAGCATGTAACCAGTATTGATCAAGCCATGGTTCATCCATTTCCTGGAATTAATATTTCAAGATTAACTAGGAGAATTGAAAGATACCCCAACCTAGTATCAACAAGATTTACCATACTTCATGTAGGGACAAATGACATAAACTCTTTGTCTATAGATGAGATTTTGAGTGCTTTTAACAATCTCATTACTGTAATCAGTAACTTATCGAATACTGAAGTGATAATCTCTAGTATTCTACCTAGACCTTTAGATTACGATAGAACAGGCAATAAGGTAAAACAAACAAATTTCAGACTGAAGGCCCTTTGTACCTCCAGGCACATCAACTTTATTCACTCCTATAGACCATTTTTTAGGTTTGGAAAACCTATTAGGGAGATGTTTGCCATTCGGGATGGTGGGTTACATCTCAATACTGAAGGTACAAGGTGTCTTAGACTCTTTTTTATCAACACAGTCTCTCATCTGTTAAAATGATTTACTGTACATGTATGTTTATTTAGTTCAGTTTTATTGCATGTGAATTTAATGAATTATTCAGTTAATTCACTGATTACATATGGATTTGGGGCCCCTTTTAATGGAGGTATCTTACTCCATTGAGGGTTATTCCTTGTGGTAATGGTATCTGACGTTATCCAGGAATGGGTTGGGGGAAGGTTATTGTGATGAATAATTCTTTTTAATGATGCATGTTATGTTCACTGTGGCATATATATTGGGGGCTGTGTTTTGGCCGCTAGTTATTGGTGTGATGAAAGCTTCTTGTAAAGTACTATACTCATCTGTATCTATTCATCACCTTTCTCTGTACATAACTCATCGTTTCATGCTTAGTACTGTTACATGATGCTTCTCTAATCATAACCTAATTCTTACAGGACGATAGCAGATGACTGCTCCATTTATGCTTACTTGAATTTGCATTAAAAACATGTTAACTTGAGATTGGATGCTCACATGAGTGTTTAATCCCTTGTTGAAATGTTTTTCTTTGTGTCAATATGATTTAGTCACTCATTTAATAATTTGAAAGATGTGAAGGTTATGATTATCATTATTTATATGTTTATCCATTTTGTATGTCTATTTTGTGATGTTTTGTTATACCATGTCTTTGGGAATGTTAACTTACATGGTATGTTTCGTTGTATTGTTTCTTTCTAATGATGTCAACTGAACATACATTAAACCATATCAAATGTCTAATAATACCTTTTATTTCTGTCTGGCATTGCTAATTTGCACAGTTTTGTGCTGCCGCGTAAAACCAGTTAATTAGCATTAGACAGAAATACGATTGGTCATGTCGTCATGCTTCCTTGCTCATCCTTTATATGATTGGTCATCCCATTGTGTATTTCTCCTTGGACATATAAAAAGAAAAATTTCGCGGGCTTTCTGCACAGTTTTGTTGAGTTGACATCGAATACACTACAAAGTTGATGAGATGAAAATTATACCTCTCCCTCCCACCCTTACTATATGTATCTGTGTGATGAAAGCTTCTTGTAAAGTACTATACTCATCTGTATCTATTCATCACCTTTCTCTGTACATAACTCATCGTTTCATGCTTAGTACTGTTACATGATGCTTCTCTAATCATAACCTAATTCTTAAAGGACGATAGCAGACGACTGCTCCATTTATGCTTACTTGAATTTGCATTAAAAACATGTTAACTTGAGATTGGATGCTCACATGAGTGTTTAATCCCTTGTTGAAATGTTTTTCTTTGTGTCAATATGATTTAGTCACTCATTTAATAATTTGAAAGATGTGAAGGTTATGATTATCATTATTTATATGTTTATCCATTTTGTATGTCTATTTTGTGATGTTTTGTTATACCATGTCTTTGGGAATGTTAACTTACATGGTATGTTTCGTTGTATTGTTTCTTTCTAATGATGTCAACTGAACATACATTAAACCATATCAAATGTCTAATAATACCTTTTATTTCTGTCTGGCATTGCTAATTAGACTCAAATTATTGGATTTTCTTTTTGACAGGTTCAAAAACATTGTGGGAAAAGAAGAAAATGTTGCTTACCAGCATTTTTTCCCACAGTGTTTTCAAAAGGCTTCTTCCTCAGGGTCGATAAAACTCAGGATTGCTAGGAGGACAGAAAAACATTATCAATTATTTAAGTGTTCTTTCTTGGACTCCTTAACAAAGATTGTTTGGTAGATCTACAGAGTGTTTCCATGACCTTAACCCTTTACAACACAATCCTAAGTTTTAAAGACCCTGGGAGAAAAGGCTTTGGCAAACAATATGGGATAAGGAGAAATGCTGGTAACCAGCATTTTCTCCTTTTCCCACAGTGTTTTCTACCATATCAAGACAAAGATCATCTTTTGAAGTACATTTGTCAGCTGCAAATGCTTTCAATTTGGTTCCCTGATTTGGTCTAGTTCTAGATCTAGTCCCAAATTTCTTGTATGATAAAGAGTAAACTCTTTACCACACAATGACAGTTTTAACACTTCTGGGAAATAAGACTTTTGAAAACATCATGGGGAAAGGAGAAAATGCAGGTAAACAGCATTTTCTCCCTTTCCCACAATGTTTTCTTACATTCCACGAACAAATCCTATCATTTGAGCAACATCTGTTGTCTGCAAATGCTTTGAATTTGGGCCAGTCTAAAATATTACCATATGGTAAAGGTTTAAATGCGTCATTTCGTAAAATAATTGGAATTCACTAAGCACACAGTTATTGGGTAAATGGAATATTTATCGTAGCTGGGTCAATGCACAGAATTTTGCACGTACCTTGTTTATTCGATCTTTGTATTTAGTAATTTTCCAGTAAATGATAACCAAAAATGAACTTTTGTAAAGGCAATCATATTGCAGAATAGAAAGGAAAGAAAATTACGACAACTTTTAGATCTGCTACATTAATCAAAATTTCATAAGAAAATCGAAGGGCGGGAAAGACAACATTTCAAAGCATGAAAATATGTAGTCCAAATATTTAGACGTATACATGCTTATTTACCTTTCAACATTTATCATCGGACATTTCACATTTTATTTTTCTTAGTGCATATGTAACACAATGAATGTCAAAATGAAAAATTAACGTATGGTTATAGGACTAGACAATATGCTCAAGTCAGACAATGCTAGGAGGACAGAAAAACATTATCAATTAGCCATGCTAGTAGATGTATTAACTTTCATTAATAAAATCTATAAGGATAACGAATAAATAACTAACTTACCTCACATCTCCAAAGTAAAACAAGCTTTTTCTGCCCTCGCACCTCCTTTGCGCCACCTCTCGTCAGATGGGTGCCATTTAACAGAGTAGTCATTACGTGGCCGGTTTTGATTGGTTGATTAAGAAATAACAATTAAAAAAATAGAAAAGTGGGAAAATTTTTCATTCATATAGCAAACCTCATAAAAAAAAAGGGGGCGGTCCCATTGCCTTAGTCTGATTTTACCTTTAACACTTCTTTTTTTTTTCCAAAGACTTACCCTTGATTAACTCAGACTGGTAGCTTATTAAAAAAAATATTTGTCAGACCGGTTACTTTTTTGGTACGTTGAAAATTGAGTAAAATACGCTGTGTTCAATACGGAATACCTCTAGAGCCATCGGCTTTGAATGTGTTAATTTAAAACACAGGTGAACGGCGAGCGACAGTGTAAATCCTGTATTGCACAGTAATATACTGAAAGGTAAACAACTTGTAATGTATTTTCAGTACCCCAGTCACGAATTCCATGCTGTGTACAAGTCATTTCAATACCAATATTAACATCCATAGTACCAATGGATAGCGGAAACATTATGCTACAAGAAAATCATGTCGCAATTTGAGCCATTTCAAGTTGCTAAGAAAAATCTAGCTCGAAACTGTCAAACAACCCAACTCGGAAGAGATCTGATTGCATTGAATCACGAAAATTTTCAAGAGATAAAACCCATTTTCAACGCGAAAAATGTCCGTTCTTATGCAAGGTGCATTTGAAGCCTACAAATTTAAAAGTATATCTGCAATGAAAATAGAACTTCAATATGTTTTTGTGTTGTACTAAGCTTTTTTTATTTGAAAATGTCCAGCCGTGTAAACAGTCATCCTTTATGGCCTACTAAGCATGCTTTTGTATCGCGTTTTCTCATTGGCCGGGTCCAGACACACCTTCATCGATAACCAATGAGAAAACGTTTTGAAAAACAAACCGAGCATGCGCAGTATGTCAAAATGGTAGGCAGCTGAGCGCAGGACAGATTTACCGATGAAAATAAGGATCGTACAGCCTATTCACATCAAACAGTTTAATGTTTCAGGTTTATACGCCTTATTATTGCTGGACCCGAAATGATACCTGTCAAATATTCAACGGCTTTCACGTTGAAAATGGGTTTTATCTCTTGAAAATTTTCGCGATTCAGTGCAATCAGATCTCTTCCGAGTAGGGTTGTTTGACAGTTTCGAGATAGATATTTCTTAGCAACTTGAAATGGCTCAAATTGTGACATGATTTTCTTGTAGAATAATGTTTCCGCTATCCATTGGTACTATGGACGTTAATATTGGTCGTAAAATAACTTGTAAACAGCATGAAATTCGTGACTGGGGTATTGAAAATACATTACGAGTTGTTTACCTTTCAGTATATTAGTGTGTAATATAGGATTTACGTTGTCGTCGCCGTTCACCTGTGATTTAAAACGCAATACATGGATCCGTGGCGATGAGATAAACCGATAGTTCGATGATGATAATGCGAAATCACGCAACTACGATTATCAAAACGCGACAAAGCGATGAAGATAAAGCGATACTACGATGGCGAAAACGCGACAATACGATAGTACGATGATGAAAGTGCGATATAATATCGTGTTTTCACCGTCGTACTGTCGCGTTATCACCATCGCACTATCGTGTTTTCATCATCGTAAAGTTTCGCGTTTTCACCATCGTACTATCGTTATTTCATCATCGTACTGTCGCATTATCACAATCGTACTATCGTATTATCATCATCGTGCTATCGCGTATTCACCATCGTACTATCGCGTTTCCACCGTCGTAATATCGTTTTCCGGTGCGCATGCGCATACACATTCAAAGGCGATTGCCCCAACGGTAAATCCGTATAATTCTACTACACTGCAATTTTTTGGGCCACGCTGAAAACTTGACGGGAAAATGAGAAAATTCTGGTTACCAGCATTTTCTTATTTCCCTCAAGGTTTGCAAAAGCATTTTTCCTTAAGATCCTTACAACTGTATGTTGTTGTGGGGGAAAGGGTTAACTTGTTTCTTTGTAGAAAAATAAGAAGATTAGCACATTAGTCCTTATCCTGCTCATTGCAATCATGGATTTATTTTGGGGAGTGTGTAGGGCAGGATCAGCCTGCATGTACGTGCAGTCTGATCTTGCTCTGCGCTCTCTGCTGCTCTGTCATTAATTTCTGTCAACGAAACCCCATCTATTGCCATTTAACAAACTGAAATCTGTGTAATCGCCAACAATTTAAATTCGGCAGGATAAGGGTTAATACATCTGAATTTTTGACGAAGACCTTTTTAATCAATTTCGCTGGGAAAATAAGTGTTATTTGGCGTGTTCCATTTGCCAAACTTTGAAATGTCTTTTCTTAAATTATTACAGCTAAAGAATGTGCGGTTTGTTTATTTGGGGTTTAATGCCGTTTTCAACATTATTTCAGCTATAATGCAACGGCCAGTGCACCTATCAATGATTCTTGGAGTTTCATTTATCAGTACATTGCAGAATATCATTTCCAAGCTGATAACCAGCATTTTCTCCATTTCCCACCATATTTCTATCCTATACAGGACAGAACTAAGATTTTGAGCTACATTTAATTTGTCGTCCGCAAATACTTAAAATTTGATCAAGTCAAAAATTGTGTTGTTTGGTAAAGAGTTACGATGGAACTCAACAAAACGTGTAGTGAGATCTAATTTTCCGGTGTGTTGTGAGATATTTTGGCTCAAACTGTCTCATCTCACGTAATGTCTCACAGAATATCCGACAATGAAGATTCAAGATCACTAAGCATGCCCTTTGCAGTCTCATCTTGACCTACAATGTCGATTTCACGTCTTCAAGTACTACAAAACCCCGAGTTTAAATGAACCTTAGAAATAAGGATTTGGAAAACATTGTGGGAAAAGGAAAAAATGCTGGTGACCAGCATTTTTTCCTTTTCCCATAATATTTTTTACCCGTTCTAAGACAAATTTGCCCACTTTTTGAACCACATTTAATCTGTCGTCTGCAAATGCTTTCAGTTTGGACAAGTATAAAATTTTGTCAGTGGGTAACTTGAGAGTAAATGTCCAGTATAGCGCTCTGTGAGTTAATAATTTCATCGTTAAAGAACCCATAACACTGAGCTATGAAAAACTCAACGGACATTTCCAGTGAATTGCGGCGGAAGTAATAAATGGAAATATCATTAAGATAGAACAATTTCCAGTTTCCCAAGTAAAAACAATGGAAAAAAGTAACAGAAATAACTTTTTATTTCACTCAGAAAATCTCAAAAACAGAGAGTTTGACCTTATGAGTTCCCAATCTGTTTAGATCTTCTGTCTGAAGAAAAAACATTATTGATTTTTAACCGTTAGATTGCCAATAAACCAAATGGATATTTTCATTCTAGAAATAAAGGAATAAGGCACAAATGAGAGCAACCTCAAGATTGGCTTTGTACATAATGTCTCAGCAAAGCAATCAGTATTATAAAAGATCTGGCTGCATATTTTATGCAGTCTGATTCCTTGAGGTTATTACATGGCTGATGAGTACGGAATACCGTTGAGGCAATCGCCTTTGAATGTGTATGCGCATGCGCACCGGAAGGCGATAGTACGGTGATGATAACACGACAGTATGATGGTGATAATTCGACAGTACGATGATGGAAACACGATAGTGCCATTATGATAACACGACAGTATGATGGTGATAACGCGATACTGCGATACTACGATGGTGAAAACGCGACAGTACGATGGTGAAAACACAATACTATATCGCACTATCGTCATCGTACTATCGTATTGTCGCGTTTTCACCACCGTGGTATCGCGTTATCGTCATCGTACTGTCGCGTTATCATCAATGTAGTTGTGGTATTTTGCGTTATCATCATCATACTACCGAGTTTTGCGTTTCAAATTAACACATTCAAAGGCGATGGCCCTAACGGTATTCCGTAGTTCAACCCTCTGCTGTTTTTTTGCTGACAAAGTGGGAGTTTTGCGGAGCCTTGTCTGTAAAAGGATGTCCAATGGCCTTTACAGTAAGGCAGAGAAAGAGGCATCATGAGCGATGAACGTTTTTGCAATTCCACCCAAAACACAAAGTTCTAACCTCGAAATAATCTGAGAAAAAAGAGACTCTTATCAATCGTACATAGACCATGTTTCTTGATAAGGGCACTGACAGTAATTAGTTCCCAAAGAAATAGTTATGTTACACTCACTTTCTCAAGAAATGACCACATTAAGATAGCATATATATTTTAGACTGTCTTTTCATAATCTACTTTGAGTAGCAACGAGGCTCTCATTGTTAACATCCTATGGAGTCACGTAAGCAAGCCTCCGACCTTGTACTGCTTCTGATCTCGTTTTCTGGTTTGTGACACAAGTAGTATAATAAATACCCGTTGTAGCTCACCCCCCTTATACACGCACGATTGCTTAACAAAATAATCCGTGGTTAAGTGAGCCAGCTAATTTAAGTTGCGCAAGCAATTATGCATTTACCCGTTGCTTAACAAATCCCCCCACACTTAACCAACAAACCCATGATTAAGCATATAGCTAGCCCTTATACATCAACAATATAATTAACAATTTTATGTAACATTAACATGCTCATAAAATTATGATATAATGGGTTAATATATCTATCACATTAAGTTCATGAATGAAAATGTCATAACCCTTTTATCAATCATTTTCACCTTAATTCAATTTGTTCATAATTTTTTTATTTAACCAGCTAGTCGACCAACAACCTAGCCATCTAACCAACACATCACTTAATCAGTTTTTTGCTTAACCCCTGATCAGGTTGTGGAAGGAGAAAAATGACAGTCAGCTAACCGGCTAACCAACGCACCACTTCATCAGTTACTCGTTTAACCCACGCATGGCTAACCAGTTACTCTCACATTAAGTTTATGAATAACTATTAGCCTTAAGATTTTATAAAAAAAATTTTTATTAAATTAAAATTAAAAAATTTTAAAAATATAAAATACTTAACCTTTTATCAGGTTAAATATTATGGCAACAATGAGTAGATATACACAAATACAAACCTAAAACCATAGCCCAAGATGATATTTAAGGCAAACCCAGATGTTGAGAGTAAGGGTTTTTATTATTAAAAAATTTACTTAATTAAAAATTTTAAAAAAATTAAAAATTTAAAAATAAAAAAATTGAAAATTTTATTTTTAAACTTAAAAAATAATATATACATAACAAACGTGTATAAAATAAGAAAACATGAGTGTATTAAATAAAATTAGTAAAGAGTTTAAAACAGAATTAATACTTATTTTACATAAGAAAAAATATGCTAATGATCATATTTTTAACGGTAACAAACTAATATTTAAAAAATTCATTGTTAGGAAAGGTCATCATAAATGGCATAGAATCATGAAAGGAGCAATGTATTATATATTTAGTGAAATATTTGAAGATTATTTTTCTAAATTATTTTTAAATGCTTATATGGAAGTTGGAGTTACAAATATAATATGGTGATGAATATAATTGTTATTTAAGAATTCACAACACAGATAATAATTTTTTAAGTAAGTTTGATAGAATGACAATAATTTTAGCTAATGATGTGAACGCAGGGTATGAACGCCATAAAATTTTTATATATCTGCAATAGGAAGCACACAAGAGTGTTTTTAACTTAATTACAAGTTAAAACCACTAAATTTAGTTTAAAAAAAATTTTTTTTTTTTTTCTAAATTTCATAAAATAAAAATTGAAATTTTCTTTGTTATATCATGCAACAATATAGGTAAGATGAGTGAAACAAGCAAACTTACTAGTGAAGAAATAAAAAAAACTTCGTGACGCGTATGAATTTTTCCCATATGCAAATGAAGAAGAAATGGATTATATAGAAGATAAAATTCAAGAAGATCACATTAGTATTTTAATATCAGAAACTGATGAACTGAGAAATGAAATGATAATGAAAGTGGATAATTTGATTGACGAAGTAATCGATGATTCTAAAAAACAAATTAATGATGAATATTGTATCGATGAAGAAGAATTAAAAGATTTAGTTGAATGTCGTGTTTCATATTTAGAAAAATGTTTTAACATTAAAAAGCTTAGAAAAATTAAAAAAAAAATATATATATCCCCCAAATTTAGAAAAATTTATTAAAAAAATAACTGTTAATTTAATATAAATATTTAACCTATTACCAGGTTAATTATTTAACAAATATTTCTTTATTTTAAATCAAATAATTGCTTAACCTTTTTCCAGGTTAAATTTTTATTAAAATTTTTTATAAATTTTTTATAAAATAAAGATTGAAATTTTTTTTTGTTCATTAAACAACAATATAGGTAAGATGAGTGTGATAAATAGAATTAGCAGAGATTTTAAGAATAAGTTAAAAGCAACATTAAAAGAAAAACAAGATTTTTATTTAAATTCAAATGGTTTAATGTATAAGAAAAAACTAAAATTATCAAAAGATGATATAAATTATGAAACTGTTTTAACTAAACTTAGTTCAAAATTATTATATATTTTTAGTAAAGCAAAAAAAGAAATTGAAGAAAGAGAAATGGAATGGCTTAAATTAGGTGTATTTATTGATTGGTTTTATAAAGAAAAAGGTATTTATATGACATCTTTTAAATCATTTTGTTTTAGTAAAAATGATATTTTATATAAATATCTTTATTATGTTGAAGGTTTAGCTGATGGAGGAAATTGTTTTATAGAAAAGGATCCACATCGCAAATTACGTTTTATGGTTTATGAACAATCAAGAATCAACAATGAAGATGAAGAAAGTGAACAAGATGAAGAAAGTGAACAAGATGAAGAAAATGAAGAAAATGAAGAAAGTGAAGAAGAGTTAACTGAACACTATCAAGAAATGTTAGATGAATATAATCGAGATATACAACAAGGAATATTAGAAGATGCAAATGCACCAGATAATTCGCTTAATATGTCCGCGAATGAAATAGCAGAAATAAATAGAAGAATGTTTGGTGATGGTGAATTAATAGTAACCAGTGGTAACTTTGGTATTGAAAGAGTTACTAGAGTTGAAGGAGATCGTGAAGAATTAGTTTATTCATTTTTTAGAGATGGGTCTTTAGAAATGATACCTACAGGAGAAGATGGTCGTCTAATAATAAATGCTCCTCAACCACAACAACCCCCGCAAAACAGAGAAACCTATTACGAAGAAAAATGTGTTATTTGTCTTGATTTACTGCCTGATATAATATTTTGTTCTTGTGGACATATATGTATGTGTGATGGTTGTTACGTAAAATATGTCAAAAATGATTGTCCAGTTTGTAAAGAGAGAAGTACAAATATAAGAAAAATTAAAATTTAAAAACAAATTTAAATATTTAACCTTTTTTACTAGGTTAAATACTTTTACAAGTCCAACTCTACCAATATTGACAAATACGAGTTTTTTGCATTAGAGTGGCTAGACTTTGTTATAAAGTTTATAACATCACATTGATTTACCTCTAAAGGTTGAGGAAAAACTACACAACTACATTTTTCTCGAGCATTTTTTATTATGGAGTAGTCAACCTGTTCAACTCCGTTTATGGTTATATTAACTTTTACCTCTTCCGGCAAAAACCTATCACCTTTAGTAACCATTAAAGATCCTCTTATAATTCTACCAGGGGCAGCCATACAATAACCTCCAATCCCATGATCCTTTCCAGAGCTTCCATTACCGAAAGAAAACTCATAATCACCGTCTGTTAATGGCCCTTTTTCCTCAGCATGAATGCTTATAATGGGTTTAGGACTTAGTTTTTTATCCACGTAGGATTTTGTTGCTAAATCTCTTTCTTCTACAGGTGACGCAGCGTTTTTTATAGAAAAACCTTTAAGGTCTATGTCGGCTATTGCTTTAAAGCTTCCATTTGGTCTTTTTACAATAGCACCTCCATTATCAACATAATTTTTATTGGCAGCAGCGTCTCGATCTGTAGGATTTGGTAAGCCGGTGATTGAGTGACCGTTCATAACTATGCTACCAGCTGCTAAAAAAGACCCAACATGGTTTTTTGTTAAAGCCTTATCACCTGCGGTAGCCTCATCCACAACTGTATCTACGTAAAACTTATTTGCAACATCCTGCGATTTTACAGGTTCTTTAACATCCGTTAAAGTATATCCTTGTATATTTATATCCGCAATAGCGGAAAAACTTTCATCTGAATTTTTTACGATAGCACCACCATTATCAACATAAAACTTATTAGCGGCTTCACTTGGTTCATCAGGTTTACGTATGTTTCTTATTTTATTAAAACCCATGTTTAAATAACCTGGCATAATGTATCCCCCATTTTCTTCTAACAACCCTGAGTTGCTATCAACGTAACTCTTAGTTGCAACATCCTGTGGATTTACTGGATTACTAACCCTCGTTAGCGTGTTGCCATTCATATTTATAGAACCAGTAACAGTGGTTGTTCCATCTTTACGTAAAAAAATATTACTTATGTAAGCGAGTGATACACCATCACCACTTGTTTTAACCTCATCCATTCCTCCAAATTTATCAACAGGCATTTATTTTTAAAAAAGTTTATTTAAAATATCTTGGAAATTAACCCGATTATTTAATTCCTTAAGAACGTATAAACATGAATGACCACAAAATACATCATTTAAATTTTGTAATTGATCAGAATTGTAACATATTGGACTTTTTAAATAATCTCTAACTTCGAGAGGTGGTTGAATACCATAACTATCAAAATAAATTTTATATTTTCCATTTTTAAACCAAGCAACCCAATGAGTGCCAGGTCCGCCCGAATCATCTAAATTTAATATTCCGCATTCATTTTTCCTACTTTTTTTAGGTAAAGTATCTCTTAAAAATACTCCTCTAAAATTTTTTATTTTTAATTTTTTTACAGCATCCTCAAGTTCAAAATTACTTAAAGGTTTGTTTGGTAAAATTATATTATCAAATAAAATATCTTGCATTTTTTATATATTAAATATTTTCAATAGCACTATTATCAACCCATGAATTAAACTCATCGGGGTAACCTTTCCACTTTACGAGAGATTTCTTTTTTCCCTTTTTAATAACCTTTTCTATCCTATACAACTCCTGTCTCGTTTTTTGTAGTTCAGGTTCATAAAAGGTTCCTTTTATTTCTTTTCCATTTAAATCTTCAATTTTATATGTTACAGGTGATGTATATTTTCCTTCTGTAACTGTAAAAACCTCTTCAGTCCATCTTGTGGTATAACCTTTTTCAAAAGTCTTTTTCTTTTTACTTATCCTTATTTTGTCTCCAACAGAAAACTTTGGTTCGATATCTTCTTTCACTCGATTATAATCAGGATACAATGTTCTCCAAACTTTATTTTCATTCTTCTTTTTACTTGCATCAACTGGTGTCATCCTAATAGAAGAATGTCTCGTGTTGTTATATTCTTTAACAAGATTTGGTAACACGTTAATATAAACGTTTGTTGAGTGAGCAGAGAAATACTTCCACATTTTTTCTTTCATTGTTCTAATCCATCTCTCAACAATGCTCGATTTTTCCTCGTTTTCAGTGGAATATAATTCAATCAAATCTTTAACTTCTTTGTTATAAAACTCTTTACCTTTATCCACCCACATTTTTTCAGGTTTTCTTTCCTTAAAAATACTCTTCAGTGCAATAGAAACAGATTTTCCTGTTTTATCTTTTAATGGTATCAGCCACCCATATTTTGAAAAGATATCAATGACAGCAAGAAGATATTTTACACCACGATTAAATTTAGAAAATGCTTGCATATCTACTAAATCTGCAGCCCATATCCTATCAATACCATTTACTCTAACTCTTCTTTTCTTAAATTTTCTTTTTACGGGTTTATGTAATTCTTCCGATAAATTTAACATATCTAAATTTTTTTTTTAACTCCCATTCCAAATTTAGCCTTTGTTCCAATTAATGATGGAACTAAACCACGTTCCATTCTTTCCCTAATTGAAGGATTATAAATCCCCTTTAACTCTTTAAGCATATTTTTATCGCAAACAGCATTTCTTGTAGCAGTATCATTATGTTTAAGATAACATACATCATGATGATATGCTGCTTTATCAACACGATTTACAGGTTTTGACCATTTTTCAGGCGTTAAATCAGGATTTAATCTTTTCTTTAACTTGGTACCAGGTCCAGTAAAATTATGACCTGGTAAGTGCATTTCAACAGGTAAGTTATTGATCATCTTGTTTAAAAGAGATCCACCTTTTGCGAAAAATTGAGTTTTAGTTGTACCACAAATCACGCATTTACCCCTTTTCATATTTCTTACCATTTTTACTTACAGTTTTTTCAATGTCTGATGTTTCTGTTTGTTTTTTACACTTAACGCAATACATTTTTTAAATTAAATTAAATTTTTTAATTTAAAATGGATATTGTCAATTTGTCATGGAATGAAACATTAGCGAGAAGATTTAACCATCCACTTTTACCTAGAAGTATCAGAGGATTAATAGTTGGAAAATCAGGTTGTGGTAAAACAACTCTTCTTCTTAATCTTTTGTCATGTCCCGAATGGTTAGATTACAACAATTTATACATTTTCGGTAAAAGCTTGTTTCAACCAGAATATCGAATACTTAAAAAGGCATTTGAGGAAAAAATACCAAAAGAATATATATTAAGACTGTTTTCACTTAAGGATGATGTACAAAAAAATGGTGTTTCACCCACAGTTTTAGTTGAAGAATGGGCTAAAACAATTCCAGAGAGATCAGATATCAATTGCGAATTTTTTGAATATGCTAGCGATGTACCTGATCCAAGAAATTTAAATGTTGAAAATAAAAACTTAATGATTTTTGATGACTTACTTTTGGAAAAGCAAAACAAATGCGAAAATTACTACGTTCGTGGTAGACATAGTAACGCTGATTGTTTTTATCTAGCACAAAATTATTTCAGATTACCACGTCAAACAATTAGGGAAAATGCAAACTTAATATGCTTGTTCCGACAAGATTTAAAAAATCTTAACCATATTTATAGCGACCATGTAGGAGATGATATGACTAAAACCGAGTTTATCAATTTTTGTAAAAATTGTTGGGAAAAACCTCATGGTTTTGTTGTGATTGATTTAACCAATAGTAAAAACAATGGTAAATACAGAGAAGGATTTGACAACTTTTACATACCGAAAAATTATAAAGATTACTATTAATTTAAAATTGAAATAAACTTAAGAAGATTTTAAAAAATAATATATAGAGAGAAAGATGGCTTATTATAGTAACACTTTTGGATTTTCTAGTAATAATCTTCATGATTTAAGTTTGGAAGATATTTTATTACTTAAAGAGCAAAAAATAGAAGAAATACCTGAAAAGGTTGAAAAAACAACGGCAAGTAATTGTAAAAAAAGAATTATTGAACTTAAGATAAAAAAAGATTTCGAACTTTTTGTAAAGGATAAAAAAGACTTAAGTGAAAAAGATAAATATTTACTTTTTATTAAAGACTATATTACAAAAAGTAACTTACAAATAGAAAAATTTGTTGATATTTTAAAGAGTGAAAAAATAGATAAAACAAATAAAAAATATAGGAAAATTAAGGAAAAAATATTACCTAACATAAATAAAATTTTAGAAATAAGTTTTATATTCAGCATAAATACTAGTAAAAAATTTAGTAATAACTACTTTAAAGATTGTAGACCACATGAATTTTTTAAACAAAAAGATTTTAAATAAAAATATACTTTAACCAAAAAAAGATATATTTTTACCCGCTATATTAGCAACTTTTTTAACATCTTAAAAGATGGAAGATTTACTAAAACAAATAGTAAAAAATACAGATAGAAAATCATCATTTCAAGTAATCGTTAGTGACCACAGCACAACTTTTACAACAAGATTTATACCACCACTTCAACGTGATCGTGACAAAAAATACGAAATAGCTTTAGTCAACCTAGAAACGTATTACTCATTTCCAAATATTGACTCAAGCAACAACATTTTCGTTTATTCATCAGACAATGGAGCAACATGGACAAAACTAAAAATTCCTGAAGGATCTTATGATTTAGTTGATATTAACGTCTATATTCAACAAGAAATGAGAAAAAAAAGGTCATTATGATTTAGTTAACGAAAAATACATGATTAATATATCAGCAAACACAAATACGTTAAAATCTGTTCTAAATGTTGAAAATGGATATCAGGTTGATTTTAACCAACAAAGATCCATAGGTAAAGTTTTAGGATTTAACAAAGCAAAATATACTGAAGGATTTCACGAATCAGAAAAAGTAGTAAATATATTAAGTATTAATAGCTTACTTGTCAATATTGATATAATCAGTGGTAGTTATCTTAATGGATCACAAAAGAATACAATTTATAGCTTTTTTCCAAATGTTGCACCTGGATATAAAATTATCGAATCACCTGTCAACCTGGTATACCTACCTTTAACGATAGATGAAATACACGATTTAAATGTAACAATCACTGATCAAGATGGAAACGTGTTAAATCTAAGGGGGGAAACCTTGACAATTAGGTTTCATATAAGAGAATCGAGGTAAATATATAAAAATGACAGATTATATTACAGCTAAAGTAAATATATCAGAAGGACAAAAGAAAAAGTTACAACATGCAATTAAATCTGGTTGTCCGGTAAGTATTCGATTAAATTTTAACGACTTACAAGGTGAAGATATAATTGCATTGACTAAATCACAAGCAAATAGATTAAATAAAGCGTTTAATGCAGGAAAAGGCGTTACTATTAAAATGACCATAAAACAACTTAAACACAACATGAAAGTAGAAGGTGGATTTCTTGGAATGTTAGCAGGATTAGCATCATCAGTTTTACCCACGTTAGCAAGAACCGTATTACCTGCTTTAGGAGTTGGTGCTTTGTCTGGTTTGGCGTCAACAGGAGTACAAAAAGCAATGGGTAACGGTCTATATCTTAAGAAAGGTGGATGTATTTGTCAAGTAGAAACCGATGGAAAAGGATTATATCTTGAACCATACACAGGTAAAGGATTAAAATCATCAGGAAATGGTCTTTACTTAAAACAAGGAGGAAAAATTTATGATGGAAAAGGTATTCTTCTTGGACCAAACAGCCCATTTAAAAATATTCCTATATTAGGAGCAATATTATAATTAAAAAAAATATGAATTTACATAAATTTAAAGTTGTTACACCTAAAACATTTCAACCGAGAAATATTTTTTGGAAACCTATCGTGGTAAGATATCCACCGAGAAAGATTAATCCTACTACTTGGGAAATTTATACACAAAAACCCTTAACATTAAAACCGGGTGAAACAAAAACAATAATATTAAGTTTCGGTTTTGAGATGGGTAAAGGATCAATTTTAATATCGCTTTCACAAGATTTAAAAATTATGGGATTAAATCTGTTAAATGAGGTTATCCTGGAAAGCGTTGCAGATGTTGTTACGTCAATTACAAATCCAACCACTAAACAGGTAAAAATTGATGAAAATATTTTTTTGTGTCGTCTTTACTTTTCTATTTAAAAAATTGTTGTTTTTTAATAAAATGGAACTATCAGAAAAGATTTATCCGAGCATAACACCAAATGCACCTGTATTAGATGACAATGGTCAATCCTTCAGGTTACAAAAAATATCAGAAATTCAACCATTTCTCGAAAATGAAGTAAAAGTTAGAGAACAGTTAACAAAAAAAAATACTTAAAGATGAGTAAATGGGTAGACAATATTGAAGCCGGATTAACTGCTGCAGCATTAGGAGCAGGAGCCGGTGGTATCGCGTTACTTTCAACCGTTGTTGCGATTCCTGCATCAATTGCGTTAGAAGGTGTTGCATTGACTATTGGTTTTACCGCATTGATAGGTAAGTTTCTGGTTAGAAGAACCAGAACTAAATCTGAAAAACATCTTCAGATTAAAATGTTAGCCGATTCAAAACTTGATACATTAAATACGCATATATCCAAAGCTATCAGTGACAACAAAATAGATCATTCGGAATTTACGTTGGTAATGGATGAATTGGAAAAATATAAAGCTATGAAGGAAGAAATTCGTGCAAAAAATAATAAAAAAAAAAGCAAGATAGAGGAACAAAACAGCTTAATAGAGAAAGGGAAACGGGAAGCAGGGGAAGAATTCCGGAAACTTTTGGAAAAAAGAAATGGTGGCCCTCTCCCATATTAAAAGTACCAAAATTTAAGTTCTCTTGTGCTTGTGAAATAGACAACACTAATTAAATTAAATAATTTTTACTTAAAAAAATATGTCATATTTAAAAGTTAAAGATCCGCAATTAATAAAAGATTATCTCGTAGGAAAAAAACTTGTTCGTGATAGGTTTCTTAGTGAAAGAACCGGGGATATTGAACTACAACAAGATCTTTCAAAATTTTTTAGACCTATTACTCAATCACAAAAAGATGTACAAGAAGAAGCAACTAAAAAGATTACCGCGTCACAATTAGATACAGCAAGAAGAATTACTGAGGGATTGGCACCTATTAGGGAGGGGATTAGACAATTACCGGGAGCAATTTCTCGACCACAACAGACAGTTCAATTCACAGGTTTAGTAATGCCAAAAGAGGAGCAAACAAAAGATATTCCTATTAAAATAGGTGAAGAAGCAGAAAGCTACAAGGCTAAAGAAATAATATTTGATAAAATACAGGAATATGCAATAAAAAACGAATTTGAAGAAACAGATGGTATAACAAAAGATGAAAAGAATAATTATTGGTTAGGAGATAGTCCTTTTAACCTAAGTGCTGATGAACAAAATACATATATTAATATTGGTAAAAAAAAAATATCTTTATTCAGATGGATTAATGGAATTGATTTTTTCTAAAAATCCAAAATATTATAATGAAACGGATTTTGGCAAATTATCAAGAAATTATGCAGATTAGCAATGCTATTTACAAGGACAACAACCCTAAAAGTGTTTATCCAAAGGGTAACTACCGTGGTAACAAATGGAAACTACTTGAGCCTGTTTGGAATGAAATTAAAAAACATAGGTTAACTGCTGATCCTACAAAAATAACAACACCATCATTTAGTCCATTTAGAATGGGTAAACCTTCAATGATAGAAAGATTAGTTTCACTAAAAAAATCAAGTAGTAAAGAATCAAAAGGAGCCACAGGAGGACCACCACCAGCAACTGATCCCTTTTCTGGATTTGGGTTAAAAACCATAGTAATACCATCTGATCCAAATGCACTATTAGAAAGGTTTGATCTCTTAATGGCTAGTAAAAATGCTGGTAACACAGGAGTTAAAAATGAATTAGTAAGTATTTGTGATGAACTAAAAAGACAACATGTATTAAATGCAAAAAGTTATAAAAAACTAATGTCTATACTATAAAATGATTACATCGCATAAAAGAGGATTTGAAAGAAATTATGCTTATGGTGGAGCAGGAATATTTGATACATTAGCTAATTTCCTTACAAGAATTTTTACTAGTAGTGCTGCTAAACAAATTGCGAGTTCAGCGGTTGACGTGGGTAAAAGTGTGGCCAAAGAAGGGGCTAAAAAAGCTTTAGAGATTGGAAAGACTGCTGCGGTTGATGCAGGAACCAAACTGGTTAACAGGGTGTTAATGCCAAAATCTAAAAATATTTTAGAAAAACATATATAAAATCCTATGCCGGTAGTTCAACCAACAACGCAGAATGTTAGTAGTTTAATAGATGGTAGTGGGGTTAACATACAAAAATTAGTAAGAAAATTAAATAAAAAAGGTAAGGGAATTAAAGTAATATAAGTAATTTCAATATTAGATAAAAAAATAATGCAAACGTTAAAATTAAAATTTAGATTAACAGAATATGAAAAACATAACACAAAACGAGTTGGTATTCTTAATGCTGTCTTAAAAAATTGACGATGAATGTGAAATTGTTGAGGTAATTGATACTGAATATGACTCTAAAAAAGTTGTTGTTAAGTTATCTTCTGAAAAAGCTGATATTGTAAAAGATTTTGAGGATGATGTAAATATCTATCTTGAAGAAAAAGAAATACCACAGGTTACCATTCTTTACGGAAATAAAATTTATATTAAAATGAAGAAAAATCTTAACGTTAATAAACTTAAATCTATTGAATTTAAAAGCGTTTTTGTCAATGATGAAAACAAACCATTCCCTCAAATATGGATTGAACAATTATAATTTGACTTAAAAATTATAATTGTATATTAAAAAATTACGATAGATGGATATTTTAAACGTTAAAGCTCCAATCTTAAAAGATGATTCTATTGATGATTATGAATACTTTGAGTATGAACCTATTCTTGGTACAAACATAAACAACCCTGGGGGTAATATTAGGATTGACATATTAAACAAAGATATTTTTTACCATCCTTCCGAATCATATTTAAATTTTGAAGGACGACTGTCAAAATTAGATGGAACACATTATGATAGAGCTGATGCTGGTGATATGGTTACGCTAACAAACAACGCAATGATGTATCTGTTTAAGAGTATCAGGTATCAACTTGAAGAACAAGATATAGAATACATAAATTACCCTGGCCATGTAAGCACAATGCTGGGATTGTTAAAATACCCTGATGATTTTTCTAAATCTCAAGGTTTAAACCAACTTTGGTATAAGGATACCACGAGTTTAGCAGAAGCTGCTAATACAGGTTTTAAGGTAAGAAGAGATTGGATTTTTAGTCCAGGAAATCCAGTTGTTGATAACGATATTGGTTCGTTTAATTTCTTTGTACCATTAAAACATATATTTGGTTTTTGTGAAGATTACAATAAAGTTTTATATGGTATGAAGCAAACACTTACATTAACAAGAACTAATGACGATGATGCAATCTTTAAAGAGGGAGCGGTTGATCCTGGGCGTGTTACGCTAAAAAAAGTAAGTTGGTTTATGCCACATGTATTACCAGAACTTGGTAACAGGTCAGAACTTTTAAAATTTATTGAAAAGAAAGAAAAATTTCCTGTTGGGTATAGGATGATACAATCAGATACCATAGCGGTTCCTCGAGCTACAAGTTTTGCTTGGAGACTATCAAACAAATCATCACCAGAGGTACCACGTTTTATAATTGTTGGTTTTCAAATTGGTGTTGATGCTGTTAATAATGGTAAGCAAAACATGAACCCAGCTATATTTAACCACTTAAACGTAATAAATATTAGTGCTGTGTTGTCTTCAAAAAGATACCCAGCATATGCTGATGCTGCTTCATTTAGGAAAAAATTTTATAACATGGATGAATTGGTATCAAACCCTAATATTTCTCCCGCAGATTATAAAAATCTTTTTCCTTTGTTTGTTTTTGACGTATCAAAGCAAAGTGAAAGAGTGAAATATTCTATAACTGATATACATATTAGAGTAAATTTTTCTGCTAATCCTCCTGAACGTGTTGAAGCATTTGCTGTTTTACTTAGTGACAGGTTAATTAACTTCCAGAGTGATGGAAATAAAATGAGTGTAGTATATTAAGTAATTTTTTTATGTTATAAAAAAAATGCTAAAAATTGTGGATTTAAAAAAGATTTTAAAAGAAAACGATATTAAGTTTTATTCTTACTGGAACAAGAAAAAGTTAGTTGAAGTTGCAAAGAAGCATGGGTTATACCCCGAGGAAGAAAATAAAAAAGGATTAAAGAAAATTCGTAATTATGATAGATTAAAAGATATTGCGAAAAATCCAAAGAAAGTTACAATTAAGAATGTTGAAGCTGAAGAAGTGGAAACATTTCCATCAATTTACAAAGCAAGTAAATTTATTGATAGATGTCCTCAAACGATAGAAAATTGGAATGGAAGGGTTTGGAATGGAAAATATAGAATTGACATTCAATAATTTTATTATGAAAAAAAAATTCATAATAAAATTAAAATTGACTTAAGGATATATTTTATATTTTAAAAAAAGTAAAATGAATATCAATTATGATTTATACAAAGTGGAAGGATTAAGGGGTTTAGCAAGGGAAAGGGATTAAGGGGTTATTCTCGTTTAAGGAGAGCGGATTTAATTCAATTTTTAAATAATTGGGGCAACCCCATATTGGATACAAGAGTTAAAAACATAAATGCTCCAGTATTACAACCTGCCATAGCTCAACCATTACCATCAACATCAAAACCTATTACACAACCAACTACTTCAGTTAATGATTTGTTAAGAAGTTTAGAAAATGTTAGAGCGTTACCTTCTAGTATTTCTCCTGAAGTAAAAGCGCTTAAAGATAAAATTAATGATATATATAGTAAAGTAAATAAAATAAAGGTAATAAAGGAACGCTCAGCTCTTAAATCATGGGCAGAAGAACATAAAATAGAAGGAATTGCTGTTTCAACTCCTGATGAGTTTTTTGCATTGGCACAACCATCTATAGTAAATGCTTTAAGAAAAAATCGTGGGACTAAAGTAAAAATGAATCTTCAATGTTATATGAAAAGGGGTGAGGGGGATAATGAACAAAAAATCATAGCTAATTTTTCTTCTGATATAAATGAAATTAATTTAGATGGAACTAATGTAACTGATTTATACTTTACTATGGTAGATAGAATTTTAGAAAAATTTGTTAATTTTTTAAAACAGGGTAGCGGTTGGGTATTTGATAGTATAATACATTTAAAGATACATACGGTAGTTTATGACCCTTTAATAGCTTCAGGATATATTCCTCTTCCAAAATGGATTGCAAACAAAAAAGCGTGTATTAATATGAAAAATACAGATAACAAATGTTTTTTATGGTGTATTTTAAGATATTTATATCCAAAAGACAAAAATTAGGAAAGAATTGATAGTGATTTAAAATCAAAAGAAAATAGCTTAAATATGAAAGGAATTACATATCCTGTTTCATTTCAAGATATGGATAAGTTTGAAAAACAAAATCCAGAAATTGGCATTAATGTTTTTGAATATGATGAAGCAAAAAAAATTAAGCGTATCAGAGCAACAAAAAGTTTAAGAAAAAATCATGTAAATTTACTTTGGATTGATGATGGAGAAAAAACACATTATGTTTTAATAAAAAATATTAATGCTTTACTAAGAAAGCAGGTAAGTGATAACAGTGGTATTGAATATTGTATGCTTTGTATGGGTCATTTTGGTAGTAAAAAACTTTTAGAAGATCATTTAAAACTTTGCTCTGATCATGAACCTGTTAATATAAAAATGCCTGACCCGGGAACCATAATACAATTTAAAAATCACAAAAAGAAAATTAAGGTGCCTTTTGTTGTTGATGGTGATTTTGAATGTGTATTGGAACCTATAGAAAACAATGAAAAACCAAGTCAAAAAGAAAGTTACACTATTCAAACACAAAAACATGTTCCTGTTAGTTTTTGGTATCTCATTAAATGTTCTGATGATGAGCTTTGTCCTCCTATATTAAGAAATTATACAGGAAAAGATGTTGAACAAAAATTTATTGATATGTTAACTAAAGATATTAAAGAATTACATAAAAAATATTATCAAAATCCAGTGTCAATTAAGATAACAGAAGATGAAGAAAAATCACATAAAAGAGAAACACATTGTTGGTTATGTGAAGAAAAATTTACTCATAAAAATTATAAAGTAAGAGACGATTGTCATTTAACTGGTAAATATAGAGGTACCGCTTGTAATGAATGTAATCTTAAAGCAAAAATTCCAAATTTTACCCCTGTTTATTTTCATAATTTAAGTGGTTATGATGCTCACCTTTTTATTAAGTTTCTTGGTAAAAAAGAAGGACGTATTTCATGCATACCAAACAATGAGGAAAAATATATAAGCTTTACTAAATATGTTAATGTTGGAAAAAATAAATCTCATCAAATAAGGTTTTTAGATAGTTTTAAATTTTTAGCGACCAGTTTAGATGAACTCTCATCAACTTTAAGTAAAGACCAGTTTAATATTTTATCAAGATATTTTACAAAAAAAAGAAGAAATAGAATTAGTTAAAAGAAAAGGAGTTTTTCCTTATGATTGGTTGGATTGTTTTGAAAAATTAGAAGAAACACAACTACCACCAAAAGAAAAATTTTATTCAAGTTTAAACAAAGAACATATTAAAGATGAAGATTATGAACATGCATTAAATGTTTGGGAAACTTTTAATATGAAAACGTTTAAGGATTATTTAGAGCTTTATAATAAAATAGATGTTTTGCTTTTAGCTGATGTAATAGAAAACTTTAGAGATATCAGCCTTAAAAATTTTGGTTTAGATCCTGCTTGGTATTATACTTTGCCTGGTTATGGATATGATGCAATGCTTAAGATAACCGGAATAAAACCGGAACTAATATCAGACCGAGATCAACTTTATTTTGTAGAAAAATTAAAAAGGGATGGGGTTAGCATGTGTAGTAAAAGATATAGTAAGGCTAACAATAAATATATGGGTGACGCATATGATCCAACTAAACCATCAAAATATTTATTATATATAGATAAAAACAGTCTTTATCCTTGGGCTATGAGCAAACCATTACCTATAGGCGGTTTTAAAAATATGACTGATGAAGAATTAAAAAATTGGAAAAATTACCCATGCTTTTTAGAGGTTGATTTAGAGTATCCTGAAGAGTTACATGATGAGCATAATGATTTTTCATTAGCACCAGAAAGGCTAAAAATAGGAAAAGTAGAAAAATTAATTCCAAACTTAAATGATAAAAAAAATTATGTTTTACATTATGAAGCTTTAAAAACTTCCTTAAAATTAGGATTAAAAATTTAAAAAATACATAGAGGGATTAAATTTGAAGAAAGTACCGATATTAAAAAATATATTGATTTATGTGCAGATTTAAGAAAAAAAGCTAATGAAGAAAAAAATGATTTTCAAGAAAAATTATTTAAGTTAATGATGAACGCTGTTTTTGGTAAAACTATGGAAAATATAAGAAACAGAGTAAATATTGAATTAGTTAATGACACAAATAGCTATCGTTTTAAAAAGCTGGCCGCAAAACCAAACTATCACCATACTACAATTTTTTCACCTGATTTAGTTGCTGTTCATACAAAAAAATTAGACTTAACAGATGATAAACCTGTTTATTTAGGCGTAAGCATACTAGATATTAGTAAAACATCAATGCAATTAGATTTTTATGATCATTTTAAAAAAATATATGGTGAAAAAGTAAGGATGTTATATACAGATACAGATAGTTTTATACTTGAAATTGAAACTGAAGATTTGTATGAAGATTTGGCAAAAGATGCTGATACAATGTATGATTTTAGTGGTTACCCAAAAGAGCATCCATTGTATAGTGAAAAAAATAAAAATGTATTAGATATGTTTAAGGATGAATTAAATGGTGATATTATGACTGAATTTGTTGGTTTAGGTGCAAAAAAATATTCTTATAAAAAATTACCTATAAAAAGAGAAGAAAAAACTAAAGATAATCCAAAACCAAAGCCAATTTTAGATAAAAATGGAAAATTACAATGGGAAGATAATGGTAAAGATGAAGATATTGAAGGCAGAAGATGTAAGGGGGTAAAAAAGTCTGTTGTTAAAAATGAAATAAGATTTAAAAATTATATGGATTGTTTGAAAACAGGAAAAGATTATTATAGGATTATATGGGTGGTATAAGAAGTTATGGGCATAAATTACGCACCGAAGAAATAAACAAAAAAGCATTAAGTTCTGAAGGTGATAAAAGGTATATATTAGAGGATGGAGAGGATACATTAGCTTTAGGACATCGTAAAATTAAAAATAAATTAACTGAAGAAGAGAGAAAAAATATGAGCAACAAGGGGCAAGACCAAAAACATATTAAAATATTTAACCTAGTAAAAAGGTTAAATATTTAAACTTCTTTAAAAAACTCACCTAACTCCTTAAGATGAAAATATTCTTTCAAATATGAAACATGCATTTTTACCACTCTTTTTAGTTCTTCTTCATCATTTTCATCACAATCTTGTAATGCCATAGTCACATCATTTTTTGCATTGTCAATTATAATATCAACATTTCTTTTTGCTTGCATTTCTATTTTATTTACATTTTGTTCAAACAAATTAAAATATTTTTCATAGTTATCTTCTTCATATTCTTGTTCATCTTCATTAACCACCATTTCTTGTTCATTTACGTCTCTTTTTTCACTCATATTATCCATATTATTGTTTAAACTTAACAAACAAAAATTCAATTTTTATTTTTTAAATTTTTTTTTTTTTAATTTTAATTTTTTTTTTAAATTTACTAATATCTTAAGCCATCCACAAACACATAGGCCGGTTAGCTGATGCGTCATGTGTTGGTTGATTGCTGGATAAAAGGTTAAGCAAAAAACTGATTAAGTGATGTGTTGGTTAGATGGCTAGGTTGTTGGTCGACTAGCTGGTTAAATAAAAAAATTATGAACAAATTGAATTAAGGTGAAAATGATTGATAAAAGGGTTATGTCATTTTCATTCATGAACTTAATGTGATAAATATATTAACCCATTATATCATAATTTTATGAGCATGTTAATGTTACATAAAATTGTTAATTATATTGTTGATGTATAAGGGCTAGCTATATGCTTGAGCGTGGGTTTATTGGTTAAGCGTGGGGGGATTTGTTAAGCAATGGGTAAATGCATAATTGCTTGCGCAACTTAAATTAGCTGGCTCACTTAACCACGGATTATTTTGTTAAGCAATCGTGCGTGTATAAGGGGGGTGAGCTACAACGGGTATTTATTATACTACTGACACACACACACACACACATCAAGTCAATGGGAATTTAGAATTTGATGAAATACTTATGGCCACTAACTGTATATGGGCAGTTTGGTCTATACTTTGATTCTTTGTGCACCACATGACCGACGCAGGAAACATACATGGGCCATTCTACCGAAAACGTATATTTTGGAGTACCAAAATTTCTGGTTTTGATACGTTTCCGATGAAAAAGAAAATCGGAGTGGCTATTTACAGTTAACTGTAAATAGCCGTTTTTACGTTTTTTGGCTATTTACAATTAACTGTAAATAGCCAATTCTACGTTTTTTGGCTATTGACAGTTAAAATTGTATAGTCTGGCTTAAGTTAACATACGACTTGAATAGATAATTTAACTGTCTCACATACATGTACGTGGGTCGCAAGTTTGAATCTCACAATAAACCGTTCATGAGTAGGCATGTGACAATTTTATGTTACAGTTTCCTATTTCGGTAGTACAAAATGAATATTCATGCATCTTTAGCAACTTTCCTTCATTGAATATATAATAAAACATGAAACTTGAGCTATTTATGCCAAAAATAGTCTTTAAATGAAAATTTGCGGTCTGGTTCCTATGTTCATACCGAGCACTGTTTGGGTCAGTGTGTGCACATTTCTCTTTTCTGTAATTTCGAAGATCTGCTAGAACCCGACTGACAAAAATATTAGTGAGCCAGTCATAGCTTATTCCTTAATTGAGAACGTCACTAGATAACAATATTCATGTAAATGTGTGTATGGCTTAACCTATTTTGTTGCCTTATCATTTACAGTAGAAATTAAATCAAAGTTTTTTTTTAAAATCCGAAGTATTGAATCACTAAGTCTATCTCTTCAAGAAATTTCAATTTTCAGCAGCTAGCTAGTATTGTCTGTTTCTATGACAATTGACCAGTCCTATTTCACTTCAACAGTTGACCATGAAACTTTTAGCCAAACTGTGTCTTGTTCATATTTAAACGTTTGCTGAAATGATGCATCAGTTATTGAACAGAACAGAACAAAACATTTATAAAATAAATTTTAACTACATCGCAATTCATCATTACAATACAAAATAACAAACATATCGCTTCGGAAGTCCAAAGTTTAACTGTGTGCCATCAGCAACAGTTGTAATCGTCTTAAATGATTACTACATGTGAAAAAAATCCTGCGCATCAATTTGAAAAAGGAGAAAAAGTCTGCCATAAGAATAATCATCATGGAAAAGTGTTGATTTTTTAATACATGTAAAGGCTGACAAAACCAACAATTTGTAACACCAAAGTTAAGGCAAAGTTTGCTTCATAGAAATGAACATTCATAGTAAGCTTTTTAAAATGTATTCATCTTAGTTATGAAATATATTTTCTCGCTTTTTTTTTTAAACATGACCACGTGTGTTGAAAGTAAAACAATACCGAAGATCAGACATTAAAAAAATATCGCTTTGTAGATCCAATTCTCAAAAACACGGTTGAAATTGTAACCCATATTGCGTATTACAACATTAAAATCCATTTTAACTGCCAAAAGACTTAAATCTGGCTATTTACAGTAAACTGTAAATAGCCAAAAAACGTAGAATTGGCTATTGAAAGTTAACTGTAAATTTAACATTTTTTCGCTATTTACAGTTAACTGTAAATGGCCTCTGCCAAAGAAAATACCTTATTTACCCATACCTTAACTTGCTATGCAAAATGCGTGCAGCGCAGTTTTCAATTATACAAGCGCACAGAGGCTCAAAAGAGACACTGGTTAAGAATATTTGTCCATTCCGTCACAATATTAAGAGTACTTTTTTAATGGGATTATTTTTTAACAGTTTACTGACTATGGAAATTATGGTATGTTTACATGTAATTTATTCCAGCTTGGTAAAAATAAGTCGGCAATTACGAATTGAAATATGAACAACACACTCAAAATTAACTTGTCCAGGATTTTTGACAAGTTTTGAAGACGTCTAAATAAGGAAACTTTACTATCGAGTATGACAGCCAATTTGTACTGACGCGGCTGAAATTATAATACAGGAACCGTGATTGCAGAGAATTGTGAGCGCTGGGTATTCCGTTTATGTTTCAATGTTGACATAGGACTGTGTTACGGTACATACGGTGTCGTTATGGAAAGGACAAGTTATTACGAAGTTGACTTGAAAGCATTGTATGGAACTTTAAAACACTTTTTTTTTTTTTTTTTTTTAATCAAAGGTGCAACTTTACAAACCATGTGAAAGAAAATGAACAACGAACACAAATTCTAAAATCAGTGCAAAAATGTGCAACACTGTTGACTGAAAGCCCCCCACCCCGTTCCCGAATCACAAGATTAATGTCTATCTACTCTGTAACGGTTTGATCTCACTGATTCAAGGAGTCATGAAGAGGCATTACAAAATGGCATTACAAAATGTTTACCGTGTCTTTTTTCCAGACACAACCCATATTTGTCTATTTTGAATTTTAAGAAATCTTTAAAACACTATACCAGACAAGGGTCCTGTGTGGCTCAGCGGTAAAGTGTAGCAGTCCCCTTGGCCTGGGGGCCCAGAGCTCGGGCCTCACTGGAACCACAAGGTGTAGGAGTGTCCTTGGACAAGACACTTCAGAGCCCAGACCCAGTGCTGGTGAAACCTAGGACATACGCATGTACATTAATATGTTTGCTGTCGCCGTGATTCGACCGAGAGAATGTTGAAAGTGGTGTAAAATACCATTCAATCAATTAATTACGTGTATGTACCACCATTTTCTCCCTTTCCCCCCAGTGCTATCATTTCAAAGACAATTTCCACCTTCTGACCCACAGATTTGTCGATGCAAATGCTTTGAATTTCGACAAGTCCAAAATTTTCTTGTTTGGTGATGAGTTAAGAATGTTTTTTTTTTGTAATTTCTGGTCGGGATTCCTTTTTGACCTGGTAACACTATGCAAGCTAGTCACTTTCTGAGGTGGATCAATGAATGCCACAAAACATTCTGTTTTATACCAGAGAAAATCAACACACATTAACCAAGAAAAATCGGCTTCGACCGACTGATTGCATCTCCTGCACTTAGATCTTTCCATCATCTTCATTTAGAATGACTCCAGGATATGGCTTGCCATCATAGGACACAACAAAGTATAAACCTTTCAGAGATTCGTCATCTTCGGTACTCATGAAATTGATTTTGAATGCATAATGAATTAATGCCCGTTTTATGTGACACCATAATTATAGCAGTTAGATAAAGATTTAAAAAAAAAAAATCAAAGCGCTGAAGGCCTGGGCATCAGAACGGGTGAAGAGGTAGGAAAATGAGGCCCAGAAGCTCAAAGTTCCTATCATATTTGTACAGGCTTAAAAACTGCTATCACATTTGTACAGACTAATAAAAATATCTACATGTCTCACACTGACAGTCTGTGGAGTTGACAACAGAATGGTAAAACAGATTTGTAAAGGCCAATATAATGAGTATTTTTGTATAGCCTTGGTCTCATGGTCTTTATGGATTGAAAGGAGATAATTTTCAAAGGATTTTCTGCTTCCTGCTTTCTTCCTTTACGTTGCTTTGGCAACAAATCATGGTAACAAACCAAAATGAGCAGCGTGCAACAGCAGGGAATATTTGTGGAAAGTGCAAAAATCTACAATAGCCAAGCAATGAATTATTTTTTTTCTTTCATTTTACCACACTCAGTCTATAGGTTGAAATAGTAACCATGTCCTTTGAGCAATGACAAGGAAAAATACAAAGTCTTTGAAGGCTAATATCACAGAGCACGATTTCGTGTCTGAGAAGACAATCTTTTACGTATTTCTTTTTACTTTTAAGTTTTGGTTTCTGTGGCAACAAATAAAAAGACGTCCGCATTCAGGCACCAATGCTCGGTTGATTTTCAGTGAAAACACAAAGGTGAAATAGGGGCATAACTTGATAGTCATTTACCCTTATTGTTTATGTTCCCTTTTGATGGTTAACAACCTGTCCATGCTTTAAGTAAACATTTTTAGTAATAACAAAGATATTGTTAAATGTCAAATATTTTGCATGATGACGACACAAACGACGAAGATGATGACACTAGGGCTATGAAAATACCATGTCTCTAAAAACAGCTGAGCTAAAAGTTCTCAGTCGAAAAAGGGGCATAACTAATTACTTTGCTTTGGTGGTTACCTACCTCTCTTGTACTGAATAAAATCCCCTTTTAATAGTTATCGAAAAGTTCAAGTTTAAAGTAAGTATCTTCATTATTGACAGATATGATAAAATGTCAAAGGTTCTGAAAATTTAAAGCAATAAAAAAAGGGGCGTAACCGTGTCAGAAATATTTTTATGGTTACCTGCCCTGTTACATGGGTACCCCTTTTGACAGTAAGTAACTTGTACAAGTTTAAAGTAAATATCTGCAGGAATAACAGAGATATTAAAAAATTTCGAAGTTTTTGCACTACGACAATGACGCATAGGCTTTGACAATAGCATGGCGCTTTCCTCCTAAACAGATGAGCTAAAAACTACCTGTTGAATAAAATCATATGGATGATACAAGACTGCTCAAGGTACATTTCTACAAAAGTTTTTTTTTTTAAATATCTGCTGTAAATGCCACTTTTCAACTTTCGCACTGAAAGTCTATGGAATCTCTAAGTTGCTATGATCAACCAAGTTGGAAAGCCGATTTTCATGAACAAGAGGGCTGTTGGACCTAAAGCCTTCATCTGAGTAAAGTCATCTAGGATTGATAAATTTGAAGAGCTCCTGGTTGTGAGTATGGAAAACACAAATGAGCCATGCTCTGGCAAAAGGGGTTTAATGCATCTCCGTGATCCATCAATCCAAAAGAGCCATCATATATTAATGGATCCATAAAATCCATTTTGTGGAGCAACCGACTGAATCATGAGGTACACTGGTCCTTTGATATGCAGAAAATTTGCCAAAAGCAAAAAGTTTCGACTTAGGTCAGCCTAAATACCTATGGAGATCAAGATCAGGTTGCACTGAATGTCAAGTCTGATCTTCGATATAAAACGCCCACCAGTTACTTAACTCTTAACCACACATTCTCGAGTTTTAAGGACTCCAAGGATATAGCCTCATGAAAACCTTTTGGGAAAAAAAAGAAAATGCTCTCTTTTTTCCTACAAGGTTTTCTGCGCTTTCACAGCCAATAACTAACATTTTGAACAGCTAAATCTAACTTGCCGTTCGCAAATGTTTTCAATTTAGACAAGTCTAAAATTTCATCGTTTTTTAAAGATTACTGGTTTTCAATGGCTCATGTTACAAACTTTAATACATATTTGGTATTGTATGCTATGGGTCGAAATGGTTATTGTCCGAGATGTCATATCTGGACTATTCTGACAGGAAGAAATAAGGCATATATACCAATCAAATACATATTTATAACTTCAGACACGAGGTGCACAGTAATTTTACGAAAATTAAAATCTTGCCGAGGTTTTGAGGCACCTTTTTCAGAGAAAGAGCATATTGTCTGCGTAAAATACGCTATCATTATTTGTCATTCACATGGTGTGTAGAAAAGGGATAAACGAACGATCCCGATTAGTGCTCGGCAACAGCACTCGTCACAACTAGGTCGATTGCGTATCTACATCAAAACATTTGATCAACGATCACCCGAGGTTTGCCAATTGTTTCTTTCACTGTTAAGCGCACGAATTTGCAGTTATGAATAACCTCACAAGGGCCCCAAATTCTCAACACTTTTCGTACGATTAAAATCGCACATCTATCAAAGTTTGTTGTGAAATTAAACCTTAGTGTGATGTTAAAATCGAAATATTTTATTATTTAAAGGTCGCTTCCTTCAGCGTTGTGAGTTGGAGTGCATGCAGTACTTTTCACTTTTTACTCGGATTTTTCCGTAAATGCGTGACTCGGGTTTTTCCGTAAATGCTTGGATGGGGTTGAAATTTTGGTATACGATTCCTATGGCCTTGGGCTTGGCAAGCCAAGCCAAGCCAAGGCCAAAAATGGAATGACCAGGCCTGCTTTTCACCTACATATAATTCATTTCAAAAACATTTTGCTGGCACAGATTTCAATAGCTCGTTGAAGGTAATGATTCAACCTCCAGAGGTATTTTGAGATGATTTAGAAAATATTGTGAAAAAAATGCCACTTGCTGAAGTGTCGTATGCCGGAGATACGTGAAAACATACTTTCGAACGATAATGGTTTAAAACTAGTACTTAATACCAATAAAGGTACTAATACAGACTATTGTTTGATGCTGGGGGACGGAAAAATGTCGCCCCTGTTCTGCATTTTCAAATTGCACAGGCTGATCTGTATTGATACTCTTTGAGTACGGTCCATGCTCTGGCAAAAGGGGCTTGATGCATCTCCGTGATACATTAAACTAATAGAGCCATCACATAATAATGTATCCATATTTGCCTTTTTTTTTTTAATAACCGACTTAATCATGAGATAGACTGGTCTTTTGACATACAGAGCATTGACTGATAGCGAAAGGTTTAGGCCCAGGTCAGCCTGTGCAGACTGCGAAGGCTGACCTGAGTCGATACTTTTCGCAGATGCATTAAGCACCCTGTTCAAAGAGCATGGCTCACATGTATTTTCTTATAAGATGACAGACATATGTATATACTATGTTATTGTCGAATAAAAACTGAGTACGATGTAATTTGATTGATTGATTGGATGGTGTTTAACGCCGTTTTCAACATTATTTCAATTATATCACGGCGTCCAGTGCATCTATCCATGCTTTCTTGGAGTTTCTTTTACCAGTACTCCGCACAATATTCTTTCCAAGCCACTGGCTGCTTTCCCACATAACTATCGTCGAAATAATGGTCAGCGGTGACAGAGGAATGAATCCTGTCGCGATGACTATCATCAATCCTAGAAAAGAAATTTGCCAATCCGGGGAACGAACCAGCGACCTCCAGTTCTCAAGTCCTGTACGCTACCGACCGAGCTACGGGGGCTTGGCAAATAATTTGAATGAAGCTTACAATGAGAAGCAATCGGATGCTTGTTAATGAGGCTCCACATCTTAGTGTTCAGAAAAGTTCACAGGTTCTGAACTGAACCAACTACAAGTAAATTTCTGGTGCTTTACGGAAACAGCTCAATATTCGATGCAATGTAGCTTATGAAGAAAAACCTACAATGTAACATGACAAAAGTTTATTTACCATCTCTAGCAGAAATACGGACATAATAAAATTAATAAATTAGTTGGTGTAAAGTTTTATTTCATAACTTTTTTTTTCTGGTCTATTTGCTTTAATAGGTCTCTCTTATTTTATGCGACGGTAAATTGAAAAAATCGATAATTAAATGATTCATCATTTTTCAAAAATAGGGCCCTCTGTCATCACGGCGTTTGATTTGTAGTTTAAGGATCTTTGGGTTCAGATCCCGCTGGCAGCGCTTGTGATGTGGAAAAGCCCTACTGCTCGTGAAACTCATGACATACATGAATAGGTTTACTTTGCTGTGATATATAACTGAACATTTGTTGAAATTGGCATTGAAATACCACCAATCAATCAGTCAATCAATCAGTCAATCAATCTGTCTACCGATCATCTAGATAGGCCTGCTTTAACCCTTTACAACTTGCCGAATGTCGATGTGACTGTCGCTTTATTTCTAAACGTACGAGTAGTTTGTGGGGATAACATGTGCTTAAATTGTATGGTTTTGTGGTAGGCTATTCTCGGAAAAACTAGAAGAACGTTGTAAAAAGAGGAGAAACTGCTCGTTTCAAAAGGACTGTTACACTTCATCCATAAAAACACGTATCTGAGTCGAAACTCTTTTATATAATCAAAATTTAGGAAAAGGGTCACCACCGTACCGAACTCGTGCATACCGCGACGGAATATTTTGTTGCGGTTGTGACTGTGACGGAGGAGACATTTTCTGCTTGAAACATGGCATAGGCGGCATAAAATCATGCATCTGATAAACAAATGTTCACATCTAATTCACGGGTACTCACAACGAAAATCGTTCTGTTTTTAGTTGGAATATATACTGTAAAAGTAACATTCGGACGAGACATATCATAAACTTAGCGGATTTGTATAGCAAATCCGCTTACTGTGATCGTTCTGACCGGAACCAAATACATCATGCTTAACGACGCATGCGCACTCACACAGTACTATGATATCTGAACTGACCTGAACCAAATATACTGTCATTCACGCTTGCGCTCATTTTAGCTTATACACCTCAACCTCGCTTTTGTCACTACCGTATATACTGTCCTACACGTGTATACCTATAGCCCGAAATCTAATACCAGTAAAAAACTGCGTAAGATTGACGGATCAAAGTACCACTACTTAAACAGTGATAGAATAACAGTTACTGCGCGACCCGCTCAGTAGAACAATTTTGACTTTCCCTGCCTTTGCTAACTCCATTTTAATTTAATTCCCAATCTCTTCCGTGGCATGAACTGGGCGCCATTGACTTCCCAAAGGATGACACGATGACGTCAGATACGACTTAACCCTTTACCACAAATTCACGGGTTTTAACGACCCTGAAGAAGAAGCCTTTTGAAAACACTGTGGAAAAAGGAGAAAATACTGGTAACCAGCATTTTCTCCCTTTTCCCACAATGTTTTCTACCCATCCAGTAGTAAATTTCAATTTTTAAATCGCATTTAATTTGTCGTGTGCAAAAGCTTTCAGTTTGGACATGTCTAAAGATTTGTTTTTTGGTAAAGAGTTAAGCAAAATTGACGCTTGCACAATTTACAACATTTAATCTTTATCATTGTGACGGTGGTGACAGGTTTGCAGAGGACTGAATATTCTTTTGGATTTAAGTATCAATTAGGCCTATGCTTAAAACGTTCGAGGTTTAACACAGAAATCGAATAAGAAGCATATTCAGTGTGTAAAACATGGTATGAAAAATAATTCAGATACATAATCATTGAAATATAACAAGTATTACCTCATCTCGTTACGTTGGGGACATATGCTTTTTTGTGTGTTGAACTTTTTAAGGGTTATTATTATGGTTATATGTATTAATATTTTCTTCTGAGTTTGACGTATTTGTCTCAGACAGGATTGTGATGTTACATGGTGGAAAAAAAAAAAAAAAAAAAGTTCCAAGGCTACTTTTTTTTCTTTTGAGAGAAAATGCTTGGGACATGATATGTGTACATGTATACGCTTTCGGTAGAATGATCCACATGTAGGCCTATGTGTTAAAAAAATGATCGGGGTCCGTATTTACCAACCATTCTAAATTGCATTCCTTTGTCTAATCCTAAATTTATGAAGTAACGTGTAACGTAATTTCTGAATGGCAAAACCATATGGTTTAGCAAATCAGAAGTTATGTTACTTTGAATGATTCTGGAGAAAATTCTTGAGAATTAGCTTAGAGTTTTCAAATGTTGCATGGTTGATGAATAAGGGCTGTGTTAAATGCCTCTTTCTATCTGTGTAAAATGGATATTTGTCATCATAACCTCGCAAATTATTTAATCACAGTGTATGTTTTAAGTTTAATTATTTTCTCCAATGCCCTATTACTTGTCACTTTATTATGGTCCTTGTTAGTCATTTAGGCTTCATGGCCTAATTACTCTCGTTGGAGGCGATGGCAACCTCCAACCGGAAGTAAATAAGAAAAATGGCGGGAATCGTAATTATGAAGAATATAGTCCATTTCTCCAGTTTTAAATGTGTACTGAACATTGCAACGGTCCTTCAAGCTGTTTAAAAGTTGCACAAGGAGTCATATTTACATTAAAATGCCCCTAGTACCAATAAAATATGTAGTATCTTTCACCTCTCAGGTAAGGATTCGAAGTTGTCAAATTAGCTAAGACTAGTAAGAGCTGTCAAAAAGTTCATGATAAACATTCAGTTGGGTGTAAGAAGATTCGAACCCAAGAAGATTCGGCCCTACGAAAAAAGTGGAGACGTTTCGGACCCAAGAAGATTCGGACCAGATAAACCCTATTGCAAAAAAAAAATTCGGCCCCAATTTTAGATTATGTTCATTGTATCGATATTGTTTTCACTTATTATGTAACAATTTCAGATTGACCATCAAAGAACTTTAAAATTTATGACTGAAGCTGCTTTTTTCACAGTTTAGGGATAAGTATGCACACCTGTTAACTACACAGTTTTAATTGTGTTGATTTATTTTGTGGATGATTTTGTCTTAATACTGCCAATTTATTTATTTATTTAAGTTTTCCTTAGATTGCTTAGTGGATTCTTTAATCTTGACCAGGTGTAAAATTCCACTTGCCCGCCTGCATTGGCGAGTGATCTTTGACTTCGGGCGAGTACAAAAAGTACAGGAAAAAAAATTCAACAGAACTTCACGTTGAGAACTGCTAATCGAGCCGAAGTTCACATCTGTAGTTGAGGTATTGTCTAGTTACACACCATTACAAGCATACTCACCACACAATGCTAATCAATCAAATCTCAATTTCGCCACGCCAAAATGGTGTCCCACAGAATTTTCCACACAATCTCTACGGTGAACCAATCAGAAATCAAGTACGAGATTTAGTCACCACACATTCTGGGCATCCGGTTACTATGGCTAGCATTATATGATGTGTATTTAGCTACCTCTTCGAGACGACTTGGGATATATTTGGCTGTATACACTTAAGTGGTAGGCTTGATTTAGCTGATATGAGCACTCTTTTTACTCCCAGCATGTAGATTCATAATCGAGTGTAACAGAGTAGCTGCGCTGGTTATTCCATCGTCCAAGGTGGTGCAGTTGAGTGCAGATCGGTCACGAGAAATACTATCAATTGTGCTTGACATAATGATTAGAAAACACAGGGGATTTTCATGCCGTAAGAATATCAGTCAATCAGAAATGACTGGTTCCCTGCTTCATGATCAATTTGAGAAGTGGGAGCCAGCATTTTCTCGTTTTCCAGCAATGTTTTCTGGCTGTTTCAGTTTCACAAGCAATTTCCACATTTTAGCCACATTTAATTTGTCGTCTGCAAATGGACATGTATTGGATTTGGACAAGTCCAAAACTTTGTGGTCTGGTAAAGAACAAACCAGTGTAGTGGTAAGAAATTGCATCTGACATTCTTAGTCAATGCTACAGATGCAGATTTTGCAATTTCAAGGCTGTTTTTGACATAATATCTTGTAGAGAAGCAAATGGTGTATATCCAAGATCAGACTGCATGATCTGTGCAGTTTGACCTTGATCTTCACTCACTGTCTGCATAAGCCATTAAATTCAGGTGCAGCACTACAAGGGTTAACTCTTTACAGGCAGATGACAAAATTTCAGTCTATTCCAAATTGAAACCATTTGCAGACGACAAAATGGATGTGACTGAAAAATCAAAATTTGTTTTTGGAAGGGTAGAAAACATTGTGGAAAAAGGAGAAAATGCTGGTTACCAGCATTTTCTACTTTTCCCACAATGTTTTCAAAAGGCTTCTTTTCCAGGTTCTTTGAAAGTAGGGATTGTGTGGTAAAGGATTTTGCTTGATTTTCTTCATAAGTCATCCATTACTTCCTAATGTGATTTCTTAATCTTTTGAAGGATGAGAAACACCCTGTTCACAACCTGATAAGCCAAGATGTCTTTAAGAAATGGCTGTGTAATCCACAAGATAGGACAGGACTTATGGAGGCCACATTTCAGCTGGACTATCCTTGTGTTATCTCGTACATAAATATAGGTGATTAGATTTCACTTGTAGGAACTCTCATGGATATTGTTTCAGGCAGTTTTCCAGGGCTGCCCCTAAAGTGTTGAGAGTCACTGTGTCTTTATCTCAACAAATAGTTGATATGCTATAAATATCGCATACGTATAGGCCCTGCTCTGTGAAAAGGGGGCTTAATGCATTGGCAAAAAGTAGCCACTTGGGTCAAGCCTACACAGTCCACACAGGCTAACCAGGGTAAAACATTTCTGCTATTGGTAAATAATAAAATGTCCAGAGACCATTCTACCTCATGATGGTGTAAATTGTTAAACATACTGGATTTTATGGATCAATAATTACGTGATGACTTGCATTGTTTGATGCATCATGCAGATTGTTAACCAATTGTTAACCAATAGACAGAATTTTAGACTGGTCCAAATTGAAAGGATTGCAGACTACAAATTACATGTAAATGTGGCTCAAATGACAGGACTTGTCTCTTAAAAGGCAGAAAAAAAAATGTGGGTAAAGGGGAAAATGCTGAATACCAGCATCTTTTCCTTTACCCACAATGTTTTCAAAAGGTTTTTCTGTGGGGGTTGTTAAAACATTTGATTGTTTGATGAAGTGTTAAAGGGTTCCCATTTGCGCAAATATGTGCGTGATTCAGGCACTTAATTGAATAATCACACACAAAAAAATGAAGTGAAATGTGCACGCTGTCAATCACCAGTGGCGCCAGTTGGGACAGGTTAGAAAAACTGTCTCCAAAACTTAAGCACTGGCAAATGTACTGGCAACAAGTAATGTCTTTGCATGATATTTAAAAGATCTAAACTCTGACATATACAACAAACTCTGACATATATAACAGGTATCAAGTATGAAGGTCACTGTTTATCACCGCTAATCAAGCTGTTTTCATTTATTATTAATGGTATTAATCCGCTTTTCTAGTGTAAAATTACAGATTTTGTAGTTAATGCTACCCTAACTGACAAATTTATGTCAAATCATGTGGAAATACTACTCCAAAAATTAACTGGCATGGAAAAAAAAAAGAGGCTACAGAAAATGCAAGAACCCATGACACAACATAAATTGGTTTGACATCATCCAATCTCAGGCATTTCAAACTGTCTATTCAGCTTTATTAATGACTTTAAATGGTGAAGTTACATAAATCTCTCCATAAAACAATAAATGAAAGCTAATTAGTGTCTGAAATTGACAGTGAAATGGAAAATTCTACTGGCTATCAGGCTGTAAGTTGTCCCTCTGAACCTGGTCCACTGAGTAAAGAAACATTCCCAGCAACCTCTTTTTAAATTACCTGTATTGCTTTCAAGAGCAGATGACCACAGAGTGAGACTCATCAAAACAAATTTCAATGCAACAGACCCTTACTTTCCTCCATAGAAGCTCTAAAATTGTCATTATTAAGTGCACTCCTAGAATTTCTCTTGCACTTCCAAACTTGCATCTGAGGGAGTGCATGCACTCCCCAGAAAAAGATGTGAGTGGGAACACTGGTGTTAAAAGCCCTTTTTCCAGCAAGCCACTGCTCATTTTCTTTCAATATTTTCCATTTAAATAAAGACAGCTTCATCGCATTGAAATGTTTTTCCTTCATGTTATTTAACCGTTTAACACATAGTCCCGAGTTTTAACGACCCTTAAGAAGAAGCCTTCTGAAAACATGGTAGGGAAAGGAGAAAATGCTGGTAACCAGCTTTTTCTCCTTTTCCTCACAATATTTTCTACTCTGTCTATACAAAGCAAATCATGTGAGTTGCACTGAATTTGTCATCCACAAAGTGCTTTCTATTTGGATATGTCTAAAATTTTGTTGTGTGGTTAGGGGTTAATATAGATTTTGTTAGATCTTTAGAAAAGCCTGAACAGAAATGCTCAGATTTTGTTAGATCTTTAGAAAAGCCTGAACAGAAATGCTCAGTGCTATACTTACATGTATTTTTCTCTTTAAGGAAGTGTTTGGTGTGCAACGGTTGAAGTGAGGGTTGGCAGGTCTGACTGGCCGACAGGTCGAGAGTTTGAGACTTTAGTTCATACAGTCAGCCTTATGTCTCCAGCAGATTGCACTCTGAGCAAGAACCCTGTTAAAACAGAGATGTTCACTACAGGTAGATTTATACTTAGCCCTTACCTAGGCTTTGCAGCTCCCAGGTCCTACACAGTGAAGTTTAGGACTGATAACCTGGAGCCTAGCTTGAAGCACTGGGTTTTTCATTGGAGTGTTGCCTGACCAGGTAGCTAAGTGGTTAGTGTATCTGACTTGAAACCTGATACCCAGTTAAGGCAGACTTTCTTTACGGCAATTTTTCGTCTCACCTCAGGCTCTGATGCATGTGAGAAAAGTAGTCAGTGGCTTGGAAAGGAAGTTGTGTCATTCCTGGGTGTGAGAAAGCCAGGAAAAACATGCACAGGTGCACTGAGCACCGTGATACGACCTAAGCTGTTAGAACAGTGTTTAACTCCAATACAAACAAACAATCGTGGGCGTGTCCTTGGACAAGACACAGCGCTCTAGCCTACCACTGATGAAATTGGGACATAAAGGAATATGTGAGCTGTTACCATGATATGACCCAAAAAATGTTGAAATCGACATAAAATCAATCAGTCAACCAGCTTTGTAGCTCTGGGTCTGTATTCAACAACCATTCTTAGTTTCTTGCCTAGTCTTATTTTTAGATTTAAAAAGTTACACAACTTCTGATTGGCTAGACTGTTTGGTTTACCCAGTCAGAAGTTGTGTTACTTTCAAATTTAGAAAATTCTATAGAATGAGACCAAGAATGTTTGAAGAATGGTTGATGAATATGGGCCCTGACCTAACACACAGTGCTAGTTATCCTAAGGGGCTGGGAGCTCAACCAGAATTTTGCTACCTAGGGTAATTCCCTTTTAATTAAATGTACCACTAGACACTGTCTTGGCGCTGTAATCATTTACTACATGACAAAATTTTTGACTCATCCAATGGGACTGCATTTGCAAACCACAAATGAAGTCTAGCTTAAATGATTCAATTTGTCCATGAAAGAGTAGAAACATTGTGGGAAAAGAAGAAAATGCTTGTTAACTTACCAGCATTTTCTTCTTTTCCCACAGTGTTTTCTTAAGCCTACTCTGTCAGGGTCATTATAACTGGGGACTGTTCAGTAAAGGGTTTTAAAAATATTTTCTTTACCTTTAAAAAGATGCTTCTAAAATCTCCTGTAGAGAAATTGAATTAAAAATCTTGGTAATTAGGTGATTTTTTATGTTTGAAATCAGAGAAAAATGTAATAATTTTTCTCTGCCTCCTTGTCAGTGATCCCCAGTTGTGCAGTCTGTAGCATACAGGACTTGAGAACAGGCGGTAGCTGGTTCGAACCTCCAGCTCGGCAAATTTCTTTCAGAGGATTGATGATAGTCATTGGGACAGGATTCATTCCTTACGCAACACTTATTATTGTTTTGACGATGGATATGTGGGAAAGCAGCTAGTGGCTTGGGAAGAATTTTGTGCAAAGTACTGGGAACAGAAACTCCAAGAAAGCATGGATAAGTGCACTGGCCACCCTAATATATCAGTGAAAAACAGTGTTAAACATCATACAATAAATCATTCAATCTTCTTTGCAGATAGTTTTAGTCCAGAGGTTGCCAAACAAAAATGGGATAGAATAAAAGTGCTGTGCCGCCAACCTTATAAAAAGTTAACCCAATTTGGACTGTCATTTCTGCACATTCAAACTTCAACACAGATCCAGTCCTCTGCTACTGCAACAACTGGAAAGGCAGCAGATCGGTCGTCTGATCATGCATCGGTTAATTCAATCAAACAGCATTTTCTAGGGAAGATTCATGATGAGTAAGATGCTTTCAGTCTGATAGCTGAGATATTGTTTGTCAAATTATAATCAGACTTTTTAGCTTGACAGTGTTCGAAGAAAACATTGAGGAATTGTTAAACTGTCATCTGTGTCAGCATCATGCAAAAAGTTTGGCATTTTATAATATTTCTGTCATTATCAAAGATATCTACTTCAAACTTGGACAAGTTGTTGACTATCAGAAGGGGAGCCTATACAACAAGGGTAGGTAACCATAAAAGGTTTTTGACACAGTTTTGCTCCTTTTTCGACTTGGGATTCGTTGTGCAAAAGCTTTGACAATTTTATTATATCTCTGTCATTATCTCTGTCATTACTGAGATAAATATTTCAAACTGAGACCGGTTGTTAACTGTCATAACTATCAAAAGGGGAACTCATTGAAAAAGGGCAGGTAACCGTCAAAATATTTTTGATACAGTTATGCCCCCTTTTTTTTTAACTTAGAATTTTCATAAAAAATCAGTCTATTTCTAACAGCAACTGCAGCTGAGCATTGGCAACAGCATGCAATGCTCTTCTTTTTCATGCCCAATATTGCTGTGAGAAACAGTAGGGCAAAATGAGAATTTTCAATTTATCTTACTGCCACAATTTTTTCACAATGTGCTATCAGTATTACCATATTAACCCCTTGTCACACAGTCCCAAGTTTTAATGACACTGAAGAATAAGACTTATGAAAACATTATGGGAAAAGGAGAAAATGCTGGTAACCACCATTTTTCCTCTCCACACAATGATTACTACTCTTTTAGATACAAATACAATCCCTTTGGCCATATCTGCTTTATTGTCTGCAAATGCTTTCAATTTCAACCAGTTTACAATTTTGACAAAAGTTTAGACCGATTTAAATTGAAAGCATTTGTAAACACTAAAGTAAATATTACACAAATTGGGAAATTTTTCTTTGAAAAGGAAGAAAACATTGTGGGATAAGAAGAAAATGCTTGTTATCAGCATTTTCTCCTTTTCCTACTGTGTTTTGAAAATCTTTATATCTTCAAGTTTGTAGAAAGTTAGGGTTGTTGGTAAGGGCTCAAGAAACAGTGTGGTTAAATCTTTATGTCTTCAAGTTTGTAGAAAGTTGGGGTTGTTGGTAAGGGCTCAAGAAACAGTGTGGTTAACTCTTTACCAAACGACAAAATTTTAGACTGGTCCAAGTTCAAAGCGTTTGCAGAAGACAAAATAAATATGTCTGAAAGATTGAAATTTGTTTTGGAAAGGGTAGAAAACATTGTGGGAAAAGGAGAAAATGCTGGTTACCAGCATTTTCTCCTTTTCCCACAATGTTTTCAAAAGGCTTCTTTCTCAGGTTCGTTAAAAGTAGGGATTGTGTGGTAAAGGGTTAAAAAGAAGTTGCTTTCAACTAAGGTATTCTCCTTTTGCTTCTATATTTGCACATGATTTTGTGCATTTAACGGTATTTTCTCTTGATTATATATTAGCAATGCTCTGTGAATAGGGTGCTAAAGCATCTGCAAAAGGTATCGACCCAGATCACTGAAATCAGCCTGCACAGGCTGACCTGGGTCGAAACTTTTGGCTATCGGTCAATTTTCTGTATATCAAAGGACCAGTCTTTCCCAGGATTCATTCTTTTGGTGGACAAAATGGATTTTATGGATCTATAATTAGATAATGACTTCCTTGGTACAATGCATCAAGGAGATGCATTGTACCTCCTTTTGTCAGAGCAAGGCTTAGATATTTTACAAGGACGTTTCAAAGGAAATGTCCGCTGTAAATTTGTTTCAGCGCGCAAGTTGTAGAGCAATTATACAGACATAGTTGCAAGTTTAAATAATCCTGAACCAAGCCCCAATATCACAGTCAGTAGCATACAGGACTTGAGAACTAGGGGTTGCTGGTCCGAAACCCTAGCTCCCTTGTCGAGGATTGGTGGCAGTCATTGTGATAGGATTCATTCCTCTTTCACAGCTGATCATTGTTCCAATGATGATTATGTAGGAGAGCAGCCAGTGGCTTTGGAAGAATGTTGTGCAGAGTACTGATTAAAAAAAAAAAACTTCAGGAAAGCATGGATAGGTGCACTGGCCACCATGGTATAACTGAAATAATGTTAAAAATGGTATAAAACGCTATACAAATACTCAAATAATCCTGCAAAAGACAGCTTCAAAAAACAATGTGGGAAAAGGAGCACTGTGTTTGTAAAAACATATGCTTCTTTTCCCACAATGTTTTCCTTACAGTGAAAAAAATAAGGCTAGTAAAATAGATTATTACCAACATTTCAGGGGCAACAAATCAAATAATGAATTGAAATCAAAGTTGCTGAAGATAGCCGCTAGCTCTGACAGTGGTGCTGAGCAACTGGCAGCTCTCTCAAGAACTGCCAAACTGGTCCTTGCAGCATCTGGCAGTGTGAAAAAACCCACCAACCATGGAGCTGAAACTCCAGATAGTGTGAAAAGAGGATTGTATTCTAGTCATTTAGATAAGAAATATGGACCAGAGGTAATGCTTGTCACGGACAATAGTTTGACTTGTTACCAAATGGCAAAATTTTAGACTTGTCCAAAGAATTTGCAGCCAACTAATGAAATGTGGCTCACAAATTTGCTTTTAACCTTAAAAGGGTTGAAAACATTGTGGAAAAGGGCTACCAGCATTTTTTCCCCTTTTCCTACAATGTTTTCAAAGCCTTTCTCCCTCAGGTTAAATGAATCTTTGGATGTTTGGTAAAGGGTTAATAGGCAACCTGTCAGAACGCTGTAGTCAGGAGACAAGATTGGCAACAGCGGCACAACAGAGGTAAAAAAATACAATGCTGTTGCCAGCATTAATTGTAGTTTAGATATTAACCCTTTCCCAAACAAGCCCTGGTTTTCACATGTCTGCAGTACAAGTCTTTTGAAAACACTGTGGGAAAAGGAGAAATTGCTCGTAATGAGCAATTTCTTCTTTTCCCACAGTGTTTTCTACCCTTTTTGAGACCTTTCTGCCATTTTCATCAAATTTAAAATTGTCGTCTGCAAACTCTTTCAATTTGGACCAGTCCAAAATTTGTCATTTGGGAAAGGGTTAAATAGTCCCTGACCTTTTTTGCAATATCTCACCATTGCGTATTCTATAAGCGTTTAATCAGACAAAACTAGGACTAAGATATGGCACCGTTAAGTGAGACTCTAGTTGTTGGATGTGACTTGTGACTGGTGTGCCCTGAGGAGGAGGAGGATTTCCACCCTTCCTGTTTAACCAACAAATCCGTTCTCTGAAATGATGTTTCTAAATAAAAGTAAGAGATAAAATTATACATGTTTAATGACCTAGTCTACATGAGGAATGACGATGATTTGAACAGGTGATAACTCACAGTACACGTTTTAACAATAAAATTTGAAACAGTATCCCTTAAAATACAGCAATGAACGCTTTTTTCGTAGCTAATTGAAAGTGTGTAATTTTTTTTGAGACAACCCCACATAAAAGTCTGCAGTCTGCTGTCTGCTCTCGTCTTCGGCGGCTGCTAAAAAGCTCTGTTGGGCCTTAAGCATAGCAAGATCATCACTTTCAGTCACAGGATTTTTAGCTGGCCCTTTATGAAGCATGATCATAGTTCTGTCATTGCATTAGCCATCATGCAAAACTTCGACATTTTCTTATATAACTTACGAGTTTTATATATTTATGGGGGAGGATGCTCTGGCAAAAGGGTGTTTGATGCATATCAAGCAAGTTATCGCGTTATCGTGGATCCATAAAATCCATGTAGTCAACAGTCAACTGGATCAGGAGGTAGAATGGTCTTTTGAAATGCAGAAAACTTGTGGACTGCACTGGGTCAGTGCTTGTTGTAGATGCATTAAGCCCCTTTTTCACAGAGCATGGCTCATAAACGTCCATTTTAGGCCAGTTGTTAACTGTTAAAAGAGGAACCTATACCTTAGCTTAGCCTTACAGCCTAACATATAGGGCATGAAACAAAGATGGTAACTGATTCAATTCAACGCTTGGCCAGATACTTTTCAAAAAAAAGTTGTGTGAAGTACTGGTAAAAGAAACTCCAGGTAGTTTAAGTACAAAAAGTATGGATAGGTGCGCTAAATAATTTTAGTGTAGCCCATTTGCTTTTGATAGGTGAAGAAAACATTGTGGGAAAAGGAGGAAATTCAGTTACCAGCATTTTCTCCTTTTCTCATAATGTTCTCAACAACTTTTTTCCTCATGGTTTTTAGCTTGGCCATTTTTGAAGAAAATTTTAAGTTATTGCCAAAGCCCTGTCGTCGTCTGGGTCGTCATCGCTGTGATGCAAAAACTTCAACATTTTACAATATCTCTATTATTGCTCAAGATATTTACTTCAAACTTGGACAAGTTGTTTGCTGTCAAAAGGGGAACTCATACAACAAGAGCAGGTAACTGTCAAAGTAATTTTTACAGAGTTATATCCCTTTTTGGCTTAAAAATTGGACTAAAATCAAGCAGCTGTAGCAAAACGTTGGCACCCGCATGCACTGCTTTTGGTAAAACATGGGATTGTTTGGTGAGGGATTAAATGTTCTTTTGTGTCTCTTGAATCAGCCTACTGGCAAATAAACAAATGAGCAATGCTTTTGAGAATAGGGTATTTTACCCATGTCTGTGATGCATTATACGTAGCAAATTGTTTCATAAAATCTATTTTGTCTAACAAGTTACTGGATCATGATGTAGAATGGTCCTGGGACATGCAGGAAATTGAACATTAGCAAAGATTGTTGACCCATGTCAGCCTGTACATACTGCGCAGGCTGACATGGTTTGATACTGTTTGCAGATGCATTAAACCTGCTTTCCACAGAGCACTGCTCTTATTGAATTGTCAGAGAGCCTCCTTAATTTATTCTCAATTTTTCAGTTTGAAGAAGAAGTAAAAGAGTTTTTGTCCAAACTGACACTGAATCCTGCTGAACTTGATAACATTACCCTAGCAGGTAATTGGAGTATTCTGTAGTGACTGTTAAATCTTAACCAAACAACAGAATTTGGAGTCATCCTAATTGAAAGCATTTGCAGAGACTAATTTAAATGTGGCTGAAATTATGTTTCTTGGCTGTGAAAGGCTGGAAAACATAGCCATTGTTGTAAAAAGAGAAAATTCTGCTTAGTGGCATTTTCTACTTTTCCCACAATGATTTCAAAAGTTTTGTTGATAACGGTAAATAAAACTTGGAACTGTGTGGTAACTGGTTACTGTATTGAAAGCATTTGCAGATGACAATTTCATTGTAGCTTAGAAGGTGATTTCTTTCTTTGCAGTTGTACAAACCATTGCTGGTAAAGGAGAAAATGCTGGTTACCAGCATATTTTCCTTTTTCCATGATGTTTTGAAAAGTCTTTTTCCTAAGGATCATTGGTACCCGGGATGGTGTGGTAAATGCTTAACCCTTTCCCAAACGACAAATTTTGGACTGGTCCAAATTGAAAGAGTTTGCAGACGACAATTTTAAATTTGATGAAAACGGCAGAAAGGTCTCAAAAAGGGTAGAAAACTCTGTGGGAAAAGGAGAAATTGCTCGTTACGAGCAATTTCTCCTTTTCCCACAGTGTTTTCAAAAGACTTGTACTGCAGACACGTGAAAACCAGGGCTTGTTTGGGAAAGGGTTAAACAGTAATTCATGGGTCCATGTTTACAGGTGCATTTTGGTTTAAAAATGTGTACATACACATGAAGATAACTCTCTGACATTTACATCAAAAATAGCATGAAACAGTTTATAGAGGGAGTAAATTGAAACATTTCCGCAATTTTGTTTACTTAACCCTTTACCACACAATCCTGAGTTTTAACGACCCTGAGAAAAGAAGCCTTTTGAAATCATTGTGGGAAAAAGGAGAAAATGCCGGTAACTAGCATTTTATTCCTTTTCCCACAATGCTTTCTACCCTTCCCAAAACAAATTATAATTTTTCATTCAGATTTAATTTGTCGTCTGCAAATACTTTCAGTTTGGACTAGTGTGAAATTTTGTGGTTTGGTAAAGAATTAAATAAGTTATACTGCATTTCTAATTGTTATTAAACATAAAAATCGTGATATTTTTCACATAGTAAATATCTGGGCAAAAAAGACATTGATGTCCCAGGAAATGACGAAGTAGTACAAATTCTGGCATGCCCTGTGGTTGGTTTTGCCAGCTTCATGTACTCATAACTACAAAAATGACCAGAAGCAGGACCCAGAAATGAAGATACACTAATGTATTATCAAAAATATGTCATGTGTTTAACACTTTACCACATGAGAAAAAAATACACTTGTCCAAATTGAAAGCATTTGCAGGCAACAATTTTAACATGACTCAAATGAGGAAGTTTGTCTCTGACAGGTTAGAAAACATTGCAGGAAAAGGAGAAAATGCTGGTTACCAGCATTTTCTCCTTTTCCCATTATGTTTCCAAAAGGTCTCTTTCTCAGAGTCGTTAAAACTTGGGATTGTGGGGTTAATACACTGCTGGAGGGGATTTCATGTGATTAACCATTTACCACACAATCCGGAGTTTTAACAGCCTTGAAAAAAAAGCCTTTTGAAGACATTGTAGCAAAAGGATAAAATGCTGCTAACCAGCATTTTCTCCTTTTGCTACAATTTTTACTACCCATCTCAAAACAAATTTCAAGTTTTTAGTTATGTATATTTTGTCGTCTGCAGATGCTTTCTATTTTGACAAGTCAAAAATTTTGTTGTTTGGTAAAGAGTTAATAGTTTAATAGTTAGTCTTACAAGATACAATGATTGAAGTATACATATTTATATAGATTTTATATTTTGCAGATCTAAGGCACAAGTTTGAAAAAAAGAAGAGAAGAAAATTAACAAAGGAGGAAAAGAAGAAATTTGCAGAGCTTACAACAGAAACTCTTGCTTCAGTTTTTGATGACAATTGTGCAAGAGAAACAAACAGTAGACTAGAGAATATAAAGTTGAAATCTGATAATAGTCTGAACAAGGACAAGTGTCATGCACCAGTTAATGGTAGAATCAGTGGTGATGAAATAAGAAACCGAGCGCCGAATGTAAAATCAGCTGGAACATTGCAAAAAGATAAAAGAATAAAGTTAGAATTTGAAGACATCGTTAGAAATAACGGTCATGTAACAGTTGAAAATAAGAAAATTGATGATGATTCTGATGCAGGAAAGTGGAAGCCAAATCTGAAAGCTTCAATAACAGTGCAGGAAAATGACCAAAGAAATATAACTCCAGTTGGTAAAAGAAAACTGAGCTTGTCTTCTGATACAGTCACACCCCCATCTAAACGGAAGTTGTTAGCAAAAGATGACATTACCGATGAAAAAATGAAGAAGACTAATAAAAAGATAACAGATGATATCTGTAAGGTGCTAAATGAGAAGCCAATAAACAAGGAAAACTCTTTCACAAGACTGTTAAGTGATAAAAAGGGAAAACCAAAAAATACAGACAATAAACAAAACAAATTACAGCAAGCAGATAGAATTCCTAAAAAGGAAAAGATGCCCGATGGTGAAATGAGAGAAAGTCTAGACATGATAGCAAAGACCATTACTCCTTTGAAGGACTCGAGTTTTGGAGAATTTTTGTTGAATGTAACAATTTCTTCTTCTGATGATGATAATGATGATGATGTTCTTTTTCCAAAACAGAAGGTTCCAAGGAGTGGGAAACAAAAACAGAAAGGTAACTGTTTATTCTATACCTGACAGCAAAGTTTTAGACTTGTCCAAATTGAAAGCAATTTCAGACAATTTCATTGTAGGTAAAATTATGGGGAGTGTCAGGGTAGAAAATGTTTTGGGAAAGGGAGAAATGCTGGGTACCAGCATTTTTTCCTTTTTTTCCTACAATGTTTTATAAAAGCTTGCTTTCCCTGGGTTGCTTAAACTCAGGATTTAAACCCTTTGCTAAACAAACCCTTTGTGTTTTAAGAACCCTGGAGGTAGAAGATCTTTGGAAACATTGTTGGCAAAGAAGAAATGCTGGTAACAAGCATATTCTTCTATTCATACAATGTTTTCTACCCTTTCATAGACAAATCGTATCATTTGAGCCACATTTTTTATCTACAAAATTTTACATAGTATTATTTATAGCTGTCTTATTTTCCCTTTTTAGGCAAAAAGAAGAAAAGCTTACTGAATGACACTGCCTCCACATTAGACAGTCACAGAACCCCTTCAGGGCTGGAGAACAGTTTCAAAGAAAAAAAAGGGCGTGGCAGAGGAAGTGGCAGTCAAAAAAAGACCAAAGCACGGTAATTGAACAGTATTTAACACTTTACCACACAACAAAATTTTAGATGTGTTCAAACCCAAAGCATTTGCAGATGACAAAGTAAATGATGCCCAAATTGTGGTTATAAGCATTTTCTCTCTTTTCCCTCATTGTTATCAAAAGGTGTCCTCCTAAGGGTTTACAGCCTAGATGAGGAGGCCTTTTAGGAAAAGGAGAAACCAGCATTTTCTCCTATTTCCACAACGTTTTCTTCATTTTTAAAAGCAAACCCTACCATTTGAGTTTATTGTAACCATAAATCTTAGCTCTTTACCTGCTGGCAGTGTTGCTTCTGTCCTGGGAGAAAGCAATGTAGAGCCTCGGTGTAGTTCAAGTGAGAGACAGTCTCATGCAAAACTGAGCTATAACTGAAATAGTGTTAAAACAACATTCTAACAAAACAAAAAGCACTGAAAGATATTTTGGCCCAAGACAATATTTTTTATAATTTATACCCCCTCCCCCCTTTTAGACGATAAGTGTGTGTGTGTGTGGGGGGGTATACCGGGATCAGGTAGTTGTCTGTTCACCTGTTTGTCTCTTTGTAGACTAAGTGTGTGAGTTATTACTCTTTGAATGTTTCCCTGATTCAGTGGCAAGGCAACTTGTACGGGATATTTGTTGGGGCCCTGTAGTTCTGGTTTTGCAGTGATCAATGGCAAGGCATGTATGAGTTGCTATATGAAATATCAAAGTATTTCAGAGGAAGCTTAACCCTGTACCTCACAATCTCAAGTTTAAACGACCCTGAGAAAGAAGACATTTGAAAACAGTGTGGAAAAGGAGAAAATGCTGGTGACAAGCATTTTCTGCTTATCTCACAAAGTTTCCTACCCTTTCAGGGAATAATTCAATCATTTGAACAGCATTATATTTGTTGTCTGCAAATGCTTTCAAATTGGACAAGCGTTAAAATTCTATCATTTGGTAAAGAGTTAACTCTTCACCACACAATCCAAAGATTGAACCACCCTGATAGAGAGGGTTCTTGAAAACATTGTGGGAAAAGGAGAATATGCTGGTAATCAGCATTTTTCCTTCCCTCCATGTTTTCTTACCTTAGAGAGATAAATCCTATTTTGTGAGTCTTATTTAATTTATTATCTGCAAATTTTGGTTAAGTCTGAGATTTTGTTATCTGGCAAAGAGCCACTGTAAATTATCTTTCCCTTTAATTTTTCAGGTCTGATGCCAAGATTATGGAGGTGAGACCAACAGGCTTTGCCAGGTGTGAGGGATGTTCAGGTATGTGAGCAGATTTGTGTGTTTTTCTCTAACTCTACCAAACGACAAAATTGTAAGCAAGTCCAAATTCAATGCATCTGCAGACGACAAAATAAACATGACTCAAAAATTGATGTTTGTTTTGGGAAGAGAAGAAAACCAAGTAGGAAAAGGAGAAAATGCTGGTTACCAGCATTTTCTCTTTTTCCCACAGTGTTTTCAAAAGGCTTTTTCTTTCATGGTTGTTTCAAATTTGTGATTGTTTGGTAAAGGATTAGCAGTTTTTTAGCCATTTACAAAAATTACAAAACTTTAAGACTTTCCCAAATTAAAGCATATGACGCTCATAGGAAATGATTTGTTTTTGATAGAATAATAAATATTGCAGGGAAAGGAAAAAATGCTGGGTACCAACATTAATTATGCTCCTTTTCCCACATTTTTTTTTGAAAGCATTCTTTCTCTGGATGGTTAAAATGCAAGATTGTTCATCAGGTAGAATGGTCCTTTGTCATGCAGAAAATTTACCAATAACAAAATGTTCTGATTTGGGTCAGCCTGCGCAGTTCGCACCAGCTGACCAAGGTCAGTACTTTTTGCAGATGCATTATACTACCTTATCACGGACCACAACTTGTATATTTTACAGATTATTTTGATGCAGAACTTCTGTCAGCACACCACAGCAAATGTATACAGTGGAAAGGGAAACAAGATGGGGAAAATAAAACTATGGACACTCCATGGTTGTGTACTAGACCCCGAAACTCACCTGCATCATTGAAGAATAATAAACCAACTGAATTTAATGCTAAGTCACCTCCAGGGTACATGGCAGCTATGGCAGCAGAAAAACGGTTGAAACAACAAATTGATAAAAAAGATAATTCGGGTGATATATATAACATAAATATTGGTGAATCTTCTAGGAATGACCCGATTGATGATAATTCACTGGAGGAAAATTCTGCTTGGGTAGTGGAAGAACAGAAAAAAGCTTTAGAACAATTTTCGAAACTAAAGAAGAACTCTGGGCCAATGGAGACCTTAAAATCTGATACAGAACCAAATTTAAAAAACCAGTCTAAAAGTAAAGTTTTATTAAATGTTGATAACCAGTCTAAAAATTTCAACCAGTCAGAGGGCTATATTCTTGCTAACAACCAATCAGATTCCAGATACAATGGTTGTTCGGATTTGACTGTGAGTGATAATGACAGTGACACAGACAGTTTAACACATATTTCTCCGATGGTAGATTGCCCATTATGTGGTGACCTTTTACCCAGTAGTGTGATAGAACAACATGCTGCTAACTGTATGCTTTAGTAAGATTTTAATCACTCTTTTTTCCTTTGAAATAAACAAGCACCCATTGTGATACCATACAGACTTTTTATTTCCTGCATGGAACATCTTTTAAACCCTTACCACACAATCCCAAGTTTTTACGACCCTGAGAAATAGGCCCTTTGAAAACGTTGTGAAAAAAGGAGAAAATGCTGGTAACCAGCATTTTCTCCTTTTCCTACAATGTTTTCTATTCTTTCAGAGACAAAGTCAATCATTTGAGCAACACTGAATTTGTCGTCTGCAAATGCTTAATGCTTTACTAAACAACACAATTTTAGACTTATCCAAATTGGAAGCATTTGCAGACGACAAAATAAAAGTGACTGAAAAATTAAAACTTGTTTTGGGAAGGGTAGAAAACATTGTGGGTAAAGGAGAAAATGCTGGTTATCAGCATTTTCTCCTTTTCCTACAATGTTTTCAAAAGGCTTCTTTCTCCCGGTTGAATCTCGGGATTGTGTGGTTAAGGGCTAATCAGTTGGGAAAAGTCCAAAATTTTGTTGTGTGGTAAAGTTTTGAGCCTGAACCATTTACAACACAGTCCTGAAGTTTGACGACCATGAGAGCCGAGCCTGGTTGCTGTGTTGGTGATATATAGGGCTTGAAACCAGGGTGTTGCTGGTTCAAACCCCAAACTTTGCCAATTTTTTATTAATGATAGTCTTTGCAACAGGATTCATTCCTCTCTTACTGCTAAATATCATTATGGCAGTCGTTTTCCGGGCAGCAGCCAGAAGGGTATTGTGTGGAGTACTTGTAAGGGAAACTCAAGGAAAGCATGGAAAGGAGCACTGGGTGGAATTATTTTGAAACCAGCATTAAACGCACACACACACACAAAAATCAATTATGCTGAGCAATAAGGTTTATGAAAATATTGTGGGAAAAGGAGAAAATGCCTGCATTTTTTTTCCCACAATGTTATGAAAAGCCTTCTTACTTGGGATCTTAAATTTTAGACTTGCCTAAATTTAAAGCATTTGCAGACGAAGAAGATATGACTCAAACACTTAAATTTAATTTTGGAAGTGTAGAAAATGTTTTAAATGGGCTTTTTCCTCACAGTACTGTTTGGGAAAGGTTTAGATCATTGGATTGTTTGAGAAAAGATTTAGGTTTTATCTACTCATTTTTTTTTTCATACAAATATGAATTAAACATTTCTTAGAAGAAAAGAGCTGCTTTACTTTTAACTTGCTATATGAGCTATCAGAACCAACCCTGTACTGTTTATATAAGATTTGCTTGATCAGGCCATTACTGATTTATTGCACATTCGAAGAATTGAAGGGTTACTACATGGCTCAGTGGTAAAGTGTGGGACTCTGGGTTCGAGTCCCACCTGATGCGCTAAGTTTTTTGTGGGTGTGTCCTTGGGCAAGACACTTCAGAGTACTGATAAAACCCAGGAAATACATGAATATGTGAGCTGTCGCCCTGATATGACTGAAATAACGTTGTAAGCAGTGTAAAACACCATTCAATCGATCAATCAATCGAAGAACTGAAGTTTGCTATATTATTATTTAGCTCAGTTGGTTTACCCTGACATGATTTTATGAAATTTAAGATGAATATGTATTTTCTGGAATTGTATTGTTTTAGCTATGCTTTTAGTCTATTTTTGGAAATCTTTAATAGATCTAATTTATTTCAGTTGTAAAAAGATTTTAAGTTATCTAAAGAAAGAAGCATTGCAATCCTGCATTTAACCCTTTACCAGACGACAGAATTTTAGCCTTCTCCAAATTGAAAGCATTTGCAGACGACAATTTCAATTTGGCTAAAATGGTGCAATTTTTCTTTGATAGGGTAGAAAACATTGTGGGAAAAGGAGAAAATGCTGGTTACCAGCATTTTCTCCTTTTCCCACAATGTTTTCAAAAGGCTTCTTTCCCAGGGGCATCAAAAGGCGTCATTGTGTGGTAAAGGGTTAACCCAAAACATGGTCTTGTAAACTCCAGTGAAATTTCAGACACAAAAGTTACTGAAAGCATGCATAGAGCACAAATTTAGTGTGGCTGACTTGGCATGGATCAATCATCAACCATGAAATCCTGCTTTTTAACAACCCCGAGGTGAAAGGCATCTGAGAATATTGAAGGAAAGGAGAAAATGCTAGTAACCAGCATTTTCTCCCTTTCCCCCAGTTTTCTACCCATTCTAATATCAATCCCATCATTTGTGTATCATTTTATTTGTCGTTTACAAATGCTTTGAACCTGGACAAGTCTAAAGTTTTATCATTTGGTACGGAATTCAAGCATTAACCCTTTCCCAAACGACAAATTTTGGACTGGTCCAAATTGAAAGAGTTTGCAGACGACAATTTTAATTTTGATGAAAATGGCAGAAAGTTATGAAAAAGGGTAAAAAACACTGTGGGAAAAGGAGAAATTGCTCGTTATGAGCAATTTCTCCTTTTCCCACAGTGTTTTCAAAAGACTTGTACTGCAGACATGTGACAACCACGGCTTGTTTGGGAAAGGGATGAGATCATTGAAAAGGGGATGATTGAAAATGAAGCAACATCCATAAACAACATCAAGACTTTCAGGCGAAATTTTAATATCATGGATTCATGAAAACGTACTAAATAATAAAATATAAAAAAAAGACATCTTAATAACAGCATTTTTAAAAATAAATGGACGGATCAACATATACAGTCATCACTACGGAAAAAAAGAAATGTATCAAGGCTTCACAGCCACGAGTAACATAACATACCTGACCCTTTACCAGACGACAAAATTTTAACCTTGTCCAAACTGAAAGCATTTGCAGACGACAATTTCAATGTGGCTCAAATGGTGCAATTTTTCTTTGATGGGGTAAAAAACATTATGAGAAAATGCTGGTTACCAGCATTTTCTCCTTTTCCCACAAAGTTTTCAAAAGGCCTCTTTCCCAGGGTTGTTAAAAGGCGGCATTGTGCGGGAAAGAGTTAACAGCGTAAAATAACTCTTTACCAGACAGAAAAAAAAATTTGAACCATTCCAAACTGAAAGCATTTGCAGATGACAAATTAAATGTAGCTCAAACGATGAAATATGTCTTTAACTGTTTACCACACAACAGAAATGTACACTCGTCCAAATTGAAAGCAGTTGCAGATGACAAAATAAACGTGACTTAAAAATTGAAATTTGTTATGGGACAAGTAGAAAACATTGTGGGAAAAGGAGAAAATGCTGGTTACCAGCATTTTCCCCTTTTCCCACAGTGTTTTCAAAAGGCTTCCTTTTCAGGGTCGTTAAAAGTCTGGATTGTGTGGTAAAGGGTTAAAAGGTGAGAAAACTTTGTGGGAAAAGAGATAATGCTGGCTACCAGCATTTTCTCTGTTTCCAACAGTTTAACAAGCTTTGTATGTTAGGTTTGTTAAAAATTTGGGATTGTTTGGTAAAGGGTTAAATATGTAAATTAAGATTGGCCTGTATGGAATGTACAGTCTGGGTCCGAATTCACCAAGCATTCTTAAGATTATTCTTAGTCTTTCTCTCAAGAAATTTCTGAATTTGAAAGTAACACAACTTCTGATGGGCTTAACTAAATGGTTTAGCAAATCAGAAGTTGTGTTACTTTCTAAGTATAACACTAACAATGAAATTAAGAATGGTTGTCGAATACAATATGGAGCCTGGTTTCATATTAACTAACAAATCTTAACCCTCTGAGAGCAGAATAAACCTAACAAACATTTTCATTCTAGAAATAAGGCCCTTTTAAGTGCAATTTCAAGCTTACCATCAGCCAGAATGATTCTATATAGTGGCTATTGTAGATCAAACATCAAACTACATCTATGTGCAAGGCTGATCTTGATCTACACGGCCACCAACACAACCAAAATAATGAAAGGCGCTTGATGGGTTAATATTGTTTCTATTCATTAATCTTGGAGTAACAATCTGATTAGCTGAGATATTCTGTCTTAGCCAATCAGATGGTTAGTCTAAGAGTTTATGATTAAAATTGAATTTAGAAAAGGGTGTAAATACGGACCCTCATCTAGGATCTACTCTCACTGTTGACAGGATATTCCAGCTGATAACCGTTGACATTCAAGTCACGTTTGTGTTGAACATAGAAAACGTTTACACACTATTTCATAGAATACACGGAATATACTATTACACAGAGCTCCAGATAGAGGGAGTGACTTTGATTTCAAAATTGAAAATATTAATCACTCTCCACTAAACCCTGTGTTATAGGTACTCAGTAGAATCGTCTCATCGAGACAATTCTAATAAGTACCCACAACATAGGGTTTGGTAGAGAAATAACGGATTTAGAATAGCCATCACTCCCTCTTATCTAGAAGCCTGATTACAGGTACAAATTAACAACTGTATGAAGTTCTGTGGAACCAGTTTAGAACATTCAGAAATTCTGGTGAAAACAAAAGCGACTAAAAACTTGATTCCAGTAGGTTATATCTGATCACAAAACAAAAAAATGCCCTTGAACAGCATAACCCTTTACCCACCATACAATCCTGTGTTTCAATGACTGTAGGAAAGAAACCCTTTTTGAAAACATTGTGGGAAAAGGAGAAAATGCTGGTAACCAGCATTTTCTCCTATTCCCACACTGGTTTCAACTCTGTCAAAAATAGAAATCATTCTTAGGGCTACATTTAATTTGTTGTCTGAAAATGCTTTCAATTTGGACAAGTCTAGAATTTTGTCATTTGGTAAAAAGTTAAAGGCTTTAATAGGTCCATTTCCTACATGAAAGGAGTGAGCAGAAAAATCAACTAAATATATTAGACTTAACAAAACTAAACAAAGAGTTTAAGACAAGTGACAACTTAACAAGTGAACTAGGGACTCAATGAGCGAGACACAATCCCGAGTTTTAATGACCCTGACAGAAAAGACTTTTAAAAACATTGTGGGAAAAGGAGAAAATGCTGGTAACCAGCATTTTCTCCTTTTCCCGCAATGTTTTCTTACCTTTAAAACGCAATTTCCATTATTTGTGCCAAATTTAATTTGTCGTCTGCAAATGCTTTCAATTTTGGACCAGTCTAAATTTTTAAAATAAACAAAACTCAGTTTTTGGGAGAGAAATTAGACCCAAATAATTACAGCATCATGCTTGCTGATGTCGAACGTATTTAACCCTTCACCAGTATTTAACCCTTTACCACACAATCTTGAGTTTTAACGATCCTTAGGAAGATTCCTTTTAAAAACATTGTGGCAAAAGAAAAAATGCTGGTTACCAGCATTTTATCCTTATCCCACAATGTTTGTCTTTAGCAAATGACAAAATTTCAGACTTGTCTAAATTGAAAGCTTTTGCAGACAACAAAATAAATGTGACTCAAAAACTGTAATTTGTCATTGGAATGGTAGAAAACATTGTGGGAAATGGAGAAAATGCTGGTTAGCAGCATTTTCTCCTTTATCCACATTGTTTTCAAAGGCTTTTTTTTCCCATTAAAAGTCAGGATTGTGTGGTAAAGGGTTGAAAGCTAGCTGCTGCAAGACAGAAACTGTCATCTGCACCATCCTGGCTGATTATTCAAGCAAAATTCTTACTCTACAGTGAAAGTATCGAGGAATGCTTCTTTCTTTAAATACAACAAAAATGAGTTTTTTTTTTCCTTCAGAAAAGATTACACAAATAGACAAACACAAATGAAAGAAATTATCACAGCTACTTATCGATATGTCTGCACAATTGTGCAATAACAGGTACAAGAAAAAGGAATGATCCGTGCTCTGTGAATAGCATGTTTAATCCATTTGCAAAAAGTATCGACCCGTTGGCTTGCACAGTCCATGCAGGCTGACCATGAGTCAATTTTTTTTGCTATTTTCAAATTTTCTGCATGTCAAAGGACCATTCTACCTCTGCATTCAGCAAGTTCTTAGACAAAATGAATTTCATGGATCTATAACATACAGGCAATTATGTGATGACTTGTTTGGTATAATGCATCACAAATATGCATTAAATCCCCTTTTGCCAGAGCCCTTCTCAAATCTCTTTCCTCTACCAGATTGACACAATGTCTCCTTAACCCTTTACCAGACGACAAAATTTCAACCTTGTCGAAACTGAAAGCATTTGCAGACGAAATTTCACTGTGGCTCAAATGGTGCAGTTTTCTATTGATAGGGTAGAAAACCTTGTGGGAAAAGGAGAAAATGCTGGTTACCAGCATTTTCTCCTTTTTCCACAATGTTTTCAAAAGGCTTCTTTCCTAGGGGCGTTAAAAGGCGGCATTGTGCGGTAAAGGGTTAACTCTCTACTGCATTCCTGCATTTTAATGGCCCTGAGGAAAAAGGCTTCTGAAAATGTGGGAAAAGGAGAAACTGCTGGTAACCAAAAGGTTCCCACCATGTTTTCTACCAGTCCAAAGAAAAAATTTTGTCATGTGATCCACATTCAATTTGTTGTCTGCAAATAAGCCATGCTCTGTGAAAAGGGGGCCTGATGCATTTGCTGACTCCCCTGGTGTGGTTAACCCCATTACCACACAATGACGAGTTATAGTGATCCCGAGGAAGAAGCCTTTTGAAAACGTGACCAGCATTTTCTCCTTTTCCTACAATGTTTTCTGCCCTTTCAAAGGCAAACTCCATAATCTGAAGTATACTAAATTTGTTGGCTGTAACTTCTTTCAATTTGGACCATCTAAAATTTTGTAGTCTGGTAGACTTAACCCTTTCCCAAACGACAAATTATGGACTAGTCCAAATTGAAAGAGTTTGCAGATGACAATTTTAAATTTAATGAAAATGGCAGAAACTGAACTCAAAATGGGTAGAAAACACTGTGGGAAAAGGAGAAATTGCTCGTTACGAGCAATTTCTCCTTTTCCCACAGTGTTTTCAAAAGACTTGTACTGCAGACACGTGAAAACCAGGGCTTGTTAGGGAAAGGGTTAATAGCATGTTTTCATGCATGCACATTATTCTAGGACCAGATAACTCAACAAAATTTTGGACTTGACCAAGTTGAAAGCATTTACAGATGACAAATAAAATGAAGCTAAAATGATGAATCCTGTCTTCGATAGGGTAGAAAATGTTGTGGGAAAAGGAGGAAATGATGGTTACTAGCATTTTCTCAAGCCATCTCTTTCAGGGTCGTTGAAACGTGTGATTGTGTGGTAAAAAAATAACATCAACAAAGCCCCTTGTTTCCTTGAATTTTGATCCCCAAAACTTTCTAAATATTGCCTAAATTGAAATGTTTTGCCTTCCTTTGTTCATTTGATGGGGGGGGCCCATCAAATGACACCGGTATAAGAAAACCAAATGTAAATCCTGCCTTTTCATACAGTAATGTGTTTTGAAAAATTGATAAGGAAGAAGGCTTTTCAAAACATTGTCGGAAAAAGAGAAAATGCTCTGAAGCAAGTTTTCTACTTTTTCACAGACTAATTCCACCATTTTAGCCACATTTTATTTGATTTCTGAAAATGCTTTTAGTTTGGACAAAGTCTAAATCTTCATCATCTGGTAAAGGTTAGCATTAACCCTTTACCACACAATCCCGACTTTTAACGACTCTGAAGAAGAAGCCTTTTGAAAACATTGTGGGAAAAGGAGAAAATGCTGGTAACCAGCATTTTCTCCTTTTCCCACAATGTTTTCTACTCTTCCAAAAACGAATTTCAATTTTTAATTCACATTTATTTTGTCGTCTGCAAAAGCTTTCAATTTGGACTGGTCTAAAATTTCGTTGTTTGGTAAAGAGTTAAATGAGATAAGAACATTTATGAGCTTTACAAAAAATCACAGACATTGAGTATAGAAATTACATTTGACTACAAAGAATATAAAATAGATACTGACAAATATGGACGGCTAAGATAAATACATCACAGTCAAGGCAAAAAATGATCAATTTAACAAAAAGTATGATACATGCATATAAAAGCCTTAAGTTATTGTTCCCAATTCACCTCGTTACCAAACAACAAAACTTTAGACTTGTACAAATTTAAAGCCCTCGCAGGCAAGAAACTGAATGTGGCTCAAATTATGGCTTTTCTCCTTAAACACTAGAAATACTGTGGGAAAAGGAGAAAAGGTTAGTTACCAGTTTTTTTTCCCTGTTTGCACAGTTTTTAGTAAGGATTCTTCCCCTGGGTTGTTAACCCTTTACCACACAATCCCAAGTTTTAGCAACCCTGAGGAATATGGCTTTAGGAAACATTGCGGGAACCAGCATTTTCTCCTTTTCCCACAATGTCTTCTACCCTCTCAAGGAAACAGTTATCATTTGATCCACATTTCTTTTGTCATCTGCCCATGCTTTCAATTTGGAACATACTAAAATTTTGTCGCCTAGTATGGGATAAAACACTAGATTGTTTGATGTGGGCTAAGTCATTTTCTCCATAAACAAATTATTTAACTTTGCAACAGACCTCCTGTAAAAAATTACTTAATCTTGCAGGATAGTGCTTTTGAAAACAATGTGGGAAAAGGATAGGCTGATTGCAATGTTTTCACATGCATCAATGTACAAACAAACAAAAAAAAAACTGATCCCTACATTTGGAGGCCAACGCTTGCTTGCAGTTGCTTGATTTTCAGTGAAAATTCAAGATTGAAAAATACTTCGATGGTTACCTGTCTTTATTGTATGGGCTGCCCTTTTAATAATGAACAACTTGTCTAAGTTTGAGGGCAATATCTTCAGTAGTCACAAGGTATGTTATACAATGTCAAGGTTTTTGAAAATGTCAAAGTTTCAACATGACAACAGTGCAGATGACGATGCAGACAACAACAGGGCTACGGCAATACCTTGACATTTTCTTTGAAAACAACCAAGCTAAGAATCCTAACTGTCCCTATCTAATAAGGATATGTTCTGTCAAAGTTCTCTGGTACAAATTTGCTTCAGGAGGTAGTAACTTGACACAGCTGTACTATCCAGTAGCAATTTTATAATAACTTCAGTGCAAGATGACCTGGGGGGGCGAAAAAAATCTAGTGCATAACTAGGGCGAAAATCCCCTAGGCTGGAAATGACTCATTATCACATATGGCGTGCAACACACGAAAAAGGGGCCTTCGGACATATGGGTAAAAGTGTGTTGTCCCAGATCAGCCTGTGCAGTCTGTGACTAGTCCGAGATGACACTTCCTGTTTTTGTGCAAATTTCTGTTTCACAAAAGTCTACAGTATGAAAAAATCTTATGTAGTCGTAATGTGCCCATCTCGGATTAGACTGCGCAGTCTGCACAGGCTAATCTGGGACAACACTTTACGCAAATGTCCGAAGGTCTCATTTCACATATTGTGGGCCATATACTAGTATACTACCAGATGAGAACATTACAGACTCAACCAAATTGAAAGCATTTGCAGAGGATAAATTCAGTGTGGCTCAAATGATTGGATGTGTCTTTGAAGGGTTAGAAAACATTGTGGAAAAAGGAGAAAATGCTGGTAACCAGCATTTTCTTCTTTTTCCACAATGTTTTCTAAAGCTTTCTTCCTCAAGGTTGTTAAAAGTCTGGCTTGTTTGGTAAAGGGTTACCATGCTGTGATCTGCATCCTTTACCAGACAATCTCAATGCATGAGGGAAAAAAAGCTTTTGAAAGCTCTAGAAAACATTGTGGGAAAAAGGAGAAAATGCTGGTAATCAACATTGTTTCCTTTTCCAATGATGTTATCTTTCCTTTCACGAACAAATTTCAACCATTTGAACATCTAATTTTATTGACTGCAAATGCTTTCAATATGGAAATATTTTAATTTTGACACCTGGACAGAATTTAACGACATAAGTTTCTACTATCCTCTGCAATATTTTGCTCTGAAATGCTCTGTTCCTTGCTATTTTCTCTATACTAAATCAATCTATGGAAAAAAAAAATTACTACTCATAATGATTCCTGAGTTGAAGCAAGGCGTGACAAAAAAAAAATGAGTAAGAAAAAATATGATCCTCTGTAGCTATTTACATCAATAAAATCAAAAAATAAACTTCAAGTCCTTTTCTCAAAGAGACAGATGTATTTTATTCCAAATTAGTCCCTTGTATGGCTGAATCTGCCATTTAATTCCTTAACCCTTTACCAAACGACAACATTTTAGACTGGTCCAAATTGAAAGCGTTTTCAGACAACAAATTAAAGGTGACCCAAATAAACATACTTGCCCTTGCTAGGGTAGAAAACATTGTGGGAAAGGGAGAAAATGCTGGTTACCAGCATTTTCTCCTTTTCCCACAGTGTTTTCAAAAGGCTATTTTCTCAGGTTCGTTGAAAGTCAGGATTGTGTGGTAAAGGATTAACCCTTTACCACACAATCCCAACTTTAAACGACCCTGAAGAAGAAGCCTTTTGAAAATTGTGGGAAAAGGAGAAATGCTGGTAACCGGCATTTTCTCCTTTTGCCACAATGTTTTCTACTCTTCCCAAAATAAATTTCAATTTTTGGGTCACATTTATTTTGTCGTCTGCAAAAGCTTTCAATTTGGACTAGTCTAAAATTTTGTCGTTTGGTAAAGAGTTAAGTCTTTTTCTCAAAGAGACAGAAACATTTTATTTCACATTAACTCCTTATATAGCTGAACCTGCCATTTAATTCATTAACTTGTTACCAAACAACAAAATTTTAGACTGGTCCAAACTGAAAGCATTTGCAGACAACAAAATAAATGTTACTGAAAAATAGAAGTTTGTTTTGGGAAGCATAGAAAACTTTGTGGGAAAAGGAGAAAATGCTGGTTACCAGCATTTTCTCCTTTTCCCACAATGTTTTCAAAAGGCTTCTTTCTTAGGGTCGTGAAAAGTCGGGATTGTGTGGTAAAGAGTTAAGCAGACAGTGTAGATCAAAGATCAGACTGGACAGAACATAGAATGTGTAATCTGATATACTATGTCCACGTCTTTGCCATACTGATTGATGTATTCACTAAATGGTGTTTTGTGCCATTTTCAACATTATTTCAGTCATATCACAGTCACAGCTGATATTATCCATGTAAGTCCTGGGTTTCATTAGTAGTAGTCTAGGGCTCCGAAATGTCTTGCCCAAAGATACTATCACTTAAAGCCCAGTTCTTCCAATGAGGCTTGAACCCGGGGCCTGAAAGTAAGGAGTCCTACACTTCATCAGTTAGCCTCGCAGGACCCCTTTTCTTGCCAGATATTTTGGCAAAAACAGCTCCGAATTTGCTTTCATTTGAACTGGAGTTCAACCCTTTATCAATTCACAATATTTAAGACTTTTCAAAAGTAAAAGGATTTGCACAAGATAAAACAAATGTGACTCAGAAGATGAAACTGGTTTTTAGAAGGGTAGAAAACATTGTGGGAAAAAGAGAAGATGCTGGTTACAAGCATTTTCTCCTTTTTCCACAATGTTTTCAAAAGCCTTCTTCATTAGGGTTGTTAAAACTTGGGACTGTTTGGTAAAGGGTTAACACTGCTTTAACAGCTTAGGTCTTTTCACGGCGGCCAGTGCACCTTGGCATGCATCTCCTGGCTTTCTCACACCAGTACTAAGACAAATTTCTTTCCAAGCCACTGACTACTTTTCCCACATGCATCAGAGGTGAGAGGCAAACAATTGCCAAAAAGAAAGTTTGCCGCAACTGGATATCAACCCCGCAACCACCAGGTCACGAGCCTCATGTATACCCTAACCACTGATACACCCAGCCAAGCCCTTTGAAATTGCAATATTTCTATCTTTTTTAACTTTTTACCACACAATGCAGCCTTTTAATGACCCCGAGAAAGAAGCCTTTTGAAAACATTGTGGAAAAAGGAGAAAATGCTGGTAACCAACATTTTCTCCTTTTTCCAGCCATGTTTTCTACCCTATCAAAGAAAAATTTCACCATTTGAGCCACATTGAAATTGTCGTCTGCAAATGCTTTCAATTTGGACAAGGCTTAATTTTCTGTCGTTTGGTAAAGAGTTAAATGACCAAGGATGGTCCTCCCTTGTTTAGCCCTATAAAGAATGAGAAAATTACAGAAAAAGAAAACATAATACAGATAATTAAGACAATGGTGTGGAGAGAGCTAAAAAACACCCTGAAAAATGGAGAAATTTCCAAGGTCTTTATATTGACTCCATCTCAAGGTCTCAACTATCATAATGTTTGCTGCAAATGGTCTAAATTAACGCCTTGCCAAACGATAAAATTTTAGATTTCTCCAAGTTGAAAACATCTGCAGAGAACAAAATAGATGTGACTCAAATAATTGATATTTTTTGTTGGAAGGGTAGAAAACATTATGGGAAAAGGAGAAAATGCTGGTCACCAGCATTTTCTCCTTTTCCCTTAATGCTTTCAAAGGATCATTTAAACTCACAACAGAGTGGTAGAGCTTTAAAGCAGTATGAAAGAAATCAGTTTTACACAAAACTAAACTCGCATCAGAAAATGTCAAAAACAAAAATTTTAGACTGGTCCAAACTGACAAAAAAATGCAGACAAAAAATTCAAAGGGGCTGAAATGATGGAATTTGTCTCAAAAGTCCTAGAAAACATTGTGGGGAAAGGAGAAAATGCTGTTTACCAACATTTTTTCCTTTTCTAACCCTGTTTTCAAAGGTCTTCCCAGCTTGTTCAAAATATGGGACTGTTTGGTAAAGGGTTAATAAGTCCCTATACAGTCAGATTATAAAAACAGAATCAAAACCTTTAGCGCTAAAATGAGATGACAGTTAAATAAATAAAAAATGATGTTTTGATGTGTGATGAACAAAGGCATAATATATAACTTGGAATGTGACAAAGCTAGTGAATGCTGCAACCATGTTATGTGTCATTTCTGCCTGTGGGCGGTCGGGACGGTCTACGTGGGGGTGAGGGGTTCTTGTATCGCATGGATGTGGTACTGGCACTCGGACGACCTCGGGGTAGCGGAGGCTTTGCACTACTTTGTCTTACGGCTTGACTTCTGCTGTCCTGTAAACAGAAGTTAAAATACATGTATATCAGCCAGGCTCTGGCAAAAGGGGGTTGAACTCTTTACCACACAATCCCGACTTTTAACGACCCTGAGAAAGAAGGCCTTTGAAAACACTGGGGGAAAAGGAGAAAATGCTGGATACCAGCATTTTCTCCTTTTCCCACATTGTTTTCCACCCTTCCCAAAACAAATTTTAATTTTTGAGCAACACTTATTTTGTCGTCTGCAAATGCTTTCAATTTGGTCCAGTCCACAATTTTGTCATTTGGTAAAGGGTCAGTGCATCTCTGTGATGCATTATACCAAGCAAGTCATGACATCATTATAGATCCATAAAATCCATTTTGTCTAACAACCAACTGAATCCTGTGGTAGGATGGTGTTTCCAAATGCAGAAAGTTTAAAAATAGCAAAAAGTTTCAAATTAGCCTTCAGGCTGATGTGGGTCAATTTTTTTTTTGGAAGATACATATTACACCCCCTTTTCACACAGCATGGCTCAACTTAATCTGTCAGTATGCAAACAAAATAAAATTTGAAGTAAAACTTAGATGAATTAATCAATATTCTAATTTATATCTTGTACTTCTATCAAAATGTTTTTTTATCCGCAATACTAGGAACAATTTATAGGGAGCACCAAGTTAACCTTTTACCACACAATCTGGAGTTTTAACGACCCTGAGAAAGGAGGCTTTTGAAAATGTTGTAGGAAAAGCAGAAAATGCCAGTGACCAACATTTTCTCCTTTTCTGTTTTTTATAGCCTTTCACAGACAATCTCTACATTTAAACCACACTTAATTTGTCTGCAAATACTTTAAATTAGGACCAGTCCAAAATTGTCATCTAATAAAGAGATAACCCTTTATCAGACGACAAAATTTTAACCTTGTCCAAATTGAAGGCAATTGAAGACGACAATTTAAATGTGGCTCAAATTGTGCAATTTTTCTTTGATAGGGTAGAAAACATTGTAGAAAAAGGAGAAAATGCTGGTTACCAGCATTTTCTCCTTTTCCCACATTTTCAAAAGGCTTCTTTACCAGGGGCGTTAAAAGGCGGCATTGTGAAGTAAAGGGTTAAAACAAGAGTACCACATTTGGGTGCCAATGTTCTGCTGCAGTTGCCTTTCCAGAGAAAATTTTAAGTAGAAAAAGGGACATAACTGTGTTAAAAATATTTCGAGGGCTACCTGCTCTATTGGTATTGATAGTAAACAACTAGCCTGAATTTCAGGTTCATATAATAACTCTTTACCAAACAACAACGTTTGAGATTTGTCCAAATTGAAAGCATTTGCAGACAAGAAGACAAATGTGACTCAAAAATCAAAAGTTGTTTTTGGAAGGGTAGAAAACATTGTGGGAAAAGGAGAAAATGCTGGTCACCAGCATTTTCTCCTTTTCTTACCATGTTTTCAAATGCCATCTTTCTCAAGGTTGTTAAAACTAATGACTGTGTGGTACAGAGTTAACCCTTTCCCAAACAACAAATTTTGGACTGGTCTAAATTGAATGAGTTTGCAGAAGACAATTTTGAATTTGATGAAAATGGCAGAAAAGGTCTCAAAAAGGGTAGAAAACACTGTGGGAAAAGGAGAAATTGCTCGTTACGAGCAATTTCTCCTTTTCCCACAGTGTTTTCAAAAGACTTGTACTGCAGACACGTGAAACCAGGGCTTGCTTGGGAAAGGGTTAAGTAATGTCAGAGGTATTTCTGCATGATGACGCAGAGGCAGACAACTATGGGGCTATGACAATACCTCAACATCTGAGCAAAAAATGTACCAGCCGATCAGATGAGTATGTTGATTGCAAAATCAAGAAACTAGGATACATGATTATCTGATGTTCAAAAAACATGTTTGGGGCTTAAAAAGCATGTAAAACATACAAAGTTAAATCAAATGATATTTGAGGGTCTATAGATTTTATAACAAAGTGACTTAGGGTGTAAAAGCTTAACCCTTTTCCACACAATCATGGGTTTTAACAACCCTGATAAAGAGGCCTTTTGAAAACATTGTGGGAAAAGGAGAAAATGCTGGTAACCAGCATTCTCTCCTTTTCCCACAATGTTTTTTGTCCTTTGTCAAACGAATCTTACCATATGAGCAATATCTAATTTGTTGTCTGCAAATACTGTCAATTTGGACCAGTGTAAAATTTTTGTCATATGGTAAAAGGTTAATAATTGGATGACATGAGCATCTGAATGTAAAAATATATAGAAGAAAAATACAGGCTGATAAGAAAAAAATAAATGTGAAAGATATAATGATATGTGTGGTAAGAATGAAAAAATAAAAATGAAAACAAGAGGCTCATGGGGCCTGATTGCTCTACTGGCAGTTACTGACCTAAAGGAAGCTTGTTAAAAAATAAAACAAGAGGGCCATGATGGCCCTGGGTCGCTCACCTTAGTAGAGTGCCTTTAAGGTTTTTCTTTAATTTGACCATGTGACCTAGTTTTTGACCGTAGGTGACCCAATTTCAAACTCATATTTCATGAAGACAAACATTCTGACCAATTTTCAAGTCAATTGAGCAAAAAATGTGGCCTCGAGTGCCCTAAAGATATTTCTTTAATTTGACCTAGTGACCTAGATTATGAACCCAGGTGACCCAAATTTGAACTGGTCTTTGACTATATCAAAAGAAACATTTTAACCAATTTTCAAATCATATGAATAATAAATGTGGCCTCTAGAGTGCCCACTAGCTATTTCTTTAATTTGACCAAGTGACCTAGTTTATGACCCCAGTTGACCCAAATTCAGACTCATGTGAGATTTTACAAAAACAAACATTCTGACCAATTTTCAAGGCAATTAAGCAAAGAATGTGGCCTCTAGAGTGCCCACAAGGTATTTCTTTATGTTGACCTAGTAACCTAGTTTATGGTTCCAGGTGACCCAAATCCAAACTCATCTGGTATTTCATCAAGACAAACATTCTGGCCAAATTTCAGGTCATTTGAGCAATAAATGTGGCCTCCAGAGTGCAAACAAGGTATTTCTTTAATTTGACTCAGTAAACTAGTTTATGACCCAAGTTGACCCAAATTAATCTTATGTGAGACTTTATAAAGACAAACTTTCTAACTAATTTTCAAGGCAATTGAGCAAATAATGTGGCCTTGAGAGTGCCAACAAGGTATTTCTTTAATTTGACCTAGTGACCTAGTTTATGACCCAAGATGACCCAAATTTGAACTCAATGAACTTGTTGCGCTTAGATGGGCAAACAAACTTAGAAGAGAATCACTACATACCAAATATCAAAGCTCTATGCCTTCCAGTTTTAAAGAAGAATTTTAAAGTTTTCCTTCTTTGTTCCTATGTTCAAACTTGTGACCCCCGGGGCTGGGCCAGTTTTGACCCAGGGGCATCATATGAACAAACTTGGTAGAGGTCCACTAGGAGATGCTACATACCAAATATCAAAGCTCTACACCTTCCCGTTTAAGAGAAAAAGAAATTTAAAGTTTTCCTTCTTTGTTCCTATCTTCGAACTTGTGACCCCCCGGGCGGGGCCAGTTTTGACCCAGGGGCATCATGTGAAAAAAACAAGAGGGCCATGATGGCCCTGTATCGCTCCACTGGCTTATAAACCATAAATACAAAACATTTCAATTCTGAGCCAACTGGTTTCAAAATGAAGACTTACAAAAGTTTTCTCTGTAAAAGCCCATGTGAAAGTTGAGACCCGCAAGGCAAAGCCATTTTTGATCCCAGAGCTATAATTACTTGAACCCTGGTAGAGGTCCACAAGATAAAGCCACATGCCAAAATAATACAAGTCTATGCTGTATGGTTATAAATAAGGTGATTTTCAAGTTTTGTCCATATGAAGCCTCTGTAAAACATAAGACCCCTAATGCAAGGCTAATTTCAAAAAAAAAAATCAAAACAGGAAGATTTCTTAAGTTGTCACTATGTAAGCCCATGTAAAACTTGTGACCCCTGCAGCAGGGCCGATTTTGACCCAAGGGCTAAAATTTTGGCCTGCTTGGTAGAGGCCCACTAGATATAGCAACATGCAAAATTTGGTAGCTCTAGGCCTTATGGCTAGGTAGAGGAAGATTTTTAAAGTTTTCTCTATATAAGCCTATGTAAAACTTGTGACCCCTGGGGCAGAGCCAATTTTGACCCCAGGGCTATAATTTGAAGAAACTTGATAGAGGTCTACTACATAAAGCTACATGCCAAATTTGGTAGCCCTATGCCTTATGGTTTCAGACAAGAAGATTTTTAAAGATTTCCAATATTTTTCAGTTATGTTGCCATGGCAACCAGAGTTTTTTAAGGAATCAAATTCTTTCAAGAAATTCTGAAGAGGACCATGCCAGGATCATTTCTGTGAAGTTTCATGAAAATTGGATGGGTAGTTTCAGAGAAGATGTTTGAAATAAAAGTTAACGCATGGACAGACGGACGCATGGACGGACGGACGCACGACGGACACCGGGCCATGACATAAGCCCGCTGGCCTTCGGCCAGTGGAGCTAAAAATTGGTAGAGGTCCACTCTGAGATGCAACATACCAAATATCAAAGCGCCACACCTTTCGGTTTCAGAAAAGAAGAATTTTAAAGTTTTCCTTCTTTGTTCCTATGTTCGAACTTGTGACCCCAGGGGATGGGCCAGTTTTGACCCAAGCAGCATCCTTGGAACAAACTTGGTAGAAGTCCACTAGGAGATGCTACACACCAAATATCAAAGCTCTATGCCTTCCCATTTAAGAGAACAAAAAAATTAAAGTTTTCCTTCTTTGTTCCTATGTTTGAACTTGTGACCCCCGGGGAAGGGCCAGTTTTGACCCCAAGGGCATCATATGAACAAACTTAGTAGAGGTCTACTAGGCGATGCTACATACCAAATATCAAAGCTCCAGGCCTTCTAGTTTTACAGAAGAAGATTTTTAAAGTTTTCCTTCTTTGTTCCTATGTTGGAAATTGTGACCCCCGGGGCGGGGCCAGTTTTGACCCCAGGGACATCATATGAACAAACTTGGTAGAGGTCCACTAGGAGATGCTACATGCCAAATATCAAAGCTCTACGCCTTCAAGTTTCAGAGAAGAACATTTTTAAAGTTTTCCTTCTTTGTTACTATGCTCAAACTTGTGACCCCCGGGGTGGGGCCAGTTTTGACCCCAGGGGCATCATATGAACAAACTTGGTAGAAGTCCACTAGGAGATGCTACATACCAAATATCAAAGCTCTATGCCTTCCAGTTTCAGAGAAGATGATTTCTAAAGTTTCCTCTCTTTGTTCCTATGTTCGAACTTGTGACCCCCGGGGCAGGGCCAGTTTTGACCCCAAGGGCATCATATGAACAAACTTGGTAGAGGTCCACTAGGAGATGCTTCATGCCAAATATCAAAGCTCTATGCCTTCAAGTTTTACAGAAGAAGATTTTTAAAGTTTTCCTTCTTTGTTCCTATGTTGGAAATTGTGACCCCCGGGGCGGGGCCAGTTTTGACCCCAGGGACATCATATGAACAAACTTGGTAGAGGTCCACTAGGAGATGCTACATGCCAAATATCAAAGCTCTACGCCTTCAAGTTTCAGAGAAGAACATTTTTATAGTTTTCCTTCTTTGTTAATATGCTCAAACTTGTGACCCCCAGGGTGGGGGCCAGTTTTGACCCCAGGGGCATCATATGAACAAACTTGGTAGAGGTCCACTAGGCAATGCTACATACCAAATATCAAAGCTCTACGCCTTCCAGTTTCAGAGAAGATGATTCTTAAAGTTTTCCCTCTTTGTTCCTATGTTCGAACTTGTGACCCCCGGGGCAGGGCCAGTTTTGACCCCAAGGGCATCATATGAACAAACTTGGTAGAGATCCACTAGGAGATGCTTCATGCCGAATATCAAAGCTCTATGCCTTCTAGTTTTACAGAAGAAGATTTTTAAAGTTTTCCTTCTTTGTTCCTATGTTGGAAATTGTGACCCCCGGGGCGGGGCCAGTTTTGACCCCAGGGACATCATATGAACAAACTTGGTAGAGGTCCACTAGGAGATGCAACATGCCAAATATCAAAGCTCTATGCCTTCAAGTTTCAGAGAAGAAGATTTTTAAAGTTTTCCTTCTTTGTTACTATGCTCAAACTTGTGACCCCTGGGGCGGGGCCAGTTTTGACCCCAGGGGCATCAAATGAACAAACTTGGTAGAGGTCCACTAGGAGATGCTACATACCAAATATCAAAGCTCTGCGCCTTCTAGTTTCAGAGAAGAAGATTTTCAAAGATTTTGCTTTTTTTTCCTTTTTGTTGCCATGGCAACCAGAGTTGTGGGTGGAATTTAATTCTTTGAACAATTTTGGTAGAGCTTCACCCAAGGAACATCCCTGCCAAGTTTCATCAAGATTGGCCCAGTGGTTTAGGAGAAGAATATGTTTAAAGAAATTGTTGACAGACGACGGACGACGGACGCCGGACATAGGGCGATCACAATAGCTCACCTTTAGCACGTTGTGCTAAGGTGAGCTAAAAACTAGAATAACTATCACTAAAGGTGATAAATACCCCCGCCCCTATATTTCATGTCACAGGGGCAATAACTCTGCAATGTCAATTTAGGGGCAATAACTCCGTAATCATTAGGCCAACACTCATGAAATTTGTGCTTTGCACATCTACTGCTCCTGGTGAATATCATGACAAATATCAAGTGAATAAGACTTAAACTGAAGGAATAGTTCTCTGGACAAGAAGTTTTGAGTAAATTCAGGGGTAATTAATTTGGCAAACATTTGAGAAAAATGCATCTTGAACCTCTACTGCTCCTGGTGAATATTTATGCAAAGTATCAATTTAATTGGACACAAAACTAAATGAGTGTAAAAAAGTGTAGACCATGATCAGACAATATGTCTGAGACACAGCGGCTGGTCTGGATCCACGCTTGTTGCAAATGTCCAAAGGTGCCTTTTCGCATAATGTTGGCCAACTATACATATAGCAGAAAAGACCTCCTTAAAGTGGATCAGACAGAAACTGTAGGAGGAGTTGTCCAGACAAGCATTTTTAAGTCAAATCAGGGGCAATAACTCAGTAATTCTTGATGGAATTTTTACAAAATGTGTGTCTTGCACATCTACAGCTCCTAATGAACACTTATGCCAAGTTTAAAGTGAATCAGACAGAAACTGTAGGAGGAGTTGTCCGGACAAGCATTTTAAATGTGAATCAGGGGCAATAACTCATTAATTCTTCATAGAATTTTCACAAAAGTTGTGTCTTGCACATCTACAACTCCTAATGAACACTTATGCCAAGTTTAAAGTGAATCAGACAGAAACTGTAGGAGGAGTTGTCCGGACAAGCATTTTTAAGTCAAATCAGGGGCAATAACTCAGTAATTCTTGATGGAATTTTTACAAAATGTGTGTCTTGCACATCTACAGCTCCTAATGAACACTTATGCCAAGTTTAAAGTGAATCAGACAAAAACTGTAGGAGGAGTTGTCCAGACAAGCATTTTTAAGTCAAATCAGGGGCAATAACTCAGTAATTCTTGATGGAATTTTTACAAAATGTGTGTCTTGCACATCTACAGCTCCTAATGAACACTTCTGCCAAGTTTAAAGTGAATCAGACAGAAACTGTAGGAGGAGTTGTCCTGACAAGCATTTTTAAGTCAAATCAGGGGCAATAACTCAGTAATTCTTGATGGAATTTTCACGAAATTTGCGTCTTGCACATCTACAACTCCAAATGGACACTTCTGCCAAGTATAAAGCGAATCGGACTGAAATTGTAGGAGGAGTTGTCCGGACAAGCATTTTAAATGTGAATCAGGGGCAATAACTCATTAATTCTTCATAGAATTTTCACGAAAGTTGCGTCTTGCACATCTACAACTCCTGATGAACACTTATGCCAAGTTTAAAGTGAATCAGACAGAAACTGTAGGAGGAGTTGTACGGACAAGCATTTTTAAGTCAAATCGGGGGCAATAACTCAGTAATTCTTGATGGAATTTTCACAAAATGTGTGTCTTGCACATCTACAGCTCCTAATGAACACTTCTGCCAAGTTCAAAGTGAATCAGACAGAAACTGTAGGAGGAGTTGTCCGGACAAGCATTTTTAAGTCAAATCAGGGGCAATAACTCAGTAATTCTTGATGGAATTTTTACAAAATGTGTGTCTTGCACATCTACAGCTCCTAATGAACACTTCTGCCAAGTAGCAAGGGAATTGGATTGAAACTGTAGGAGGAGTTGTCCGGACAAGATTTTGCGGACAGACCGACAGCCCGACCGACCGCATGACCGACCGACCGACCGACAGGCTGATTCCAGTATACCCTCCACAAACTTCGTTTGCGGGGGTATAAAAACTAGAAATGTGTTACCAACATGGATGCCCCCACAACATGATAAAGGTCATAGTCACATAGTTCTAAACTAAAACAAGGACCTATAGCCATATTCATAGACAAAAAGATTTTAACATATATACACACTGTATATGCCAAAAACATATACAATGTATATGTGGAAATTTTTGCCAAGCACTGTGACCTTGACCTTTGAGCTAGCAACACAGTTTTGCTTGCTACTTGTTGTCTGTTCTTGAAAATCATTAACATTGAATTATTTTGAAATCCAACAATTCATATCATGGTAAAGGGTCGGACATGAACACCACCTTTTCTAAGAAAGCACAGACAAAGAAGTAACACGATATGCCCATCTGCCATTTTGTGGTGGGGCCATGATAAGGGCAGTTGCCTGCCAAGATAACAACTCTCTAGGCCTAAGTCTGAGAAACTCGATTTTGTGTTTGCTTGTATGTGATTTTCAAGACAAAATCCAACAAGAGGGCCATGATGGCCCTGTATCGCTCCACTGGCTTATAAACATAAACCATGAAGAGAAGTCTTCACTATATAAGCCCTTATAAAACTTTGACCCCAGGGCTACAGTTGGACTAAATGGGGAATATGTGTATTACAAGAATAACATGCCAAATTTGGGAGTTCTTGGCCTTATGGCTAGTAACAAGACGGTTTCTGAACTTTTCACTCCATAAACCCATGTAAAACTTGTGACCCCTGGTGCAGGGCCAAACTTGATCCTAGGGCTATAACTTGGGCCGTCTTTGTAGTTGTCCACTAGATAATGCTTTAATTACGCAAAATTTGGTAGCCTAAGCCTTATGACTATGTACACCAAGATTTAAAAGTTTTCCCTATGTAAGCCTATATTAATCTTGTGAAACACCCCCCCCCCCCCCAGCATGAGGCCAAATTGACCCCAGGACTATAATTTGGGCACTTTTGGTAGACCCCAACTAGATCAAGCTAAATGCAAAATTTGGTAGCTCTAGGCCTTATGGCTAGGTACAGGACGATTTTTAAAGTTTTCTCTATATAAGCCTATGTAAAACTTGTGACCCCTGGGGCAGAGCCAATTTTGACCCCAGGGCTATAATTTCAAGAAACATGATAGAGGTTTACTACATAAAGCTACATGCCAAATTTGGTAGCCCTATGCCTTATGGTTTCAAACAAGAAGATTTTTAAAGTTTTCTCTACATAAGCCTATGTAAAACTTGTGACCCCTGGGGCAGAGCCAATTTTGACCCCAGGGCTATGATTTCAAGAAACATGATAGAGGTATACTACATAAAGCTACATGCCAAATTTGGTAGCCCTATGCCCTATGGTTTCAGACAAGAAGATTTTTAAAGATTTCCAATATTTTTCAGTTTTGTTGCCATGGCAACCAGAGTTTTTGAAGGAATCAAATTCTTTCAAGAAATTCTGAAGAGGACCATGGCAGGATCATTTCTGTGAAGTTTCATGAAAATTGGATGGGTAGTTTCAGAGAAGAAGATGTTTGAAATAAAAGTTAACGCACGGACGGACGCACGGACGCGCGCACGGACGCACGACAGACACCGGGCCATGACATAAGCCCACTGGCCTTTGGCCAGTGGAGCTAAAAATCATGAATAAAATATGGCCTGCTGCATGCACTGTTGATAACCTGCATCTGAAGCAGTAAGGGAGATCACTTCAACCCTTAGTGAAAATAGACGGAGTAAGCCAGAGTTACATTTCTTAAATGCGTCTCTACTTCTTTATGTCCTAAGCATCCCTATTCACTATCATCAAAATATCACAATTAGTTGAGGAAAAAAAATTTAAACAACCCTGGAAGATAACTCAAAAATAGAGTAAGAGTTGTCTCTCTTGTATGTGACATACCTACTTGTTACCTTTACAGCTTGATGAAGTTATGAAAATAAATCAACAGGTTATAGGCTTATGGCCTGCACAAAATTCAATGACTAAGGGAGAAAACTCAGTCAACTGAGCACTTTGACCTTGACTTTTAAATAATTTGTACCCTTTCAAAGACAATTTCTACCATTTCAGCCATGTTGTTGATTTGTCACCTGCAAACGCTTTGAATTTGGAACAGTCAAAAATGTTGTTTTGTAATGGGTTAAGAGTGGTTAACCCTTTCCCAAACAAGCCCTGGTTTTCACGTGTCTGTAGTACAAGTCTTTTGAAAATACTGTGGGAAAAGGAGAAATTGCTCGTAACGAGCAATTTCTCCTTTTTCCACAGTGTTTTCTACCCTCTTTGAGACCTTTCTGCCATTTTCATCAAATTTAAAATTGTCGTCTGCAAACTCTTTCAATTTGGACCAGTCCAAAATTTGTCGTGTGGGAAAGGGTTAATGAATATGGTTCAAAGGCTTTTATAATGCATTAAATCATTTTGAAAAATCAAGCAAAAAAAGAGAGTTGAATAAAATATAACAATGGATTTGGACTGATAACAAATATTGTACTTGAAATAAAGTTAACATTATCTTTTTGTCTCACCATTGTTCAAAAATACCCTAGAAACATGGTTTTTATCTAAAATATTCAAATTGTAGATTTATCTTGCATTGTCACTCGGGAATCAGATAAATGATCAACAGAAATATTGTACTGCAATAATCAAAGCTGCTTAGCAAACAAGAAAACAATGATTACACTCAAGGTCTTCAAGAAGAATTAATTTTCTACCCTTTCACAGACAAATTCCATCATGCAAGCAGAAGAAATTTATTGTTTGCACATGCTTTCAGTGCAAACAAGAATACAATACACATGTACAAATCACATTGAAAGCAATGCTAACAATAGTCTGACAGTCATAATCACAACAGATGTACATATACAACTTTTTACTTCCTGGCTGAAGACAGTTCTGAAAAACATTGTGGGAAAAGGACCATTTGCTTATCACAAGCAACTGCTATGCTACCCAACAAGTTCTATCACTGAATTTCTATGGGTTGTAGTATCTTAATGTTGGAACTAGATTCAGACATATAAATTTATCCCCTTTCAACACTATCCCAAGTCTTAACAACCCAAAGGGAAAAATTAAGAAAATATTGAAAAAAAAAAAAATTAACCCTTTACCACAAATCCCAGAGTTTTAACCGTGAGAAAAAAAGCTTCAGAAAACATTGTTGAAACAGAAGAATATGCTGGTAACCAGCATTTTCTCCTTTTCCAACAATATTTTCTATCCTTTCAAAGACTAATTCTGTCATTACAGTCACATTTTACTAATTTTGTCGTCTGAAAATTCTTTCAATTTAGAATGGTCTAAAATTTTGTCATCCGGTAAAGATGTTAAAGTATGCTTGTAATATAGGGATTGTCAACATAAATTGATGTTTAATTCGTGAATATGTAAGAAAACAATGAGACAGAGGGAGAAATTACTCCTTTACAGCAGTATCACATTCTCCTCTTGCTGCATCATTCTAAAAGGCTGTCTGATGCAAGACGTGGGTAGTCCTCTACAGGAGAAATCATGTTAATTAAGCCAAATCTAACACATTTAGTGTCTTTGGTTAACGCTTTACCAAATGACAAAATTTCAGACTAATCTAAATTGAAAGCCTTTGCAGATGATAAAATAAATATCATTTAAAAAATGATATTTGGTTTGGGAAGGGTAGAAAACATTATGGGAAAATGAGAAAATGCTGGTTACCAGCATTTTCTCCTTTTCCCACAATGTTTTCAAAAGCTGTCCGTCTCAGGGTCGTTAAAACTGTGGAATGAGTGGTAAAGGGTTAACTCTTTACCAGAATGAAAAAATTTGAGACTCCTCCAAATTAACTCTTTAACAAACGACAAAATTTTCCGCTGGTCCAAATTGAAAGCATTTGCAGACGACAAAATAGATGTGACTCGAAAATTGAAATTTGTTTTGGGAAGGGTGGAAAACATTGTGGGAAAAGGAGAAAATGCTGGTTACCAGCATTTTCTCCTTTTCCCACAATGTTTACACAAGCCTTCTTCTTTAGGGTCGTTAAAACTCCGGCCTTTGCAGAGGTCGTAATAAATGTGACTTAAAAACTGAAATATATTTTGGGAATGGCAGAAAGTATCTGGGAAAAAGGAGACATTGCTGCTTTTTCCCACAATGTTTTCAAAAGCGTTCTTCCTCAGGGTCTTAAAAGTGTGGATTGTTTGGCAAAGGGTTAAAAGGCTCTCTAGTCTGACAGTAGAAACAATTTTGCTGCAAGCCTAATAGAGGGATGTTCTGAAAATATTTGAGCCATGCTCTAGCAAAAGGGGGCTTAATGTACCTCCTTGACGCATGATACCAAGCGGGTCATTAAATGGTCATGGATCCATAAAGCCCATTTTGTCTAAAAACCGAATGAATCATGAGGTAAACTGGTTCTTGTGGAAAACTGACCAATAGCAAAAAGTTTCGGCCAAGGTCAGCCTGCATAGACTGTGCAGGCTGACCTGAATTTATACTTTTGACAGATGCATTAAGCCCCCTTTTAACAGAGCCTGGCTCATTTTTTAATGATGAATGAAGTAGACCCTCTCCTCAACAGTATTTGCAAGGTGTGTGTGTCTGTAATAAACGATTATAATATATAACAGATGTGCACTGTAACATGTGACCTAGAAAGATAGAAAATTAAAGATTCATTCCGCATTTTTAACCAAAAGGATATATGCAGCCCTCTGAATATGATCATGCACACAATACTGAACTTACGGGAGGATTAATTAAATCTCTTCAATGGTTTCGTTGATCGTAATTTCCTACAGGACATACATTTATAGTTACAATACGCTGATGCACTACACATACACAAATGAGAGCAGAGAATACTATTCCATTCCCCATTGATTCGTTTCTGAACTCCATCGATTAAAGTCTGAATTTCCATATTCCCTCATACAGATGACTATTTTGTGTTGCTGCAGACAACTCTCAAAAACATTAAACACTGAGCCGAAAGGCAACTTTTCCCTTTCCCAAAATGATTTCAAAAATATTCTGCTGCAACACAAAACAATGCAGATGGGATTATGCTAAGTTCTTGGAAGTTGAGATAATGTACATAAAGAAGAGATTCATAAAATAAACATGATACTTTCAGGCTGTAACCTTACTTAGGCACCCTTCTAATGATTTACCAAAGATTAACCCTTTACCAAACAATCCCAAGTTTCAATGAAGCTAAAGCAAAAGGCCAGTGTCTATTCCAGAAACTGAAAATGAGGGGGTATTTTTCCCACTGCATCTAAGAAATAGGGGCAATTTTCAAAAAGTAGGGGAAACAATTTTCAAACAGTACTCAGAAAAGTGGGACGATTTGTTACAGTGAGCCATTTTTGACAGGAACTTTTTTTTTTTTAATGCTCTCCCAAACCACATATTTTGGTCCCCTTCCAAACTGAAAGCATCTGAAGAAGACAAATTTGAAAGTGTGGTACAAATGAACTTAAGGTTTTTTGACAGGGTAGAAGACATTGTGGGAAAAGGACAAAATACTGGTTACCAGCATTTTCTCCTTTTCCCACAATGTTTTCAAAAGGCCTTTTCCTCAGGGTCATGAAAACACGGGATTGTTTGGTAAACGACAAAATTTTAGATCAGTCCAACTTGAAAGGTTTTGCAGACGATAAAATAAATGTGACTCAAAAATTAAAATTTGTTTTGGGAAGAGTAGAAAACATTGTGGAAAAAGGAGAAAAATGCTGGTTACCAGCATTTTCTCCTTTTCCCACGATGATTTTCAGAAAGCTTCTTTTTTAGGGTCGTTAAAAGTCGGGTTTGTGTGGTAAAGGGTTAATATACTGCAAAAACAGCCTTGGCAATGATGCCGTTTTATTCAAACAGCAGTATTTTCTTCAAGGCAAGAGTAAATCTTTGTTTTGGGACTTCTTCAATGTATTTTTTTTATGCAGGACTGTCATGCATTGAGTCAGAATTTATATGGAATCTGAAATAAATTTGCTTGAGTCCCGCAATTGCACATCCTAGAACAGACACTGGAAGGCTTTTGAAAACATTGTGGGAAAAGGAGAAATTGCCAATGACCAGCATTTTCTCCTTTTCCCACAATGTTTTCTATCCTCCCAAAGACTAATTTTCATTTTTTTGGTCCAGCATATTCCAGTGTCTGAAAATTCTTTTAATTTGAACGAGTCTAAAATTTTGACGTCTGGTAAAATGTTGAAAAAGTGAAACAGTAACACAACAACTCCTAAACGTCTCTCTTTGGTGATTTACAATCATAAAAAGCTTTGTGAAGCATTTACTTTACAAAATCATTGAAAAAAAATCTTTCTACCTTATATAACTTAAATATACTGGGCCATCTATATGCAGTCTGAAAACAATGTTTTAAAACTTTGGATGCTAATAGTAACATAGGGAGTTTTAATGGACAGATTAGATCAAGATCAGCCTGCACAAAACATGCATTCTGATCACTAACATATACTGTCTTATATTTCCATAGATGTTCCGGTAAGCAAGCCTCAATATTGCTACAAGCATGATTTACCTAATGAATAACTAGAGCATCACATGCGGGTGCCAACGCCTGGCTGCATTTGCTTTTAGAACACAAACTGATTGTCAATGAAAAGTCAAAAAGGGGTTTAACTCTTTACCACAACAAAATTCCAGACTAGTCTAAATTGAAAGCCCTTGCAGATGATAAAATAAATGTCACTGAAAAAGTGAGATTTGTTTTTGGAAGGGTATAAAACATTGTGGAAAAAGGAGAAAATGCTGGTCACCAGCATTTTCTCCTTTTTCCACAATGTTTTCAAAAGGCTTCTTTCTCAGGGTTGTTAAAAGTTGGGATTGTGTGGTAAAGCTTTTTAAGGGTTAACTGTATCCAAACATTTTGATATTTTGACCTAGCCCTATTGTACGGGTTCCCCTTTTGATGGTGAACAATTAGTCCAAGTTCGAAGTAATTATCTTCAGTAATGACAGAGATACTGTGAAATGTCAAAGTTTTTGCAGGATGAAGACAACACAGACGAAAATGACGCTGACAAAGACAGAGCTATGACAATACCTCAATGTTCTCTTTTGAAAAACAGCTGCGCCACAAATGATGTATGTTTCATTTACAAAATAGTCCAAGACTTTATCCTTTATCAAACAACCCTATGTTTTAACCCTTTACTGCACAATGACGCCTTTTGACGCCCCTGGCAAAGAAGCCTTTTGAAAACATTGAGGGAAAAGGAGAAAATGCTGGTAACCAGCATTTTCTCCTTTTCCCACAATGTTTTCTACCCCATCAAAGCAAGGTTGCACCATTTGGCCACTTTGAAATTGTTGTCTGCAAATGCTTTCAATTTGGACAAGGCTAAAGTTTTGTCGTCTGGTAAAGGGTTAATGACCCTATAAAAAAAGCTTTCGAAAACATTTTGGGAGACAATGCTGGTGACTAGCACTTTCTCCCTTTCCCACAATGTTTTCTACCCTTTCAAAACAAATTCTATTATCTTGGCCACATTTCATATGTCACTGCAAATGTTTTAAATTAGATAACATAAAAAGGATGTAGAAACTTAGATCAAAACTAGATAAATCCTCACAAGTTCAAAAATATGCAATTCTTTTTTATGTTTCTAGCCATTTTTAACTGCATTTTAGTTAAATCCTGGCAGCCAGCTCATCTATCTATGATTTCAAATACTTGTTTTACTACTTATCCTTTACCAGACGACAAAATTTCAGCCTCGTCCAAATTGAAAGCATTTGCAGATGACAATTTCAGTGTGGCTCAAATAGTACAATTTTCTCTTGATAGGGTAGAAAACATCTTGGGAAAAGGAGAAAATGCTGGTAACCAGCATTTTCTTCTCGTCCCACAATGTTTTCAAAGGCTTCTTTCCCATGGGTGGATAAAAGGCATCATTATGTAGTAAAGGGCTAATTGGGACAACACATCTTTGAAAGCAACTGGCTACTTTCCCAAACTATCAAAAGTTGTTTTTATCTCTATTAGCTGTCAGAGAGGCTTGAACCCTGTCACTACAACTTTCATGAATCCTCAATGAAAATTCTAGACAGGCAAGTTTTGGCTTTGCTGGCCATTTCTCTTCAACCCTTTACCACATAATCTCAAGTTTTCACAATCCTGAACGTGAAGGCTTTTGAAAAACATTGTGGGAAAAGAAGAAAATGCTGAAAACCAGCATTTTCTCCTTTTCCCACAATGCTTTCTACCCTTGCAAAGAAAAATTTCCTAATTTATACAACATTTAGTTTATCATCTGCAAATGCTTTGAATTTCAGTAAGTCCAAAATTTTACCATTCGGTACAGAGTTAAACCATAATATTCTCAAGGTGGTCTACTGAAAGACAAAAACAGATGTCTGCAGGTTGTTATCCATTAGAGTGCCAAATAAACCCAATGGAAATTTTCAGTATAGAAATGAGATCCAAATAATTGCAAAGTTATGGTTGATCTTGTTCAGAATGTGTCAGCAAAGCAGACAATGTAGATCAAAGATCAGACTGCACATTCTGTGCAGTCTGATCTTTAATCTACACTGGTCACACAGGCATCCAGGGTTCTCAAAGGCACTTAAAGGCTTAATAAAAAAATGTCACATAATGATAAAAGAAAATTACCTGTGGTACAGACTGTGAGAGTGGGCGACCATGACCTGGTCTCGCACTGGGACCCCTAAATCCCTGGGGTGGAGGTATCAAAGGTCCCACCTCTTCATCTTCATTTATCACATCATCCTAGTGATAATCAGAAATAAAAGCATTTTTTGAACAGTATATCCAACAGTGTGTTCGTTATGCCTAGACAACAGCTCCCTTATTTACTTGTTTCCTTTGTTTCACATGTACTAGGCTACAGTTGCATACAGACTTGACCAAACAGACAAGCATCCAGCACACTATCGGTGTGGTTCAAACCTAGAACCTCTGGGTCTATGTTCACCAACTGTCCTTAAGAACATTCTTAATCTTATCCTCCAAGATTTTCTAAATTTAAAAGTAAAACAACTTCTGACTGGCTAACTGGTTTAGCTAATCGGAAGCTGTATTGCTTTCAAATTTCAAAAAATTCTGGAGAATAAGACTAAGAGTGTTCCTAACTCTTTACCACACAATCGAAATATTTAATGACACTGGGAGGGAAAGCTTTTGAAAGCATTTTGGGAAAAGGAGAAAATGCTGGTAACCAGCATTTTCTCCTTTTCCCACAATGTTTTCTACACTTTCTCAGCCAAATGTCATACTTCCAGCCACATTTACGGTACATTGTAGTCTGCAAATGCCTTTTATTTGGATGACTCCAAATTTTTGTTGCTTCTAACTCAAACATCAGTAGAATGTCATTGTTGTCCTAAGCAATAAACTTGCCCCAAGTCAGAAATCAATTCACACGATAACATCCTTTACAACATTCAAATGAGGATGAGAAACTATCAATTAGCCGTGGTCTGGCAAAAGGGGGCTCAATGTATCTTCGTAATGCATTGTATCTAGCAAGACATCACGTAGATTAGTCCTTTGACATGCAGAAAATTGACCAATAGCAAAGAGTTTTGGCCCAGGTCAACCTCTAGATGGCACAGGCTGACCCTGATTGATACTGTTCGCAGATGCATTAAGCACCTTTTCACACAGCATGGCTCATTTGAATTGTGAATAGATGCGAAAATTTCGGAAATTTCTGTACCCTTTGAAAAATTCAAACGGAGTTTATATTTTTTTTTTTTTCCTTATATGTTTCCAGCCATTATAATAAATCGTAATACTACATGTCAACATTATTTCTTATTTGTTTATAAGCGTGATTGACCGTAAACAAAAGAGCCCCTTTTTTCCTCCTTAACTCTTTACCAAACGACATAATTCTAGCCTTGCCCAGGTAGAAAACTTTGTGGGAAAAGGAGAAAATGCTGGTTACCAGCATTTTTTCCTTTTCTCACAATGTTTTCAAAAGGCTTCTTCCTCAGGGTCGTTAAAAGTTGGGACTGTGTGGTTAAGGGTTAAATTACATGTACATGTAGTTGTTTTGATATGTCTGGAGACACAATTATATTGCACTCGTGAAGCGTGTGAGAATATTCAAACTGTCTTCTTTGCATCAAAAATGAGTTGAGACTTACAGATTTCCTGTACACTGTATAACATTGACAGCAGGAGTTGAATACGGTATATCTTTGTTTAATTGTGGCTGAAAGAAAGCTGCTGTGAGACAAAGCAGAAAAGAGCCTGAGTAACAATAGCTGCAAAATGCATTGTATCAATCAAGCCATCACATAATTATGGATCTATAATAGCCACTTTTTTTAACAAATGACTGAACCATGAGGTAGAATGGTCCTTGGCCATACAACAAATTGACCATTAGAGAAAAGTTTCGGTGCAGCTTGAGCCTGTGTGGACTGTGCAGGATGACCTGGGCTGATACTTTTCAGAGATGCATTAAGCCCCCTTTTCACAGGGCATGGTTCATTTAAATTTGAATAATACCATTTAAAACAATGGAAACTGTTGTGAAGATAGCAATCTCTTACTGTACAGTTGGTCCAAGTGTAAGTCACTGGTAGAGAAATTAATTTCCAAACTAGCTTAAAAGTTCCCCAGGTTACTCTATCTTTTGTTTACTTTTTGCCTGATTTTAAAGTTTATTTTTCTGCCAGCGACAAACACTTGGACCAACAACACAATAATAGATGATATCCATCATCACAATATTATAATACATACTTTTAAATGGTATGATTTAAATTTAGATGTATTTTAACACTGGCATGATTTTTTTGGCCACTATTGGGCCTTTAAGGATGCATCTAATAATGAAGAAGACTTTGTCTTGCACTGAAAGCTAATCTTATTGTGATCTTCAACCCTTTACCACACAATCCCGACTTTTAATGACCCTGAAGAAAGAGGTCTTTTGAAAACATTTTGGGAAAAGGAGAAAATGCTGGTAACCAGCATTTTCTCCTTTTCCCACAATGTTTTCTACCCTTCCCAAAACAAAATTTCAATTTTTTTCAGTCACATATATTTGTCATCTGCAAATGCTTTCAATTTGGACAAGTCTAAAACTTTGTTGTTTGGTAGAGAGTTAACCAGCACTATTTGGGTCCATAAATGTGACCCCACACCATGCATTAGAAAGGAACTGCAGCTCAATGAGACAAGCAGCATAAAAGTTTACCTGTAAGATATCCCCATTCTCCACATTTCCATTCATGTCATAATCTTCGCTGTTTGTTTCCATGGGTTGTGTACGCTTTCCAGGTTTAGCTGACCTCATTGGCCCCTCCCTGATCGGCACAGCCATCCCGTTGACCATGGGCGGTCTGTCATCTCTACTGCTGGAGTCGTCTTTCTCTTCTTCCATGTTCTCTTCTGTATATCTGTGGTGAATATATGGATAAGAAATGTTTCTACCAAACTATAAACCGACATCTAAGTACTTCTGCACTGTAAAACAGCCCAATTAGCACATGGACGCTGTGCATAAACATGATATATGAGTGATGCCCTATACAATTTGCACTGCAACAGTTAACTGGCACTGTGGATTGATTGAATAAATTGAGAAAATTAGTGAACAAATCAAATATACAAATCAGTTCATTTTCTTTTTTTTTTTTGAATGAAAGGTATTCAACCATTAGTGTGCCAATATAATGAAACTTATTCTCTCAATGGCTGGGGAATCAGTCAAAAACATTGAATTCCAATAGTTTTTTGCCAGAATATTCCTCTGACCAGTGGACAGTACAGATCAAAGATCAGACTGCACATATTGTGCAGTCTGATCTTAAACTACACTGTCTGCAAAAGGCAGTCTTATCTTGAGGTACATGGTCTACAAAAAATATAAAAGTTGTGCTTAGCACTTAACCTTTTATCACACAATCCCAAGTTTAATGACACTTAGAAAGATGGCTTTTGAAAACCACATGGGAGGAAATGGAGAAAATGCTGGTAATAATGGGAATTATCCTTAAAAGAATGGAAAACATTGTGGAAAAGGGAGAAAATGCTAGTATCCAGCAATTTCTTCTTCTTCCACAATGTTTTCCACCCTTTCAAGGACAATTCCCATCATTCAAGCCACATTTAATTTGTCAACTGCAAATTCCTACAACATGTACAAGTCTGAAATTTTGTTATCTGGTAAAAGTATACCATGTTAAATTGTTAATTCCACTTTTACCAGTGTTTCAGTGAAATGCGTTGTCAACCCAAAAGTATGCTTGTATATCTATCAGTCTTAAGGCAATGGAAAAATGGCTTGTCAAAGGACACTTTCACTTCAACCATGACCAGCTCCAGAAGGGAATAAACTCAGGATACCTTGTTCACAAACTAGAACAATAGCAAAGCAGACAAATACTACCACCAGCACCCTGTCACTGAAGCAGCACAATCAGAGAATGGAAATGATTTTCAAAACAAAGATCACCAGTGACCCTGGCCTTTGACCCATGTGACCCAGTAACAATAGGGCACCTCCTTGGGTCATGAGCAACACTTGTATTAAGTTTCCGGGTCCTAGGTCAAACAGCTATTGAGTAAGAGCACCAGTGATTTTCAAACAAAGTTCACCTGTGACCTTGACCTTGACCTTTGAACCATGTGACCCCAAAACTTTAAGGCATTTTGTTGGGTCATGAGCAACTCTTGTATAGAGTTTCAGGGTCCTGGGTCAAACAGCTTTTGAGTTAGAGCATGGAAACGAAAACAAGAGAGACAGATTGAGAGATGGGTGGACGGACAGACAGACACGGTGAAACCAGTATCCCCCCTCTACTTTGTAGCTATGTGTGATCATATGCTTTTACACTCTACTAACAAAAAAGATTAAAAAATGTTTATAGGCGTTTGCAACAATTCAAAGGAGGCAAATATGTTAAAATTCATGTGTGGAAGAGTATAAAACAAGATGAGGAAACGAGAAAATGCTTGGTATCAGTGTTTTCTCCTTTTCCCACATACCTTTTAAAAAGCTCTTTTAGTAAGGATCGTTAACACACAAGGTTTTTTTTCTTTCAAAAGTTTTAACCATTAGCCAGTGTTAATCAAAGTCATAGTTAAGTTAACCCTTTACCACACGATCCCGACTTTTAATGACCCAAAGAAAAGAGGCCTTTGAGAACATTGACGGAATAGGAGAAAATGCTGGTAACCAGTATTTTCTCCTTTTCCCACAATGTGTTCACACATTCCAAAAATACATTTCAATTTTTGAGCTACTTTCACTTTCTTGTCTGCCAACGATTTCTTGCTGGAACAAGCCTAAAAGTCTGTCATTTGGTAAAGAGTGAAATGACTATATGTTTTTTTTAACTACTTCCCTATGTAACAGAACCATACATTTCCAGGGTCTAACCTTACCTTTGGCTTTCATGTTTTTGTGGAGCTCCTTTTGAGTATTTGGGTGAGGGAATACCAGACTGGGCTCTCTGAGGTCTTGTCGTTGCTGAGGGTGGGGGATGAAGTGGGGCCGCATATCCTCTGGGTGGGGTCAAACTTTCTGGGGGCTCTGGAGGGGATCTCACATCCAATTCCCTTTCCATGTCCTTCTCAGTGGCCCCTCTGTCCCTCTTCTTCTTCTTCTTTTTCCGCAATGGTTTGTCAGTGGGGACTAGACTTTGGGCGAGCACTGGGTTCAAAGTTGGGGGCTTTGGGGCATTCTCCAAGGGCATTAACATGGCAGGGGGAAGGATCTTCTTGCCTTCTAGCATACCTGAAATTAGTAACATGTATTATAATCTCAAACATTTTTCACTTTTTGGATAGCTCCAGGGAAGCGAACAGCAACACTCCAGCAAAAACGGGTTTAATACATCTCTGTGATGCATTATACCAAGCAAGTCATCACATAAGTATGGATCCATAAAATCTCTGTCTAACATTTGACTGAATCATGAGGCAGAATGGTCCTTGGACAAAAAGAAAATTTACCAATAGCAAAAAGCTTCAACCAATGTGACCTGGATCGATACTTTTTGCAGATGCATTAAACTCCCTTTTCACAGAAAATGGCTCAAATGACCTTTAACAGTCTACAGAAAAAACCTAAACAGAGCAAATGAAAAGGGTGTCATGCCATAAAAAGTGTGCATGGCGTTCAAATATGTTGCTTGAAAATACCTTACCCTTTTCAGCCCCATAGGCGGAAACGGACTTTTGCGGACGGCATAGATCAAGATCAGACTGCACAGAATGTGCAGTCTGATCTCTGATCTATGCCCTCCGCTTGTTTGGTCAAGCCTATAGGATATAAATCTTCTGGAGACTCAGTGGATTGTATTTACAGCCATCAATAGAAGCAAAGTTTGCTTATTTGGCGCCGAAAGAGTTAAACTAGTCAGCAATAATATAGATAAAGATTGATCTTCTTCCAATGAAATATTTCATCATCAAAAAAGTGTGTCATACTAAAATCAATCAAAGCAGGTAATAATCAAAGCATTTGTGAAAAAGATGTTGTTCTTGTTTACTTATTGAATTATCTCTTACACTTCCAACTTCAGACATTCGACTTTTTTCCCCCGAGGTCTAAAAGTATATATCCACTGTATTGTAAAGTGATCCTGACTTAATGATGAATAATGTAAAGTGATCCTGACTTTTTATACAAGTGACCTGAATTAACCCTTTCCCAAACGACAAATTTTGGACTGGTCCAAATTGAAAGAGTTTGCAGACAACAATTTTAAATTTGATGAAAATGGCAGAAAGTTATCAAAAAGGGTAGAAAACACTGTGGGAAAAGGAGAAATTGCTCGCTACGAGCAATTTCTCCTTTTCCCACAGTGTTTTCAAAAGACTTGTACTGCAGACACGTGAAAACCAGGGCTTGTTTCGGAAAGGGTCAACTCTTTACCAAACGACAAAATTTTTGACTTGTCCAAATTGAAAGGATTTGCAGACAACAAACTGAATATAGCTCAAATGCTGATTTCTGTTTTAAAAAGGGTAAAAAAACATTGTGGGAAAAGGAGAAAATGCTGGTTACCAGCATTTTCTCCTTTTCCCACAATGTATTCAAAAGCTTTCTTTCTCAGGATCGTTAAAACTCAGGATTGTACGGTAATGGGTTAAACAGGTTTTGTAGCTTGAGCTATACCAAAATATATAAGGGCTGCTCTGGGAACAGGGAGTTTAATGCCTCTTCATAATGCATAATGCAGATGAATTAAAACACTTTTTCACAGAGCATGACTTACACGCAGAACGTGTCACCATCCTAAGTACAGTCTGAGTGAAGAAATCAGTGAATCAGTAACCGACCAACAGGTGAAACCTGTACACTATCTTGATTGATTGATTGATTGTATGGTGTTTAATGCTGTTTTCAACATTATTTCAGTTCTATCACGGCAGCTAGTGCACCTATCCATGCTTTCTCCTTTGCCCAAAATGTTTTCAGTTGATTGATTGATTGTATGGTGTTTAACGCCATTTTCAACATTATTTCAGTTATATCACGGCAGCCAGTGCACCTATCCATACTTTCCTGGAGTTCCTTTTACCAGTACTCAGCACAACATTCTTTCCAAGCCACTGGCTGCTTTCCCACATAACCATCGTCGAAACAATGGTCAGCGGTGAGAGAGGAATGAATCCTGTCGCGATGACTATCATCAATCCTAGGAAAGAAATTGGCCAAGCCGGGAATCAAACCAGCGACCTCCTGTTGTCAAGTCCTGTACGCTACTGACTGAGCTACAGGGGCTTGGCGTACACTATCTAAACTTAATTAACTCTTTCCCAAACGACAATTTCTAGACTCTTCAAAACTGAAAGCATCTGCACACAAAGACTTCGAAAGTGATACAAACGAACCGAAGTTCTTTGAAAGGGTGAAAAACATGGTGGGAAAAGGAGAAAATGCTGGTTACCAGCATTTTCTCCTTTTCCCACCATGTTTTCAAAAGCTTTCTCCTTCAGAGTTGTTAAAACTCAGGATTGTGTGTTAATGTGTGGTAAAGAGATCATGTGGTCCAATTGTTGGGGTATGAACTAACTATATACTAAGACTAGCTTCACTGCAGGAATTTGCATTTATTAGCAATACCAGCTGGATATGCAAAGTAATTTTCCTTTTTTTCTTTAAATCTAGTTCTGCAGATATGTTTAAATTTCAGACGCACAAAATTAATTTGTTCATGTGGGAAAGCAGCCAGTAATTTGGAAAAGGCATTTTCCTTGGTGCTGTTAAGCCTTTACCACACAATCCTGAGTTTTATGATCCTAAAATAGGAGGCTTTTGAAAACATTGTGGGGAAAAAGAGAAAATGCTGGTTACCACCATTTTCTCCTATTCCCATAACAATTTCTAACCTTTCTGATACAAATCCAATAATATGAGCCATATTTAGTTTGTTGTCTACAAATGCTTTCCATTTGGACCACTCTAAAAATTGATCATGTGGTAAAGAGTTCAAACACACCAGGACTGCATGGAAAGCTGCACAGGTTGTTTTTGAGAATACCAAGAAACTTTTGACAAGAGCATTAATAACCAACAGTATACACAAACCTGGAGGCTTGCTTGCTGAGTCAGGTCGTGTTCCATCTTTGTTCATTTGGTCCCCTGTAGGTGGACTTAACAACTGATCTCTAGTATTTGAGCCAGATCCCGGTCTGTTGGTTGGTGAAGGTGTTCTTCTTGGTTGAGGCTTAGGGGGTGCCGGCTGCATCCTGGGAGGTCTCGGGGCTGGACGTGGGCGGCTAGTTGCATAGGAGTCAGGCTGGGGTGGAGACTGGGATCTGTTATAATAGTTACCTGCACCTCTCTGTGCACCGGGTGGTGGGTTTGAAGACCTGACAGGTGGACGGGGCTGAAGGTCCATGTTTTGCGACTCGCTCACAAAATCAGCACTTCTTCTACCGTACGATGCTTGCTGCAAGACAAGGGCTTTGTTGTAAAGCTTGTGTGAAAACTGGTATGAAGTTTATCCAAACAAAACACAAGAAGAATTTAGCAATGTACCAGAGCTCAACAGCTACATGAAGTTTTATCTTAACTCTTTACCAAATGACAAAACTTTACACTGGCCCAAATTGAAAGCATTTGCAGATGACAATTTAAATATAGTCCAAATGCTGGAATTTGTCTTTAATAGGGTGGAAGACATTGTGGGAAAAGGAGAAAATGCTGGTTTCCAGAACCAAAACTGAACCAGATGACACTCAAAACATTCATGTAAAACATGGATATACAACAAGGACACAAGTGAAATACAATCTTTTCCCACAATGTTTTCAAAAGCTTTCCTTTTGAGATTTATTAAAACTCAGGACTGTATGAAAAAAAGAGTTAAATCCTAATAATAATTCCCTTATCAATTGTCCAATTTCTTCAGAAAAAAAAAAAAGTTAAAATCATATGAGCAATGCTCTGGCAAAAGGGGGCTTAATGCATCTGCGTAATGTTTTATGCCATGCAAATCATCACGTAATTATGGATCCATTCTATCCATTTTTTTTTGAGCAGATGACTGAATCATGAGGTAGAGGTTTGACAAAGGCAAAGGTTTTGGCCAGGGTCAGCCCGTGCGGACTGCGCAGGCTGACCTTGGTTGATACTCTTTGCAGATGCATAAAACCCCCTTATCACAGCACATGGCTCAAACCTTAAATTGCTTAATTCTTAACCTTTGAAAAACATACTGCTGGATGTAGTAAACCTTTAACCCTTTACCACACAATCCCGACTTTTAACGACCCTGAGAAAGAGGCCTTTTGAAAACACTGTGAGAAAAGGAGAAAATGCTGGTAACCAGCATTTTCTCCTTTTCCCACAATGTTTTCTACCCAATCAAAGACAGAATTCATTATTTGAGATACTTTTATTTTGTCGTCTGCAAATGCTTTCAATTTGGCCTAGTCCAAAATTTTGTCATTTCGTATAGAGTTAACATACAACCCAAGTTGTAACAAACCTAAGAAAGGAAGCTTTTGGTTAACATTTTTTTGCCATGCCCCAGTAACTCAGTTGGTAGCATACAGGACTTGAGAACATAGGATTGCTGGTTCAATCCTCGGCTCGGCCAATTTCTTTCCGAGGATTGATGAAAGTCATTGCAACAGGATTCATTCCTCTCTCACCGCTGACCATTGTTTCGACAATGGTTATGTGGGAAAGCAGCCTGTGGGTTGAAAAGAATATTGTGCTAGGTACTGGTAAAAAGAAACTCCAGGAAAACATGGATACGTGCACCGGCCACCATGATTAACTGAAATAATGTTGAAAATGGCGTTAAACACTATACAATCAATCAATCAACTGAAAACATTTTGGGCAAAGGATAAAGTGCTCATAACCAGCATTTTCTTTTTTCCCCACAATGTTTTCTACCCTTTCAAAGACATATCCTATCATGGCAGCCATTTGCAAATGTTTTCAATTTGGAGGGGTATAAAATTGTCAACTGGTAAAGGGTTAACCTTTAATCAAACAAACCCAAGTTTTACCAAAGGTGAGGAAAAACGCTTTAGAAAATGTTGAGAAAAAAGAGCTGCATTTTCTCCTTTTCCCACAACATTTCTACCCATTTAAAGATAACTCCTATCATTAGAACTTCATTTGCCACTGCAAATGGTTTGAAATTTGACAAGTCTAACATTTTGTCACCTTGTAGAGTTAACACTTTACCAAACAACAAAAATCTACTTGTCTAAATTAAAAGCATTTACAGACGACAATTCATATGTAGCTTAAATGATAGATTTCGTTCTTGTATGGGTAGAAGACATTATGGGAAAAGCAGTAAATGCTGGTTACCAGCATTTTCTCCTTTTCCCACAATATTTTCTAAAGGCTTCTTCCTAAAGGTCATTAAAACTTGCGATTGTGTGGTAAAGAGTTAAAGAACTTACAGAATATGAGCCTTGTGAAGACATTTGTGACCTTTGACCATATCTGGGGGGAGGTGGTGAAGGGGTGAACTTGGACTGTTGGGCGGTTTGGGCTTGGGGTCTGTACAAGGGACCACCTGGCCCTCTTCGTTGTGAAACAGGTGGCCCCTGAGCTGTGGCAGGGGCCAATCTATCGTCTTCCTCCTCTATATCTGAGACGTCCATTCCACCTGCACTAACACCATCTAAATCATCATCTAGGACTTCATCTGTAAAGGGATTTATTCACTCTTTACCAAACAACAAAATTTTGCACTTTTCCAAATTTAAAGCATTTGCGGACGACATATAAACTGTGCCTCTAGTCTTAAGAAATGTCTCTCAAAGGGTGGAAAACATGGTGGGAAAAGGTTACCAGCATTTTCTCCGTTTCCCCACCACGTTTTCAAAAGACTTCCTCATCTGGGTTGTTAAAAGCTGGAGTTGTTTGGTAGTGTTAAAGGCTCAGGAAGGTTTAACTCTTTACCTTACCACATAAAATTTTGGACTCTCCAAAATCCAAACCATTTGCAGATGACAAATATGGCTCAAAATATGGGATTTGTCTTTGATCAGTTAGAAAACATTGTGGAAAGAGGAGAAAATGCTGGTTACCAGCATTTTCTCCCTTTCCCACAATATTTTCCAAAGGCCCTCTTTCTCAGGGTCAATAAAACTCTGGATTGTGTGATATAGGGTTAAATAACAGATTATCAGCCTACCTTATTCTTTACTAAAAGACAAAAATTTAGACTTGTCCAAATTGCAGATGATAAAATAAAAGAGACTCTAGTGATGGAATGTGAGACAGTGTAGAAACATTCAGAGAAAAGGACCCACATTTACTCTCTTCCCCACCATGTCTCCAATGGCCTCTTCCTCAGAGTGGTTAAAACTCAGAATTGTGTGCTAAAGGGGCCTATCTTATATGAGACACCATTTGATTAGACTTGTCCAAATTAAGGGCATTTGAAAGTACAAATCATTTGTGCCAAAAATGATGGAAATTGTTTGTGAAAGGGAAGAAAACAGTGAGTCAAAAGCAGAAATTTATGACAGCATTTTCCCTCAATGTTTTCAAAAGCCTCCTTCTCAAGGGTCATATTTGTATGAAGGTGTGTTGTTTAATGCCCTTTTCAACACTATTTCTGTTATATCCCAGCAACCACTACACCTATCCATACATTCCTGTAGTATTTTTCAACAGTACTTCGCACAACTTTCTTCCAAAGTCACTGGCCGCTTTTCCATGTGACTATCATCAAAACAATCAGCAGTGAAAAGAGGAATGAATCCTGTTGCAATGGCAATCATCAATCCTCAGAAAGATATTGGCAAAGCTAGGAATTTCAACCAGCAACCCACTGGTTTCAAGTCTTGTACCCTACTGACTACACTACCAAGCTCGGCTCAATGTCCACAAAAACACAGGATCATTTGGTCAAGGTTGCACTGTTTCACCTTTTTGCCTCATAATTTGTTTGCTTGTTTAGTTTCTTCTCTGTTTGATACATTTCTGATACATATTTCAAAAAGCTACCAAACTTATCAACCAAAGCTGTCTACCTCTTTTCTTTCACCATTCCAGTAATTTTTCATAACAAAATGAACTAGAGGCGCTTGAGCGCCTGTATCGCTCCACAGGCCTGATATTTCTATAATGGCGAAAAGAAGTTTTTAACAATTACCATTCAATCCTGCATTTTAGCTCACTGAAGAAAAAAGGTATGGAAAAAACTTGTGAGAAAAGAAGAAAAAAATGGTAACCAGCATTTTCTTAGTTTCCCACAATAATTTCTATCCTTTTTTATATATGTCTTACTAATTTGAACATATGTTGTCTGCAACAGGTCCTTTCACAAACCATTTTGGGTGGGGAAACATCAAAATATTTGTGATTGTGTGGTAAAGGGGTAATCTAAAAGAACAGCTAGGAGGGCAAATGAATGAATGTTATAGCAATATAGATCAACTTACATCAATACACCAGATAGAATGAAATATGCTGGCATACAATGAACACCTAATCCCTAATAATCAACTTTTCACAGTCACAGTTAGAATGTCTTCTGTGGCAAACAACACAAAATGGTCTACAAATGCATTTACATAAATCAAATATCCTGCTCCAGGGCACAGATTAATTCTGGTGTACTGAAGTTGCGGGATCAGTTTGACTGGATAACATTAATGCCTTATCACAAATGTAAAGCCCTGTCCCACTTTGTACCAGGTCACCAGGATTTACACCCCTTCTGTCCACTCTGCATTTACTCATTAGTAGGTCAACAAACCTTTACCAGAACTAATAAAAGTGCAGAGGTTCTCTTGTTCTATATCAAAAGGACTGTAAAGTACCTACAACATGGGGGTTTTGTTATTAAAATACTTTTTCTTTTTTATCTTGGCATGGTTACTCAGGCTTAGTAATAAGGCAAAATTGAAAAGCTCAAGTTGTGAAAGGTGCTCAAGCTTTTATCTTATTTATGGCCAGTGATATTTTATTACTAGTACTAACTAATAGCATATCATTGGAGTAAATTGTGATCTTAATACCAAGGAAAATGTGTGGGCTTAAATAGGACAGCCCTGACTAGGTCAAGTCAATCCAATTTTCTTCCTTTTTCTTTGTTAGTCGATAAAACTAACACAATAAATAGTTCTGGAGAAGAACATTTTTTTGAAATATAAGCCTTGTCTATAAAAAAATGTGTTTTTAGGTGTATCATTTTTTTAAAAGGAATTTGGTATACAACCACCATAGAAACAATTTGGCAGACAACCACCATAGGAACTTACCTGCAAAACAACAATGAAATCCAATGAATAGTTTTAGAGAAGAAATTTTTCAAAGATTTTACTTTATACCATAAAAGGAAAATGAGTCTCCCATAAAAGCCATGTTTTTTGACAGATCATTTTTTTTAAAAGGAATTCTGTAAACCTGTATCTAAGGAACATTCCTGCAAAATAATAATGCTATCCAAATAGCGGTTTGGGAGGAGAAGATTTTTAAAGGTTTTTTACTTTGGTTGCCATGGCAACCAGAATTCTTCATGGAACACAATTATTTGAAGGAATTTGAAAGAGGACCACCAAAGGAACATTCCTGTGAAATTTGGTAAAAATCCAGTCAATAGTTTCTGAGGAGAAGTTTTTTAAAGAAAAAGTTGACGGACGCACGCACGGACGGACGGACGGACGGACGCACGACGGACACAACGCCATGACAATAGCTCGCTGGCCTTCAGCCAGTGGAGCTAATAACACCAGTATGACATCAGGGGTGGCAAAATCAACAGTTACTGTCTGCATTGTCCATAGAGAGTATTGACATGTAAACTCTTTATCAGCAAGTGCATGATGAATCTATATTTACAGACAAGGCAATCAAAAACTGTATTTTGCTGCCCCTGTATGATAAAACAATTGGGGAAAAAAAGGGGTTAGTTACATGGGTTTTCATCTACTGCCATTGCATCATCATCTCGATTATACTGATCTGTGTTTCTTGTGTTGACTGTCACCTGTAAATATATATACAGTGTGTTCAGGTAAATGGGTTGTATAGTTTATAATTTAGCCCTTTACTAGGAGTTCTAATGACCCTATGAGAGACAGCTTGTGAAAACTGTGGGAAAAATGAGAAAACTTCATACAATGTTTTCTTCACTTCCAAACGCAAATCAAATCAGTGAGGACACATCTCACGGTGGGTAACAGTGGCTCCGCACTTAAAATGTTGTGTTGGTCTTCTGGGATACCTGTGGCTCCAAAGTTGTGGCTCGTAAACAACCCTTCTGTCAGGTAGATGTTTGGCATTTTCATTTATTTCTCTGCTTTGAATGGTATTAACAAGAAAAAATGGAATGCTATTCAACCTCTAATATATTTGACTGTTGAAATAGGCAAAGGAAACTGAGTAAAACCCTCGGGGTTGCTTGTGAAACGTTTTCTTTCAAGAGGAAACTTTTGGATGGCGACACAAGACAGTTGGTGTTTCTCTTAAATTGATCGTTTATTGAAACTGTTCGGCTGAGCGTTGCTGTTTTAACTGTGTCTAGGTGTTAGATTAACAACCACAATGCCCAACGACATGTCTCTGAGTAAAATCACAGAAAGTTTGCTCAAAACACATCTGGCTCCGTTTAAGAAGTGTGGCTCCGTTTATGAAAATGAAGATGCTGAGCATCTACCTGACAAACAGGTTGTTTACAAGCTACAACTTCGGAACCACAGCTGTCCCAGAAGACCAACACAACATATTAAGTGCAGAGCCAGCGGGTCCGTTATGTAGATTACCCACTGTGCATCTAGTTGTGTATCAGACAAAACCTTTCAGTTTGCACAAGTCTTCAATTTTGTACCTTTGCAAAGAGTGCAAGAAAAATACTATTTGAGCCATGCTTGGTGAAAAGGGGGCTTAATGCATTTGCAAAAAGCATCGACTCAGGTCAGCCTGCGCAGTCCGTGCAGGCCGACCTTGGCCAAAATTTTTTGCTGTTGGTATATTTTCTGCATCCCCAAGGACCAGTTTACCTCATGATTCTGTTGGTTGTTATACAAAATGGATTTTAAGGATCTATAATACTGCAATGACTTGCCTGGTATCATGCATCACCGAGATGCACTAAGCCTCATTTTGCCAGAGCATGGTTCCTCCGAAACATTTATTAGAACCTGGGATGTGGGGTCCATTAGAACAGTCTTACAACATAAACAATCCTACGGAGTACAATACAAGTACCATCAAACTGGTCTTAATTCAGAAAAAATGCTTTTTCAAGAAAGTATATCAACAACCCACCATCCTGCCTTCTAACCTGAATATCAGGGCTGCCTTTAACTAAACTGCGCAGAGTTACACAAACCACTTGGGATAGTATACACACACATACAACCCTTGCTTCACCCTGATGCAAAGTTAAGCAAATATTTACTGAAACAATAGAGTTACGCAGTTTAGTGAAACTTGTTTCCAGACTTGATACTTGCTTACCTAAACTACAAATGCAAATTTTGTGCTTACACAGTTAAGTGAAAGGCAGCCCTGATGTGAACGTGTTTTCACTAACAAGTCAAACACAGTGATCTTCTTGATGAATTTGACACCATAAAATTTCAAGATAAGGTATTCCAAACAGCGTACATCAAACCCATTTGTAATGTATGATGATTTAAAATCTGGAGTAGCTATTAACCTTTTATTTCATTCTCTAAATGTGCAATTATTCTTTTTTCAATGGCGACTTGTCTGTCATTACACATAAAAGGCAACTCCAGGAGGTATATTTTTTATAATACTCTGGCAAAAGAAGGTTTAACTTTTTACACACAACAAAATTTTAAACCAAAATTGGAAGCATTTGCAGAAAACAAATTAACCATGGCTAAAAAGATAGAGATTCTCTTTGAAAGGATGGGTTAACACTGTGGGAAAACACAGAAATGCTGGTAACCAGCTAATTTCATCTTTTCCTGCAATGTTTTTAAAAGCCTCTGTCCTCAGGGTCATTAAAACCCGGGACTGTTTGTAAAGGGTTAATGCATCTCCGTGATGCCCTATGTCAAGCAAGCCATCACATAATTATACATCCATAAAATCTATTTGGTCTAGCAACTGACTGATTTTTGATGAAGAGTGGTCCTTAGACATGCAGAAAATTGACAAATAGCAAAAAGATCCACCCATGTCAGCCTGCGTGGACTGTGATACTTTTTGCAGATGCATTAAGCCCCCTTTTAAGTGAGCATGGCTAATAATAAATTTTGAGTATTTACAAACCTCAATTCTCTCTTTTGGCCTAGACTGCATTTCTCCAGCACTATTTATTTGTCTCCTATCAATCGTCTGCTCTCTCGTATAATTTTCACGATTACTGACTGAGGTTTGTATTCGTTCTTTGTCCCTGTCCTGTGAGCCCAGACTTCTGGACCGTCGTACTGGCATGCGAGAGGTGCGTGGGCGCTTTGGTGGGTGGGGTGGGGTTATAGGCATACTGTCTACGCTGCCCCGTGTGCTCTAGGTAAAAGTGAAGATTGTAGTTTAATTCAATGACCCCTATAAATTCGTAACAGATGACTATAAACCCTTTTCCCAAACAATTCAATGTTTTCAGGATGCTAAAGAAGAGGGATTTTGAGAACAGTGTGAAAAATGAAAACAAGTGAACCGCATACAGGTGCCAATGCTCCACTGTGGTCACTTGACTTTCAGTGAGAATTTCAAGTCAAAAAAGGGGCATAACTGTGTCAAAAATACTTTGATGGTTACCTCCCCTGTTGTATAGGTTCCCCTTTTGATACTTAACAACCTGTCAAAGTTTGAAGCAAATATCTTCAGAAATAACAGAGACATTACAAAATGTCCAAGTTTTGCACGACAAATTCAGAATTTTCTCCTTCTTTCACAATGTTTTCTTCCCTTTATAAGACAAATCCCATCATTTCCACCAAAATTAATCTGTTGTCTGAAAATGCTTTCAATATGGACAAATCAAAGACTTTGTCATCTGGTCAGGCGTTAAAGAATATCCTTATCAAATATTGCTCATGTGAGCAAGTAGCACTGCTGCCAAACTACATTTCAAGTGTACTTTTGTTCAGCCAATTCTTTGGATAAGCAAATATAATCACCATGCTCTGTAAAAAGGGGGGCATCTGCAAAAAGTTTTGACCCAGTATAGCCTGTGCCTGAGCCAAAACTTTTTGCTATTGGTCAATTTTATGTTTGTCCAGGGACAAATCTATCTCATGATTAAGTCGGTTGTTTAACTCTTTACCACACAATCCCGACTTTTAATGACCCTGAGGAAGAAGACTTTTGAAAACATTGTGGAAAAAGGAGAAAATGCTGGTAACCAGCATTTTCTCCTTTTCCCACAATGTTTTCTACCCTTCCTAAAACAAATTTCAATTTTTCAGTCACATTTATTTTGTCGTCTGCAAACGCTTTCAATTTGGACCAGTCTAAAATTTTGTCGTTTGGTAAAGAGTTAAAAAAGTGGCTATTATGGATCCATAATTATGCGATGGTTTGATTGGTACAATGCATCAGGGAGACACAGTAGACCCGTTTTTGCCAAAGCATGGCTCATATTATAATTACTACATACATTGTGGGCAATTTAGGGGCTCTCAACATGACACCAAACATCATGCTGATAATGTAACAGTTTCTGCGATTACCTCTGTCCTCAAGTATGAGGATAGGAATGGACAGAATGGTCCTGTACATTGTAAAAAAACAAGAGGGCCATGATGGCCCTGTATCGCTCCACTGGCTTATAAATATAAACCATGAAGAGAAGTCTTCACTATATAAGCCCTTATAAAACTTTGACCCCAGGGCTACAGTCGGACTAAATGGGGAATATGTGTATTAGAAGAATAATGTGCCAAATTTGGGAGTTCTTGGCCTTATGGCTAGTAACAAGACGGTTTCTGAACTTTTCACTCCATAAACCCATGTAAAACTTGTGACCCCTGGTGCAGGGCCAAACTTGATCCTAGGGCTGTAACTTGGGCCCTCTTTGTAGTTGTCCATTAGATAATGCTATAATTATGCAAAATTTGGTAGCCTAAGCCTTATGGCTATGTACACCAAGATTTAAAAGTTTTCCCTATGTAAGCCTATGTAAATCTTGTGAAACCCCCCCCTCCCCCAGCATGAGGCCAAATTGACCCCAGGACTATAATTTGGGCACTTTTGGTAGACCCCAACTAGATCAAGCTAAATGCAAAATTTGGTAGCTCTAGGCCTTATGGCTAGGTACAGAAAGATTTTTAAAGTTTTCTCTATATAAGCCTATGTAAAACTTGTGACCCCTGGGGCAGAGCCACTTTTCACCCCAGGGCTATAATTTCAAGAAACATGATAGAGGTCTACTACATAAAGCTACATGCCAAATTTGGTAGCCCTATGCCTTATGGTTTCAGACAAGAAGATTTTTTAAGTTTTCTCTATATAAGCCTATGTAAAACTTGTGACCCCTGGCGCGGAGCCAATTTTGACCCCAGGGCTATAATTTCAAGAAACATGATAGAGGTCTACTACATAAAGCTACATGCCAAATTTGGTAGCCCTATGCCTTATGGTTTCAGACAAGAAGATTTTTAAAGTTTTCTCTATATAAGCCTATGTAAAACTTGTGACCCCTGGGGCAGAGCCACTTTTCACCCCAGGGCTATAATTTCAAGAAACATGATAGAGGTCTACTACATAAAGCTACATGCCAAATTTGGTAGCCCTATGCCTTATGGTTTCAGACAAGAAGATTTTTTAAGTTTTCTCTATATAAGCCTATGTAAAACTTGTGACCCCTGGCGCAGAGCCAATTTTGACCCCAGGGCTATAATTTCAAGAAACATGATAGAGGTCTACTACATAAAGCTACATGCCAAATTTGGTAGCCCTATGCCTTATGGTTTCAGACAAGAAGATTTTTAAAGTTTTCTCTATATAAGCCTATGTAAAACTTGTGACCCCTGGCACAGAGCCAATTTTGACCCCAGGGCTATAATTTCAAGAAAGTTGATAGAGGTCTACTACATAAAGCTACATGCCAAATTTGGTAGCCCTATGTCTTATGGTTTCAGACAAGAAGATTTTTAAAGTTTTCTCTATATAAGCCTATGTAAAACTTGTGACCCCTGGCACAGAGCCAATTTTGACTCCAGGGCTATAATTTCAAGAAACACATGATAGAGGTCTACTACATAAAGCTACATGCCAAATTTGGTAGCGCTATGCCTTATGGTTTCAGAGAAGAAGATTTTTAAAGATTTCCAATATTTTTCAGTTTTGTTGCCATGGCAACCAGAGTTTTTGAAGGAATCAAATTCTTTCAAGAAATTCTGAAGAGGACCATGGCAGGATCATTTCTGTGAAGTTTCATGAAAATTGGATGGGTAGTTTCAGAGAAGAAGATGTTTGAAATAAAAGTTAACGCACGGACGGACGGACGGACGCACGACGGACACCGGGCCATGACATAAGCCCGCTGGCCTTCGGCCAGTGGAGCTAAAAACAACAAAACATTATGTTGAAAAGGAGAATATGCTAGTTACCAGCATTTTTCTCCTTTTCCCTCTATGTTTTCAAAGACTTCTTCATTGGGGTCATGAAAACATGAGATTGTATGGTAAAGGGAAAACTGATCAAATCCTGCATACTTACAGTACAGTTTCTGCCCATTAGTTGTACAATATTTCAATACCATGACAGCAAAACTTAAACAAGGAATTTGCTGCACAAACTTGCATGTCTATAGACTGACCCACAAACTTATGGCGTGCAACACACAAAAAGGGGCCTTTGGACATATGCGTAAAAGTGTGTCGACCTAGATCAACCTGTGCAGTCTGTGATTAATCCAAGATGACACTTCTCGTTTTTGTGCAATTTTCTGTTTCACAAAAGTTTACTGTATCAAATAATCTTATGTAGTCGTAAAGTGCTGTCTCGGATTAGCCTGCGCAGACTGCACAGGCTAATCCGAGACGACAGTTTACACAAATGTTCGAAGGTCTCATTTCGCATGTTGCAGGCCATATAGCCTGATTCCAGCATACCCTGAAAATAATATCATTTTCACAGGGCTATAACAAAGCACTTACTGCATAGTCATATTCTGAGCCAAAGTCTCGAGAGAAATTGAGCGAGCCGTTCATCAGAAGTCCAAAGCCATTCGGTAAGGGGCTTGTCGGGTTGCTGGCAAGCCGTTGTCTTTGGTGTGACATGATAATCAGCTGACAATAATGTAACTGACGATTTTTGGCGTAATCCCAGGGGGTAGCGTTGAACTTGTCTACTGCTGTAAGGTCCGCTGTTATCAGAAAATTCAAAATGTTATTATTTTAATGATCCTGAGATAACTGCCTTTTGAAAAAGATGCCTTTTGAAAACAATGTGGGAAAATGAGAAAATGCTGGTAACCAGCATTTTCTCCTTTCCCCAAAATGTTTTCTACCATTTCAGATACGAATTCTTCATTTGAGACACATTTGATACATCGTAATGTCGTCTGCAAATGCTGTCAATTTGGATGTGTCCGAATATTTAGTTGTTTGGTGAAGATTTAACCCCATATCAAACTCAAACCTCATGAAATAGTTAATCCTTTACCAGACAACATAACTTTAGAATGGTTCAACTTGAAAGCATTTGCAAACAGCAAAGTTTAATTAATGTTAAAATTTGTCTTTGAAAGGGTAAAATAATAAAAAAAATTATGGAAAAAAGGAGAAACATATTGACAAATGACTAACTCCATGAACCCTTTAGCCCTGCAAGTCATAACAAGGGCTTTAGCAGATGGCATATATCAATATTAGACGGCACAGAATGTGCACTCTGATCTTGCCTCTGTGAATACATGCATTTTCCTCTTGTTCAAGCCTGTAAGATAAAAGTCTTTCATTGTTTCAGTGGGTTGTATTGGTCCAGTTTTTATTTGGCAATGAAAGAGTGAACCCTTTACAACACAATCCCGACTTTTAATGACCCCAAGGAAGAGGCCTTTTGAAAACATGGTGGGAAAAGGATAAAATGCTGGTAACCACTGTTTTCTACTCTGTCAAGAACAAATTTCACCATTTGAGCCATCTTTAATTCGTAGTCTGCGAATGCATTCAATTAGGACCAGTCTAAATTTTTGTCGTTTGGTAGAGTTAAAGGGTTTTTCCAAACCACTGCTCAAGTATACTCAGCAGTAATGGATATAAACAAGGAAAGGATCTCACCATTGTTGTCCAGCAGGAAGTTGACAACATCTCCGTGTCCACCTAGGGACGCTAAATGTAAGGCATTTCTTCCATTGTTGTCTTTATCATTTATACAATGCATTCCCCCTATCTCTAGAATAATCTTACATGCAGCCAGGGAACCTGAAACATTCAAATTACACGCATATTTATGTACTAATTTGTACCAATACAAGTTGTCAACTAAGCAAAACTATGTTCTTTGCATTTCTTCCATTGTTCTCTTTATAATTTATACAATGCTTTCCCCCTATCTCTGGAATAATTTTACATGCAGACAGGGAACCTGAAACATTCAACTTATACCACATATTTATGTACTAATTTGTAACAGTACATATTGTCAACTGAGCAACACTATGTTCTTGGAATTTCTTCCGTTGTTGTCTTAATCATTTATATACATGTAATGCATTCCCCCTATCTCTAGAATTATCTTACATGCAGCCAGGGAACCTGAAAATTTTAAATAAATTATAAAACATACAGAATATTATGTTCAGTAACTTTCCTGGTGCTTGTATTTGCTTTTGGCTGTACTGGAAATTTGATATCTTCTGAGTTCAATGCAAATAGAAGCACCAGGAAGGTCTCCCAAATTATCAATTTTCCAATGCAGCTCAAAGCAGATACGAGTACCAGGAATGTTACTACAGCATAATATTCCACTTATTACATACTGTTTATATAGACCTCCAGATAGGAAGGAGTGATAGTATTCTAAATCCATTATTTCTCTTCCAAACCCTATGTTGTGGATACTCATTAGGATCATCTCAATGAGACGATTCTAATGAGTACCCATGACATTAGGATTTAATGGATACTGATTAATATTTTCAATTTTGAAATCAAAATCACTCCTTCTATCTGGAGCTCTGCGTACAGGTCTACAAATTCTAACAATTTTGAAATATTAATTTATCTGTTATTAAATGGTGAGAAATTAAAACAAACAATGGTTTTACGTGGGAAATAACATCTTTTAACCCTTTACCACACAATCCCGACTTTTAACTACCCTGTGAAAGGCTTTTGAAAACATTGTGGGAAAAGGTGAAAATGCTGGTAACCAGCATTTTACCCTTTTCTCACAATGTTTTCTATCCTATCAAATACAAATATCATCTTTTGAGTCTGCAAATGCTTTCAATTTGGTTCGGTCCAAAAATTTGTCGTTTGGTAGAGGGTTAATGAATGGCAGCTGAATACTGCAATCTAACATTCTGACCAATCAAATCCGAAACCAAGCTGAAAGTGGTCTGTGTGTGGGTTACTCATTCATACCATATTTGGGACTGTATTTGACACTGTGTATGAGACAGAGATTTTTTCTGTCATGTCTGGGTTCATATTCACCAACAATTCTTAAGAATATTCTTTGTCCAATTCTCTAAAATTCTCTAGATTTGAGAGTAACAAATTTTCTGATTGGCTAGACCATTTTTGGCTTGACCAAACCAGTAGCCTTGCTACTTTCAAATTTAGAAAATTCTTCAGTATACCACTAAAAATATTCTTAACCCATAAAGCACCTTTCACGACTATAGTTGCCTTTGCGGCCAGTGTAAAATCAAGATCAGGCTGCACAAATTGTGCAGCCTTATCTTTGATCTACACTGTCCGCTTTGCTGAAATACTGTAGACATAAGCAACCATGAAATTGCAATTATTCAGATTGTATTTCTAGGGTGAACATCTATGTTGGTTTTATTCGGCACTCTAAGGGTGAAGAATGGTTGACAAATACCAACCCAGATATCAACCAACTGTCATGCATGTATTTCAGATGGAAAATTTGTTGTTGTATAGATCCAATACATCCATATCTACCAGTAGCAATAATTAATACTTAACTAAGTTTATCAACACCTGTAAACATTTTTTTTTTTCATTTTGCAGCACCAGTTTGTCCAAAATATTATGACAAAAGGGAAAATTGCTTTGCACTGTCTGATCCTTTGTCATACGTCATGACTAAATGTCCGCAGTGAAACAAAACAATATTTTTCTCTATTTTTCCCAACTGAGAATGTTGATTTCATTTATCTGTATTTGAGGAGTCCTTTGTGAAAAGGGCACTTCATGCATCTACAAAAAGTATTGACCCATGTCAGCCTGCGCAATCCCCACAGGCTGACCTGAGCAAAAACTTTATACTATTGTTCAATTTCCTACATGTCCATGAACCAGTATAATACCTCATGATTCAGTCCGTTGTTAGACAAAATGGATTTAACCCTTTCCCAAACGATAAAATTTAGACTGGTCCAAATTGAAAGAGTTTGCAGACGACAATTTTAAATTTGATGAAAATGACAGAAAGTTCTCCAAAAGGGTAGAAAACACTGTGGGAAAAGGAGAAATTGCTCGTTACGAGCAATTTCTCCTTTTCCCACAGTGTTTTCAAAAGACTTGTACTGCAGACACGTGAAAACCATGGCTTGTTTGGGAAAGGGTTAATGGATCCGTGAACATGTAATGAATTGCTCGTGGTGTCCGTGGTTGTGAGGCAGAGCGTCGGCCTCGTAATCAAAAGGTCCTGAGTTCGATACCTGGGAGTGGATGTCAACTTTGGGACTGTTCATTGGCCCACACATTGGGCGCGAGTACTGGTGTAGTTTCCAGGCAGCAGAATCGAGAGAGATTAGTATAAGTTGTAAGAACTTGTTTCTCAATCGATGTAAAATAAATATGTTTAAACTAATGAATTGCTTGGTATCACGCACCAAGGGGATGCAATAAGCCCCCTTTTACCAGAGCATGGCTCATTTTTTTTTTTTCTTTTAATATACAGCCTCAGGGTTCAAAAGTAAAGCCAAGAAAAAATATTTTTGCACTATGCTAAGTGAACTTTTTGTAGGATCCTTCCCTCTTAAAAAATAATAAACATTTTCTTTATCGCTTTAAGCCTTTACCACTCAACTCCATGCTTTAACGACCCTGAAGAAGAAGGCTTTTGAAAATGTTACAGGCAAAGGATAAAATACTGGTAACGAGCATTTTCTTCCCTTTCTACACAATTTTTTCTACCTTTCCAAGCACAAATTTTAACTGTTAAGTCAAGACTCATTTTGTCGCTGTCGCGTGCAAATGCTTTGGGCAAGTCTTAAAATTTTGTTGTTTGATACAGAGTTAAATTAGTCGCATGACAATAAATTCTATCTATAATTCAATCTGTTTTTCCACTTCCTATACTCCTTACCAAATTACAAACTTTGAGACTGAACCAGTTCAAAAACATTTAGCTGTTTGCCACACAATCCTGAGGTTTTAATGACACTACGAAAGAAGCCTTTTGAAAACATTGTGAGAAAAGGAGAAAATTCTGGTAACCAGCATTTTCTCCTTTTCCCACAATGTTTTCCATCCATCCCAAAACAAATCTCAATTTTTCAGTCATATTTATTTTGTCGTCTGCAAACTGCTTTCAATTTGGACTGATCTAAAATTTTGTCGTTTGGTAAAGAGTTAAAGACAACAGACTAAATATGGCTCAAATTGTTGGATTTTTCTGTGCAGGCAGAGAAAATATCGTCGGAAAGGAGAAAATGTAAGCTACCAGCATTTTCTCCTTTTCCCACCTTTTTTTCATGGGCTTTCTTTCTCAGGGTCATTAAAGATCAATCATGACTTGTGTTGTAATGGTTTAACTCTTTACAAAACTAAAAAATTTTACTTTAGACTTGTCCAAACTGAAAGCATTTGCTGATCTTAAAAGTGGCTCAAGTGACCCGAATTATCTTTAAAAAGGTCACCAGCATTTTCTCCTTTTCCCTCAGTGTTTTCAAAAGGTATTTCAAAAAGTATTTCCCTCATTGTCATTCAAATAAAAGGCTATGTGGTAGAAATTTAAATCACTGAGGAAAAAACTAAGACTAACCACAACAGCTTTTTCTCAAGCTTTTTTGCAATAAATCCTACAATTTAGCACTCACAAGGTTTAACTCTGTACTTAACAACAAATTTTTTGACTTGTCCAAATTTAACACATTCGCAGATGACAACATAAATGTGATTCAAAAATTGAAATTTGTGTGTGGAAAGGTAGAAAAAAAAAAAAATTGTGGGAGGAAAAGAAAATGCTGTTTACCAGCATATTTTTCCTTTTCTCATAATTTTTTGAAAGGCTTCTTTCTCAGAAGTGTTAACTCTGAAAGCACCTTTCACAACTATAGTTGCTTTTGTGGCCAGTGTAGATCAAGATCAGGCTGCATAAAGCTTGCTATCTGATCTTTGATCTACACTGTCTGCTTTGCTTTTAAACTCTACAGACAAAAGCAATCATAAAATTGCAATTATATGGGCCTCATTTCTAGACCGAAAAACATTATTTGGTTTATTCAGCGCTCTAAGGGTTAACTCTTTACCAAACGACAAAATTTTAGACTTGTCCAAATTCAAAGCATTTGCAGACAACAAAATAAATGTTACACAAAAATTGAAATTTATTTTCGAAAGGGGTAGAAAATATTGTGGGAAAAGGAGAAAATGCTGGTTACCAGCATTTTCTCCTTTATCCACAATGTTTTCAAAAGGCTTTTCTGTAGGGTCATTAAAAGTCAGGATTGCGTGGTAAAGGGTTAAAACTCGAGATTGTGCGGTAAACAGTTAAAGATTTTATCTCTTGAAGACCAGAAGTTTTGAATTCAGTTGCTTATACTGACAGCTTAGTTCGAGATCAGACTTCACACAACATCCAGTCTGCTCTTGGATCTTCACTATCTGTTTGCAAGTATGTGTCTGACAAAAACATCTTGAAAATGTCAATTTACCTCTCTACCAAACGACAAAATTTTAGGCATGGCAAAAATTGAAGGCATTTACAGACAACAAATAAAATGTTGCACAAATTATGAAAACTGTCTTTGAATAGGTAGGAAACATCGTTGGACAAGGAGAAATTGCGAGTTACCAGTATTTTCTCTTTTTCCACAATATTTTCAAAAGCCGTTTTCCTTGAGGGTTGTTAAAACTCAGGATAATGGGTGAAAAAGCATGTATATGCATCTCTACTGCTAATCAAAAATGCCAATATTTTAGAACATTATATTTAGCACTTCAACCCTTTACCAAACAATCCTATGCTTTAAGAACCCCTAAGCAGAACTTCTTTTTGGAATAAAAAAAAAACATTGTGAGAAAAGAAGAAAATGCTACAAATCCACATATTTACCTTTTCCCACAATGTTTCCTGCCCTTTTAAAGACAGGTCCCTTCATTCAAGCCATATTTATATTGTTGTTTGCAAATGTTTTCATTTAATTCATTACCGCATGATGATATTTCAACCTTGTCCAAAATGAAAGCATATTGCAGACGACAAGATAAATGTTACACAAGACATAGAATTTGTCTTTCAGAAAACATTGTGGGAAAAGGAGAAAATGCTGGTGACCAGCATTTTCTCCTTTTCCCACAATGTTTTCAAAAGCCTCCTTCCCCACTGTCATTAAAAGTCGACATTGCGACATTGAGCAGTGGTACAGGCTTGAATTGTTGTCTGCAAATGCTTTGAATTTGTCCCTGAAAGCTGGCGTCACTGATATCTAGGTAAAATGTACATTTTGGTGCATGAAGTCACTGTGATAAATATTCTATTTTTATTTAAAAATGGATTTCAGCAAGTCTATAAGGTCATTTGCTGACCATTAGTTGTATCAAACAACCATCGTTTATCATTGTTTTTTTTAAACGTTACAATGTATGACCTTTCACACTTTCACGGTTTGTTTACATGATGAAGCAATGGCTCGTTTTAACTGCGTGTAGTGATTTGTTTTAGAATGACAACAAACAATAATATATTTAACCATTTTCATTTATTTTTAAAAATAATCCATTCTTTCTACTTTAACGACAGCTGTCAAGGGAAACCAGTACTGTTAAGGTGTCAACATTTGTCTTGTGTGCCACTGGCTTCCATTCGTAATGTTAACATGTAACTGTCTTGTGTGCGACTGAGTTCGATTTGACTTCACCATCTTGGATTAAGCGTTGAAGTGTATAAGTATCTACGGGGCTCCTGACAGGGAAGCTGTGCTGTACCCTGAGAGCTGCCAGATTACAGCAATATATATTCCTAGCATATTATCCTATGAGAATGCGAGAAATTTCTTTGCAGTATAATAATAAATTCTGCACTGAGTCTGATGCTGTCCAACCTACTGTTATAATCTAGTTTCTCTCTTTCCTACAATGTTTTCAAAAGCCCCCACCCCCTTCCTAGATGACAAAATTCTGGATTGTGTGGTAAAGGGTTAAAATGCAAAGAGTTTAGACCTTTACCACACAATCCTGAGTTTTAACAACCCTGAGAAAGAAACCTTTTGAAAACACTGTGGGAAATGGAGAAAATGCTGGTAACCAGCATTTTCTCCTTTTTCCACTATGTTTTCTACCCCATCAATAACAAATTCCATCATTTTAGCCACATTTACATTGTCGTCAGCAAATGCTTTCAATTTGGACACCTCTACATTTTTGTCGTCTGGTAAAGAGTTTTAAAAAAAAAGTTATTGATCCATATAATCCCATATTCAAACATTGAATAAAAAACAACATATTGAATTTTTCCAATAGAGACGGCATTCCCAGTTACCTATATCTTTATTGATTCACAAATTTTATTTTTTGAAGTCATACAAAAAGGCTACTGTTTTTAACCCTTTCCCAAACGACAAATTTTGGACTGGTCCAAATTGAAAGAGTTTGCAGACGACAATTTTAAATTTGATGATAATGGCAGAAAGATCTCAAAAAGGGTAGAAAACACTGTGGGGAAAGGAGAAATTGCTCGTTGCTCGTTCTGCAGACATGTGAAAACCATGGCTTGTTTGGGAAAGGGTTAAACGGGACACTGAAAATCAAATTTACATGTAACTTATCTCTTTACCACACAATCCCGAGTTTTGACGGCCCTAAAGAAAAAGGCTTTTGAAAACATAGTGGGAAAAGGAGAAAATGCTGGTAAGCAGCATTTTTTCCTTTTCCCACAATGTTTTCAATCCTACCAAAAACAAATTTCAGTTTATGAGTCACACTTATTTTGTTGTCTGCCAATGCCTTTAACTTGGACCAGTCAAATATTTTGTTGTTTTGTAAAGAGTTCACTCTTTACCACACAATCCTGTTTTTTAACGTTACTCTGAGTAAGAGGGAAGATTTTTGAAAACATTGTGGGAATAAGAGAAAATGCTGTTAACCAGCATTTTCTCCTTTTCACACAATTTTTTCTACCTTATCAAAGAAAAAAAAAAATCATCCTTTTATCAAATTCATCGTCTGCTAATGCTTTCAATTTGGTCAAGTAAAAAATTTTGTCGTCTGGTAGAGTTAAGCCTTTGAAAGCTCCAAGTCTGTTGGGCAACATGAGTGGCTTCTACAGTGTTTTTCATCTTTTTTAATTGTTGTTTTTTGCATCATATTTTAGGCCACTATCAACATCATTTCCATCATATCAAAACAACAACAGTCTTGCTCCAACTTTTTCTCCTTTTTCCAGAATGTTTTTGGAAAATCTTTTCCTTGGGATCCTAAAATTACAATCTGGTAACCCTTTACCAAACAATGCTGAGATTTAAGAGGAATTCTTTCGAAAACATTGTGGTAACCAGCATTTTTGCCTTTTCCCACGTTGGTTTCTATCCTTTTTAAGACATACATGTATTTTATCACTTTAGACACATTCACTTTATCCTCTGCAAACTTTCAATTTGGAACAGTCAAAAGTTTTTGTTGTTTGGTAAAAAATTAACCCATTAACACTTGCAGACATGTTTTTTGCCTCACATAAATCAACTTGTTTTTTCCAAACTAAAAATATAATTTTATAGTGAATGCTCTAACATGGTCAATAATCATAATGAAAAAAAAAATAATGCTGATATTGTTAGTGACACAAGATTGGTCATATTCTAATCTATTGTTGAAATATTTTGCTGGGTTTTTTTTTTTTGCTTCAAATTATTTTTCTTTGTTGTATTTTCAAAGTCACTGATATATCTCTGTGAGTCGGGGGTGGCCATGCCCCACCCCCCACCCACACACACCCTTTGGCATGACCAGGGAAAGAAAATGAATCTGTCCACTTGCTGGAGAAAATTTTTGAAAAGAAAGGGAAAAAAAGAGAAATGGAGAAATTGCTTTCAATCCGCTAATACTCCCTTTTAACCCTTTACCACACAATCCCGACTTTTAATGACCCTGTGAAAGAACCCTTTTGAAAACATTGTGGGAAAAGGAGAAAATGCTGGTAACCAGCATTTTCTCCTTTTCCCATAATGTTTTCTTTCCTTCCCAAAACAAATTTCATTTTTTGAGTCACATTCATTTTGTCCTCTGCAAATGCTTTCAATTTGGACCAGTCTAAAATTTTGTCGTTTGGTAAAGAGTTAAATAACAATAATTTTACGGTATGTGTTTTCATGTATCCAACCTCAGTTCAGGCTGAACAACAACAGCATATTTATAGCATGCATATCTATGTTTTCAGCCATGTGCTGAAAATTTATTTAACACTTTACCGCACAATCCTGAGTTTTAATGACCCCAAGGATGCAAGCTTTTGAAAATGTTGTGGGAACAGGAGCAAATGCTGGTGACCAGAGTTTTCTCATTTTGTTTCAATATTTTCTACTCTATAAAAGACAATTCTATCATCTGAATTACATTCAATTTGTCATCAGTTCTGTAAGTGTGTTCAATTTGGACAAGTCTAAAATATTGTTGTCTGGTAAAGAGTTAATCCTTTACCACCACACAATCCCAAGTTTTAATGACCTTGACAGAAAAGGCTTTGGAAAACATGGTGGGAAAAGGAGAAAATGCTGGTAACCAGCACTTTCTCCTCTTCCCACAATGTTTTCTACCCTTCTAAAGGCAAATTTAAGTTTTTGAGCCACATTTTATTTTTTGTCGTCTGCAAGTGCTTTCAATTCAAAAGTTTTGTTGTCTGGTAAAGTGTTAAAATGCTGACATGTAAATCAATACGTCAATAAAACAGACAGTGCTCAAAAATGATCACGCTGAATTTTTTGTATAGCCTAATCCAGATCTATACCTTTTTAAAAAAAAGTATTTACCATATTTCACGTAATTAACATGCCCGGGTGCCATGCGAAACACCAACAGGGCGCTCTTAGTTCATAGCCAATTTCCTAAAATTTAAGTGCCATCACTTAGAGTTAGTATGGTACTTTGATCCAAGTTTTAGTTAGTGCCAAGTACAAAGCGATTGCCATTTTGAAGCGACTGCCATAGTGATTTTCGTAAGTCTGCGTTTGAAAAGTTATCTTGCGTATGGAAGTTTGTTACTCCAGTTGCTGATTTTAAGGTAAGGTCTGGCGTGGTTGAGGGTTGTCCTGAGGCCTCTGGAGTAAGAAATATTGGGGGGCACTACTATTAGAAAAGGAGCGTTAATTAGGTGAACTACGGTACTACTCTCCATATCATGTTAAGATTTATAACAAAAGTGACATGCAAAGAAGCATTTCATGACAAGTAAATCTAATTTTTCATTAACTCTTTACCACACCACAAAAATGTAGACTTGTCGAAACTGAAAGCATTTGCAGACGACAATTTAAATGTTGCTCAAATGACTGAATTTGTCTTTGGTAGGGTAGAAAACATTGTGTGAAAAGGTGAAAATGCTGGTAACCAGCATTTTCTCCTTTTCCCACAATGTTTTCAAAAGGCATCTTTCTCAGGGTCGTTAAAACTCGGGATTGCGTGGTAAAGAATTAAGTTTCCTTTTTCAGAGTTTCATGAAATCACAGAAGTTGAAAAAGGTCCCCCAATCAGAGAAAGGGTTAACATACGTAATTGGTTTCTGGAATAAGATTTCCCAATTGACAAAAATAGAAATCATTTTCTCGAAAGCTTTTTTATTCCATTTCTATGTTAACCCCTAGAGCAGACAGCAAAAACAGAGTTGCTTTTGCAAACAATGTGGCTCAAGATCAGACTGCACAAATCAAGCAGCCTTATCTGGGATCTAGAATGCTTGCTTTGTAAAATTATTCTGGCAAAAGCAGCCCTATAATACTGATTCTGCTGTATGCAAATGTCTGATTTGTGCATTTGGCCCTTAATTCTTCACCACACAAGTAAATTTGAGATACCCAAATTGAAAGCCTTTGCAGACAACAAATCAAATGTTACGAAAATCCTAAAATTTGTCAGATTGAAAAACGTTGTGGGAAAAGGAGAAAATCTTATCAGAGTGGACAGTTTAGATTAAAAGATCAGACTGCATGTTCTGTGCAGTCTGATTTTGATCTATACTGGCCACAAAGGTATTAACAAAAGTTTTGAAAGGTACTTGAAGGGTTTACAGACAACAAAGTCTAAGACTTGGCATGTTGAAAATATTTGTCTCGGAAAGCATGGAAAACAAATGTTTTCAAAAACCTTTTTGCTCCTTTTCAAATGATGTTTTCATCAGTATTTTTCCTATGGGTCCATTAAACCAATTTTTAACAACCCTAAAGTAAAGGGTTTCTGAAAACATTTGTGGGAAAAGGAGAAAATGCTTGGAACAGGCATTTTCTCCTTTTCTCACAATGTTTTTTTAACTTTTCTGCCAAATCAGAGACAATTCACTTGTTGTCTGCAAATGCTTTGAATTTGGGCAAGTCTAAGATTTTGACATTTGTAAGAGGGTTAAGAGTATACATGTATTTTCCACAGTGTTAAGTTGTGGAAAGATCAATAAAGAAATGAGATTTGTGACAGAGTGCCATTGTCATCCTATATATTTCCATGTAATATCATATACAGTGAAATCTGTATATGGCAGCCACCAACTTTCATAAGTATTAGACTTAAAATGTGGTCTCTAGAAAGCAAATAAGGTTTGTCTGCTATTTGTCCCAGTGATTTAATTTTGTGCCAGCATGACCCAATTTTGAACTGTTATCAAGAAAAACATTCTGACCAATTTTCATGAGTATTGGACTGAAAATGTGGCCTCTAGAGTGCACTATAGGTAATTCCTGATTCCCATGCAGACGACATAGTATTGCACTGATGACATACGATGGACATAGCATGATCCCAAAACAAAGAAGCAAGCCTTTGCTTGGAGAAGCCGTTTAGCCAGTCAGAATTTATATTACTTTATTACTATGGAATTACAATAAGGATGCTTTTTTAGAATGGTTCAGATATCTGCTGAGGATGTGCCATTGCTGGATTGGCGCTAAATAATAACAGACAGCACATTAAAAATGGGCCAACTGGGGCATCAAAATTACACCAAGGAGGCTGTTAGTATTTTGGTGTTGGAATAAAGAAAGCAAAAAAGAAAAGAACCATTTTATTGTTCATACTGGCAATTTTCATTGGATAAGCTTCTTCTATAACCAGGGATTTCACAACTTTGACCAATAGATTTCTTTGTTGCAAGAATGCGGTACGCATTTTCAGTTATGTTCTGCATCAGTTGATCACAGTCTGCAATGGCTGAAAAGCAGCCGTTGAAAATAACTAGATGACTAAAATAACTAGATCCAACCTCAGTTATTTTGGCCAATGGCCAAAACAGTTATCCAGATAGAGCCTATCAATTGGCCGAATACAGACTCAGATCATGCACTCAAAACACCCAGAAACCTCAACAGATAAGTCTGGCCCCCAAGCAAAAACTTTGTGGTATAAAAACGTTTCCAAAACAAATAGCTCTCCGATTGTCTGACTTGGCCCCATGTACATTAAGATAGCCCAACTTCTAAGCATGGGTGAGCCAGTGGCCCCACTAGCTCAAAACCTTGGCAGAACACTGATGGTTGATGAATACAAGCTCAGGAAAGCCATTTACTCTTTACCAAATGACAAAATTTTTGACTAGTTCAAATTGAAAGCACTTGCAGACAACAAAATAAATGTGCCTGAAAAAATGAGATTTGTTTTGGGAAGGGTTGAAAACATTGTGGGAAAATGAGAATGTGCTGGTTACCAGCATTTTCTCCTTTTCCCACAATGTTTTCAAAAGGCTTCTTTCTCAGGGTCGTTAAAAGTCAGGATTGAGTGGTAAAGGATTAAGCGATTTTCTGCAACAATAAGTAGCCACTGCTCTATTTTCTACGATGTTTTCAAAAACTTTCAACTGTATGTAAAAAATTTCATCTGTACCCCTTAACCACATGACAAAATTCTAGACTTGTCTAACTTTAAAGCACTAGCAGAGAACAATTTAATTGTGGCAAAAAGTAATGGAATTTGTCTTTGGTAGCGTAGAAAACATAGTGGGAAAAGGAGAAAATGCAGGATACCAGTCATTTTCTTCTTTTCCAACGATGTTTTCAAAAGTTTCCTAGCAACATGGGTTAATCCTTTACCACACAATCCTGACTTTATGCACCCCAAGGAACACAGCTATTGAAAACATTGTGGGAAATGAAGAAAATGATGGTAACCAGAATTTTCTCCTTTTCCCACACTGTTTTCTACCCTATGAGATACAAAGTTTGTGTTTTGAGTAACATTAATTAAGCAAATGCTTTCAATTTGGACATGGCTGGTATTTTGTTGTTTGGTACATGGTCAATGTGTCCAGAAGCATGGACAAAAAAAGGGACTTACCCATTTCTGCTGCAGTAAGTAGCACCGTTCTACCTTCTTCATCTTTGATAGAAGCTGTATCAGAGGTCAGAAGTGTCTGAAAGTTAAGTGGAATTTCTTCAAGTTAGGCACTGGAGATTTCCGAAAGGTTTCTAGAGTCAACAGCAAAATCTCCCTAATTTGAATACCGACATGAAAAAGGAATCAAGAATAACCTACTGTAAATTAAATTTTAACTCTTTCCATACCACAAACGAAACAATAAACTTTTAATATAGGTGGCGTAGATCACGACCAGAGCTGACCTGTGTCGAAACATACTGCTTTTGGTACATTTTCTGCATGTCCCATGATCATTCTACCTCATGATTCAGATGGTTGTTAGACAAAATGGATCTTATGGATCCATAATTATGTAAAAGGTCAAACACTAAGTTTAGAATGACACATGGGTTTTCCCATACCCTGCTCAGCTTCAGCAGACCCATGAAAATCGTCGTACCAATTAGTATGATGTCATATATTTGTATGATGATTTTTTATTGGACTATTGAAAACCTGATGACCAAATTACCCTATATGTATTTCAGCGATTTCTAGAACTTTCTGTTTTCTACAAGTAAGATCGGCTGCATTAAAGGAAACAGGAGGGATTGCGTTAAATAAAGGTCTTGATTAAAAATGTGAATGGTGATGGCCAGTGCTTTCATTAAGGGGACGTAGACATAATGTGCATCCTTATAATTCCCAAAAGCATCTGACACAATGAGACTAGATGTTTTTCGTACGTCCAGAATTTTAGAAAAACATCAGCAAATTAATACTCGGACATATGAAGTCGGAAGTTAGGAGTCAAAAAAAGGGGTAAAAATCAGACTGTGCTAATCAATTAACCCTTTACCACACAATCCCGACTTTTAACGACCCTCTGGAAAAACCAGCATTTTCTCCTTTTCCCACAATGTTTTCTTCCCTATCAAAGGCAAATTCCATCATTTTAGACACACTGAAATTGTCATCTGCAAACACTTTCAATTTGGACAAGTCTACATTTTTGTCATCTGGTAAAGGGTTAATTTTCTACCATTACGAAAAGCAGTGAAGCGCCTTTCCTGATAGCCTATGACAATTTATTTTTTAACTCTTAACATGGTAATATCTTGGGCTAAGTTTCCTGTCCACAATTACAATTTTAACTGAACTTTTTCAATACTGTATTAGATCTGCCACAGAAAATTGTAATTTTCATAATCTTTGCTTGTAAGTAGAAACACGCAGAAAGTTTTCTTCATGGAATGAGCGTCACTGAAGTAAAACATAAAAACACCTAATGAAACAAATGTCAAATTAGCCTAATCCAATGAAAGATCCTTTAGACTGTCTTATTTAGCCTGGATAGTGGTTTTAAACAGCTTACTTGCAAGCACACCACATAGAAATTATTTCAGGAACGAAAATCTCTATCAACTGACCAGAGAAAATTGTTTGATGATCTTTATAAAAAAAAAAGATATTGGACATTCTACATATCTTAGACAAAAGGGGTGGGGATGGGGGTGTTACTTGTCTTGCAGCTAAGAGAACTGAAACAACTATAAAAGACAAATAAGTAGGGCATTCATAAAAAGAACTAAAACTGAACAAAAACAGGCTTTAATGGAAACAACAATCTTTTCTCTCTATGAAATAGTGATTTATGAAAGGGATCGTATATATACAATCCCTGTTTATGATGATGAATTGTATGCCAAAAATTGAAGTAAAACATGATAATGCAACTGTTTTTAATTCCTTTTAGGTTGAGTATCCAGGTAAGAGTATTAACTTGCCTATCTAAATTTCTCTACAGACTGGGATTTGTTGTTAGTACATGATAAAATTGTATCATTGTGATAATTCTAATGAGTATCCACAACACAGGATTTTTGAGATTATTGTGGAATGATTCAAATGTTCAAATGCTGAAGCTAAAATAATATTCACCATCATCTGGACTACTGATAAGGGGGGGGGGAGGGGGGGGGGGGGGGGGGGGAAAGAGAAGAGAGATAGGGAGAGATAGGTTTGTCATTTGTCATGTTATAAAGATGTATAAAACGTCCTGAATTCCTATAAAAAAAATTCTAAAATTTGGACATGAAATTCCAAAATCCCTGAAATTAGCCCATTATAAAAGCACCCTGTGTTTTTGTTCCTATCTTATTAAAGTTTCAGTACTAAAGCTGATTGCTATTCTATAATAAATTCATGAACTTTTCATGTAGACGTTTCAATCCATTGATATTCAGTCTAGTAAAAAAAAGTTTGGTCTGTTTTTAAAAAAATTTCGGTCTGGTAAAAGATATTTTATACCAGACCAAATGTCCAGTAAGAATTGGACAACTTTCAGAAAGACTGTTTGACCTTTAAACACAGCCTGATTTTGACGTAAATATCTTCCAATATGACAAAAATATCAGAGAGCACAGCAACAACCACCAAGACGACAGCTAGGCTTTGACAATACCATGACACTTTCTTCAAAAACAGCTTAGCTAAGAGGATAAAGCTAGGAGTTACACAGTAAACACTACCTGTAAGCATTCCAGTGGTTCCATCCGTCTCACTGACCAATGCATCCAGGTCCGCCCAATACTGTCTCGTTCAATACCATCATGATCATCAACTCGAAAATTCTCCGACTGACATAAAAGCTCAAAATGATGAATGTGATCTAGGCGACAGGCCCACATACATGGCGAAAGCCCATCCTTGTCTCTTGAATTTACATCTGCATGATGTTGTATTAATAACTGTAATGTAATAAATACATGTTTGGGGTTTTACAAAGAACAACTTGCAACATATCTGAAGCAGACATATTCAAGAAACATCCTTGTAAAATATGACTTATTAACATGAGGTATGGTTTAACTCTTTACCAAACGACAAAATTTTATACTGGTCCAAATTGGAAGCCTTTGCAAAAGACAAATTAAATGTTACTCAAAACAAGAAAGTAGTAAACATTGTGGGAAAAGGAGAAAATACTGGTAACCAGCATTTTCCCCTTTTCCCACAATGTTTTCAAAAGTCTCCTTTATTAGAGTCGTTAAAACTCAGGATCGTGTGGTAAAGACTTAAATCATGAAAATTTGTGAAAATATTGTGACAAAAGCAGAAATCTGAAGATGGTTAATGATATCCTGAATTTTTCTTTCAATATGATCTACAGTATCCAAATACATGTACATGTATCATGAAATAGTTTGTCACAAAAAAAAAAACCCTTAACTCTGCACCAAAAGATAAAATTCTACACTTGTCCAAACCAAAGTTTTTCCAGGCAACAAATTAAATGAGGCAATGGCAATTACTGTCTTTGAATAGGTAGAAAATACTGTTGGAAAAGAGAGAAAATCTGGTTACTGGCTGTTCTTCTTTTCCAACAATATTTTTAAAGGCCTCTGTCATAAAGGTCTTTAAGCCCTGGATTCTGTGGTAAAAGGTTAAAAAGGGGTATAGCAGATAAACACACGATCTCCCCTGATTCCCTCTTTCTTTGAATTTGGACCCCCAAATTTTCTAAATGTCCCCCGAAAATTTACGTGTTTGCCTCCATTTATTTATCTGAAGTGGGGAAATGACCCCCATGTGAGAAAGTCATGGCAAAAACTCTGTAAACATATATATAAATAAATAAATAAATACTCACCTGTAAACATTCTGTATTGGGCGTTGTGACAGCCCAATGTATGGGGGCACGCCCCTGCGTGTCAGATATGGTGAAATCTCCACCATATTGCAACAACAAACTCAGAGCCATGCTGTTTGAGTCGTGACAGGCTTGGTGTATGGCTGTAGATCCATCTGTAAATAGTACATTGCTTAACCCTTTACCACACAATCCTGACTTTTAATGACCCTGAGAAAGAAGCCTTTTGAAAACAGTATGGGAAAAGGAGAAAATGCTGGTTACCAGCATTTTCTCCTTTTCCCACAATGTTTTCTACCCTTCCCAAAACAAATTTTAATTTTTAAGGCGCATTTGATTTGCCACCTGCAAATGTTTTCCATTTGGACCACTCTAAAATTTTGTCGTCTGGTAAAGAGTTAACCAGTTTAGCAAACAATCAAAAGTTTTAACTACCTGGGGAAACAGATTTTTGAAAACATTGTGGGAAAAGGAGAAAATGCTGGTAAATTCATAACAAGTGTAAAATTTTGTCTGGTTCAGTCTAAAATTATATATAATTAGGCCCTGAGATCAGTTTATCGACATGAATTAAATAAAGCCTAGACAAGCAAAGTTTGACTATTTTCTGAAACTACAGAGCTACCACTAATGGCTGCTATGGAATAAACATACCATGGGCATGTATATTTGGATTAGCCTCAATCTCTAGCAATCGTTGGAGTGCTGCCATCTGTTGGAAATGTACAGCATAACTGAGAGCTGTTCTACCTAGACCATCTTGTTCATCTGTACAATCTGGATCTATAAAGAATATAAAGACTGTTTGTTAGATTTCCCCCATTACCACACAATCCCAAGTTTTAAAGAAAAGGGTTTTAGAAAACATTGTGGGAAAAGGAGAAAATGCTGGCAACCAGCATTTTCTCCTTTTTCCACAACTTTTTCATTTTCTCATTCAAAGCCAAATCTCCACATATGAGCCACATTTAATTTGTTGTACGCAAATGCTTTCAAACTGGACTAGTCTAAAATTTTGCTTTCTGGAAAAGAGTTTACACTCATACATAGCTCTACAGCAGATTCCTCATGTTCACTTGGCTTTTGAGCACTGCAGAAATCTCTCAGTGCTTATATTTCATTTGCCCTATATCTACCCCTTTACATCACAACCCCCCCCCCCCTTCCAAGTTTTAACAATCCTAGGGAAGAATCCTTTTGAAAACATTGTGTTAAAAGAAGAAAAATGCTGGTCACTATATGAGATGTTGCCAATTGTTGTTCTAGTATTACAATATATTTTCTTACTTTTCTTCTACTTTTACAGTGCTCCTTTTTTTTTTGCCAGAGACGGGTACTTTGACAGATTGCACTGCAACACATCAATTTCATACCAATATCCATACTTTGAAATAGTATTAATCCTTTACCACACAATCCCGAGTTTGAATGACCCTGAAAAGGAGGCCTTTTGAAAACATTGTGGGAAAAGGAGAAAATGTTGGTAACCAGCATTTTCTCCTTTAGCCATTTTTTAACTATTCAAGGACAAATAATATCCTTTGGAAAAACATTTGAATTATGGACTATAATTTTTTTTTCAAAATGGACAAGCCTAAAATTTTGCTGTGAGGTAAAGGGTTCATTAAATTTGCCTACAGTTTGATCCTTGAAATGTTTACTTTTGGCAGCACACAAGTTGTGAGCCTTTAACATCAGAATGCACATTCTGCTGCACATGTGCTGTCTGATCTTTATCTTCACCAGCTGCAAAAGCCACTTATACATGTATTACAAGTGTTAAGCTATGTGGAAGACCCATTTTTTCACTCATCACCAAGCTTCAGAATTTTAGACTTTAGCATATTCAACCCCTTACCACACAATCCCGTGTTTTAACGACCCAAAAGAGGCCTTTTGGAAACATTATGGGAAAACTATTTGCATAAAATCAATAAAATGTGGCTAAAATGATAGGACTGTCCATCACTATATTGCAGGCTAAGGGATGAAACTACACCATAACAAGAGCACCGCATGTGGGAGCCAATGCTCTGCTGCAAGGGCTTGATTTTTAATGAAAATTTTAAGTCGAAAAAAGGGCATAACTCTGTCAAAATCATCTTGATAGTTACCTGCCCTTGCTGTATAGGCTCCCCTTTTGATAATTAAGAACTTGTCCAAATTTGAAGCAAATATCTTCAGTAATAACAGAGATATTATAAAATGTCAAAGTTTTCTTGAAAATTCTAAGTGGATAAAGGGGCATAACTCTGTCAAAAATATTTGATAGTTACCTGCCCTTGTTGTTTAGGTTCCCCTTTTGATAATTAAGAATCTGTCCAAGTTTGAAGCAAATATCTTTAGTAATAACAGAGATATTATGAAATGTCAAAGTTTTCTTGATAATTCTAAGTGGATAAAGGATCAAACATGCCCCTTTTGACAATTAACAACTTGTCCAATTTTGATGCAAAGTTTGTCAGTAAGAAGGGAGATTTTATAAAATGTCAAAGTTTTTCGCACCACGATGATGCAGCTGATGATGCTTGGGCTACGACAATATCTCAACATTTTCTTCAAATACGGCCAAGCTAAAAATTCATTGAATAGTGTTTTACACTGCTCTCAACATTATTTCTATCATATCACAGTCACAGTTCATAAAACATACCTTCACTGACAATTTCATCTATGGCTTCAATATTTCCTTCCCTAGCTGCTTGGATAATGGCCGGAAGGGTTGTAATATTTAAACTTTCGTCCACACCTATGGAGGCTTTTAACCTCGCACTGTCTAAATTTATCCATTTGTACTGAAACTTGTCAGGAGCATCCACAAAAGGTGTCATGGGGCTGAGACCCCTTGCTGTTAATGATAATGTTGTTACAATGGCCCTCTCTTGCTGGTTCCTGATTTGAAGCACCCGGTAGTATTTCTGCATGTGCAGTAGAGCGAGATTGAGCGAGTCCCTGAGCTCCGCACATTCTCCGTCTTCGTGTAGTTTTAACAAAAACTCATGGATGAATGCAGCTGCCTTTTGAAAATCTGCAATGATGGAGATAAAGACATTAACTGTGCACCAAATGACAAAATTTTAGACTGGTCAAAACTGAAAGCATTGCAGACAAAAAAATATATGTAGGTCAAATGAGGATTTCTGTTTTTAGTAGAGTGGAAAACATTCTGGGAAATGCAGAAAATATTGATCACAAGCATTTTCTCCTTTTCCCACAATGTTTTTAAGAACCTACTTCTCCAGGGTCTTCAAAACATGTGACTATGTGGTGAAGGGTTAACTTTTTATCACACAATTGCTTGTTATAACAACTCTGAGGAAAAACAGCTTCCAAAGACATGGTAAGAAATTGCTGGTAACTAAAGGTCGTTAAAACTCTGACTTGTGTATAAGGGTTAACCCTTTACCACACAATCCCTTGTTTTAACGACCCTAAAGAAGACGGCTTTTGAAAATATTGCGGGAAAAGAAAAAAATGCCGTTCACCAGCATTTTCTCCCTTTCCCATAGTGTTTTTAACCCTTTCATTCACCAAGTCTACCAGTTCAGGCACATTTTACTACCTTGTCTGCACATGCTTTCAGTTTAATGAGTCTAAAATTTTATCATTTAGTAAAGGGTTGTTTAACCCTTTCCCATACAATACCAAGAGAAAACACTTGTGCAAATGTTGTGAAAAAAGGAAAAAATGATGGCAGCCAATATATTTCTTTTCTCGCAACAAATTTTACAATTTTGACAACTAATCTTATTATTTCTGGAATACACGCTTTGTTCTTTTTAAATAACTTCAAAGGGCAAGATCAAAATTTAGTGATCTGGTGTTACCAATTCTATCAGCATTTAACACTTTACTACACAATCACGACTTTTAACAACCCTGGGGAAGAAGCCTTTTGAAAACATTGTGGGAAAAGGAGAAAATGCGGGTAACCAGCATTTTCTCCTTTTCCCACAATGTTTTCTACCTTTCCCAAAACAAAGTTCAGTTCTTGAGTCCCATTTATTTTGTCGTCTGCAAATGCTTTCAATTTGGATACGTCCAAAATTTTGTCGTTTGGTAAAGAGTTAAACAAAAGCTAGAAGTAAGAAGGGTTAATCTAAATGCAAACTAGAACTGCTCCTGCCAATCTTTCAGTCACATTTTATTTGTCATGTGCAAATACTTTGAATTCAGCATAGTCCTAAACTTTGTCTATAGGTAAAAGGTTAACTCTGTACTATACAGCAATATTTTAGACTAGCCCAATTTCATATCATTTGCAGACAACAAATTAAATGTTTATCAAATGATTTTTTTTTTTGGTTACCAGCATTTTCTCCTTCTCCCACAATGTTTTCAAAAACTTTCTCTCACAAGGTCGTCAAAACTCGGGATTATGTTGTAAAGGGTTAATCAATTCTCACATGAATATCTCTTTTTATACCCACATGCTAGAGTTTTTTTCAATGTTGTTATTTCCTTCAAATAGAAATTTGGTAATTGAAAATGCTGGCTGATTATATGAAGCCCTCAGTGCCCTAGGTATATGTCAAGTTACTTTGGCGAACAGGGTAGACCAAGATCAGACTGCACTTTGAGTACAATCCACTAATTTTACATTCAGTTCAATCTATCCTAACCAAAACAGCATTGAATATGCAATATTTTTGTTTCATTTTTGGTACTGAAAATGCCCTCTATCCAACTTATTCACTAAGCGTTCAAGGGGCTAAGATAGGCACTTTGGGGGGGGGGGGGGGGGGGCGGTAGTAGAGATGTTGACATAATTTCCATGGTAACCTGAAATTGATCCAGTTTGATGTACGCCGAATGGTAAATATAAAAACGAAACATTTTGATCACTTTGCTCTATAAAACTTGTCTATTTGTAGGCCAGTTCTTTCTTTCACTTTTCGGGTGTTAGAACTCAGAAGCATGTAGCAACACGTCAACAAGTTGCAAAGCAAAGGATGCTTCCCCTGTGGCATTAGGTTCCTAGAATGAGTTTGCCAACACGATAAATCAAGGCCTATCCCAACATACAATGAAAACACATGACATTTCTCTTGACTAATGGATTTTAAACTAACTGTCCTATTAATTACTTTTCAGACTTTGTACAAATCAACTTGCAACAGAAAACTAGGTCAACACATGAATATTTTTTTAATCCAGTTAACGATACCTTTTCGTTTAATTCCCATTTTTCATACGTCTCCGCACAAACAAACAAATACAAATGTCTACATAGCATAAATAAATGAAGTTCCTATCAGGAGCTGCTGAAGGATGCAGCATCCTTCGCCTGACAGTTATCTTATCCTCCTTCGAGACAGATCATAAACATAAACAACTCAGTGAGCCGCCATTACACTTCAGTTCCCAGCATGCACGAGGATTTTCTTGCCCGTCTCATTCTTTTATGAAGTTTAGCCCACGGCTTTGAATTTAAGCTCTCATTAAATGCTTCAAGATGCAACATCAATATCAGGAAGAAAACTGATTTTTTCGCTTTAATTCCCGACTATTGACTTTTATCAATTTGATACCAAGAAAATAGATCCAATGTTTACATATAAGGCCTAATCGCACCTGCCGGTAAAATAAATTTCATCAAATTCATCCGCCTTCGTAACGGCCGCCATCTTTGGGGTAGATTGAGAGAAATCTTACCAACAAACCAAATCGTCCATCATCGGCCGTATTTTTAAGAAATTCTGGGTTTAAATAGTTCTAGAAGGCCTTTGTGGAATGGCAGATGACAAATTGAATATAGACAGTATCATAGCTCGTCTCTTAGAAGGTTAGTTTGAAGGAGACGTAAACTTTGTTTACGCTTTTGCAATTTATTTCCTTGTATGAACTGTTTTCAGTGTAAGATTTTTGTGGTCACTATTTTACGCCGTGCATTACTCTCAACATAAACTAATATTTGCTGGAACAGTTGTGTACCAACCAACGTTTGAAACGTTGTTCGATCTCTTCAATATCTTTGGTAATCATAGTTTGGAATTCGACGGGACTAGGAAAAGAAAATCTACAACTGAATCCATTTACAATAATATTTCAAGCATATATTAATGGTGTTTTCTAACCATTTTGCTGGCAACAGATGTACTTGACTGCACTATCTATATATGTATGTAGATTTGTAGGGTAGGTACCATCGGGCATGAGCTGAACATTGATCAAGAGGTGATCAACAAGTGTCCGTTCAATAAAGGCTGGCCGGTAGTATGGGGTTATCAGTTGGACAAATTCCACAAGTTACTTTATAAGAATGTAGCCATATAGAGATAATTTTTTAAAAAAGAAAGATTGGTGTGAATGTATTCAATTTAAGATTACCTGCCAAACTACCCTTCGAATCAAAAAATTATTTTCATGGATCCCTGTGATTCTACACATTGTAAAGAATCCGGGCCCAGTCAAAGTTGTCTCAGGTAGGTTGATTAGGTCCAGTGTGGGAGTTTGTTTCGGCTTCATTTCAGAATGATGGTTATGTGGGAAAGCAGCCAGTGGCTTGGAAAGAATACTGTGTGGAGTACAGGTAAAAGAAACTGCAGGAAAGCATGGATAGGTGCACCGACCACTGCAGTATAACTGAAATAATGGCGTTAAATACCATACAATTAATGAGTTGAGTTCAGAATGGCACTATTTGGCCCAGCAGGGTTTGACTTAAAGTTTTTATCCACTTGCAAATGTTTTCACTTGGCTGTAATATTTCCACTGGCAAAATCTATGTAGGACTGGTAATTTTTAGCTCCACAGGCCCAAGGTCAGAGAGCTTATGTCATGGCTCTGTATCAGCCCTTTGTCTGTCCATGCATTAGCTTTTTTCGCAAACATCTTAAACTACCCATCCAATTTTGACCACAAAAATGATTCTGCTATTGTCCTCTTCAGAATTTAAGGAATTAAATTCCCATAAAACACTGGTAACAAAACAGTAGCAACAGAACTGTTTTTTCTTTTTTTTTTTTTTTTTTTTTTTTTTCATTTTCAAATCTTTTTGTTGGAAACAGAAAGTGCTACAGTCAGTGCTATGAAATTTGGCATCTACTTTCATGTAATTGACCTGTACCGAAAACTCTTCAAATTGTAGCCAGGCCATGGCTGAGTGAGGACTTGGGTGGAAAAGTAGCCTGATTATAAAGAAAAAAAAATGCCCATTTCGCCGGGCAAAGCGAAATCAAAGTCACTTGAAAAAATCGGGAAGTCGCCTCGCGTTTATTGACCACATGTTGGGTACTCGATACATAATCAGCATGTGTAGATCTATTACCTAACAGTGCGTCACACCCGATTCACAGCTGGTGTTCAATCAGCAAAGTTGATTACTTTCAACTGTCTGATTTGACAAGCAGTTGTTAATTAGTTTCTCGGGTACCAATGTGATAATCCCCTTTCTTAATTGGTAGGGCTCGAAGCATCATTTTAACCAATAATATTCACCCCTTTGCCCCTTCAAGTCAGTAAGTTGCGAAGTTTAACAAATATTTTTTGCAATTCACAACAAACATTGCATGGTCTAGCAGCTTGTCTGGCCTCTTATTTCATTATAAAACTCTGATATCTGATATATTTGGCATTTTTCTTGATTGGACCCTATCTACCGCGAACGAACGATCTACGAGGTTAAAACGGGTGTTTAAGTTGGAAATGTATGTCCCTAGCGATGTTTTCATTAACAATTTATCTGTCATCAGCTAAAGACAAACGGTATTCAGACAAACTTATCTCCAATATCTCTAGCTGTCTGAAACTGGATTTTAATTACCATGAGAAAGTTGAAAACATTAAGCCAATAGGAGAAAATTCTGATAGCAAGCGTTCCTCCTTTTGACACAATATTTTTGTAACTTTTTAGCATTATTTACATCCTTTAAGTAAACATCTATTTGCCTGCTGTAAATGCTTTCGATTTGAGATTCAGGAATTTTTTTCTTACCTGGTCAGGGACAGGGATCGTAATATATATGATCCCTGGTAAAGAGAATGATTTTCAGGGAAAAATTTTGTCCAGGATTTTGCTTTGAAGATTTTGAAAAGAAAAAGTGCTAGGAGAAACTATCGCTCAAAACAAGTATTTGCTTTCTCTTTCCATAATATTTTTATCCAAAAAGTGAATGAATTGAGCATGGTAAACAATGAATAAATATGTTTTCAGCAGTTTCTAATAGGAAAAAGTATATTAATAATAAAAAGATACAAACTATAAAATATTTTCATTTAATTTACATGTTTTTTTTTTAATCTAATTAAATTGTTAAATTGTTAAAATATTGTTTTTACCTTCTATAAGTCCATCCATACCCGCTTGTCAATGTCCTTCTAAACTTCGCAAAATCTGACCACTTTTCCCCATTTTGAAAAAGTTATCCCAATTCTCAGACTGGGGAGAAGTCTCTTCTACCAAAAGTGTAACTTTTGGCAGAGACCTGTATAGTCCTTGGGTCAAAGTCCCCCACCTTCTGTTCAGGGTCAAGTTTTACATGGGCCTATATGGTGAAAACTTATAAAATCATCTTCTCTATATACATATTGCTACAAATTATGTATGTAGAGCATTCAGGCATCCTGAGTTTCCTTAGATTTTCCTGGAGATCTGCCTGTTTCCATTCTGATGTTAAAAAGGCCACCTGAAGTGGCTGGTTCTTCCGTGCAGATGCAGTCTCTTGATGGTCATGATTTCTTGATGCTTGAAATGGGACTTAATCGGTTCTGAGTTAATCTCCCGATTACATTTGGAACCAGTTACAATTTCAACTGGTCCATTCTTTTGTAATGGAGTGTAGCAGAGACCGAAGAAACCAGTCAGATTTATCTTTCGGAGTCTTCACTTATGTTTTCAATTAGTTACTTGGAAAACATTATTTTTGAAAAGTCTGCCAGTTAAAACAAGCAGTGTTCCGACTTACATCACTTTTTGGGAGTGCATGTGCTCCCTGGATTACAAGTTTGGGAGTGCAAGAGAAATTCTAGGAGTGCACTTAATATCGACAATGATAGAGCATCTATGGAGGACAGTAACAGTGATTTTTTTACAATTTGCTATAAGTGAGTCCTGGGACTCGCTGGGATGAAAAACTGTGAGTCTGAAACCGACTTTACGAGTCCCACCTTTTAAACCCCATTTAAATGATTTGTTCAAATTGTTAAAAATTCTGTATGATCTGATTCTGTATGGTTTTGTGATAAATACAATTTAAAACTTTGTGTGTTTATCTCATTTATTTCTTATACCAGCACAAAAAGATAACCAAGATAAATGTGACTAGATCTATTATTAATTATCTTCTAATTTGCTACAGAGCACTGTTTTTTAGTTCATATATTCGTCTGTCTTTTGCTTGTTTTGCTTTTTGTGTCATTCCATTACATTTCTTTGCATCTGTACAGATAGTGCAGTACATGTAATTCTCTTCACTTTCGTAAGTTAGCCAACTGAAAAGTTTAAGCCAGTGTGACTTGAATTCTCTCAATTTCGAATCGGCTGGGGCCGAATCCACGCCGATTGAACTGGCCGATGATTTCTCATTATTCTCGGCATTTTTATCGGTAAGTCACTTTGAGTCGGCGGGTCAGACTCTTGTGATTTCATAAACAAACTAGTTAAAGTTTGTTGTTTGTGGTCGGATTTAGCCTTCTTTTTTGGTGGCATGCTTACGCTTTACGTCATTAAGATATTCGTCTGCATTGTAGAAAACTGATGGAAAACAAAAGCTACTTACCGATTTGATAAATCGAACCTGAAGATCGAATAGTTTGCGAGTTTAGAAAAAGACGGTTGGTTTTAAATACGCATTGGAATTTTTTCGACGAAATGGACGAAGTGGAAATCATTTGAGGATATGGAGATCGTCGGGGTATAAAAACGATTCAAAAAGTAATTATTTGCCGATGAGAACATGAAATGATAGTTGTTCAATCATTTTGACTACAATTTTCTGCAATTAAGAAAGAAAGGGTAGACTATGCCTTGGAGCGGATCCATAACGTCCGTGCTGGATGTCGATCTTCCTTGTACCCGAATAAAAAGAAAACCGGAAACCATTCCATAGACTATATATAGAACATTACTTAGGCTAAAAATAGAACGAAAAAAGAAGGTTTACTAGTCTAGAGTGGAAAAATTACCGGTGTTTCGATAGAAAATGTAAACACTTTAATTAATCAGGATCAAATGAAATTTTGCAAAACGCATTGACATCAAAATCAGTGCGTCTCGAAAATGCACATATCTCAAAGTTTTGCGTCCTTGGTGATTTCTTTGCGTCCCTGATGCAGGACGCACAGGTAAATGAAACACTGCAGTAAGAGTCTGTTGTATTGAAAATTTGTTCTAATGAGTCTTACTCTGCAGTCAGCTGCTCTTGAAAACAATATGGGCAATTAAAAAAAAAAGAAGATGCTTGTTATAATTTCCTTACTCATGGGACCAGTTTCAGAGGGACAACTTACAGCCTGACGGCTAGTAGCATTTTCCATTTCACTGTCAATTTCAGACACTAATTAGGTTTCAGTTATTGTTTCATAGAGATATTTATGTAAATTTACTGTTCAAAGTCACTGATAAAACTGAATAGACAGTTTGAAATGCCTATGATCGGATGATGTCAAACCAATGTTTGTTGTGTCATTGGTTTTCGCATTTCTTGCAGCAATCTCTTTTTCATGCCTGTTAAGTGTTGGAGTAGTATTTCTGCATGATTTGACATAGATATGTCAATTAGAATAGCATGTAACTTCAAAACCTTTAATTTTACACCAGAGAAGCGGATCGATACCAAGTTTGATTAGCAGTGATAAACAGTGACTTTCACAATTGTTAACTTGTCCCAACTGGCGCCACTGGTGATCAACAACGGGAGTCCTGAAATCTGTGTGTGCATGCACGTTTCACTTCATATTTTTGTGCGTGATTATTCAATTCAGTGCGAGAATTATGCACATATGTGCGTGAATGGGAACCCTGAACAAGTATAAGTATTCTCTCCCTCTTGAGGTCTGAAAAAAAAACAAACTAAATATCTGCATAATTTCTGTTCAGATAGTGTATTTGTAATGTGTAAGACCAAATTAACATCTTTTAGGTAGTCTGATCTTTATCACTTGACTGCTAAAGCAATCTAGGTACTTAGCAACTTTCATGGAAAGAAATGAAATTTGATCTGCCTTTTATTTTCAGTTCGTGGTACTCGCCCAGGTAAAAATGTACAGTTGACAGAAGCAGAAATCCGAGGGCTGTGCCTCAAGTCGAGAGAACTGTTTCTTAGTCAGCCAATTCTGCTAGAATTGGAAGCACCTCTCAAAATATGTGGTAGGTAGTTTTGTTTGCATTTTAGTTGATGACTGTCACATACAACAGTTTGCAAAGATAATTTTGTGAATGCTCAGTTAAGATATACATGGGACAGGGTTCATCCTAGAAATCAGATCTGTGGGCTTGGCAGGCCCCAGCAACAAAAAGTAGGGGCCATTAGAGAAATTTATAGGGCCAAAACTACAGTAATCAGTGGATTTCAATTTTGTCCTTGCAACAAAATGTAAATTTTCTTCCATTAGTGCCCTAATGACCTTTTTCTTCTGAATGCTGCACATTTGTGTGTGTGTAAGCCTCAATCAGGCATATCTCTTTTTTATGCTTAGAACACAAACTACTGTATATTTTGTGTTCAGTTAGAACCGTTAAGCGACAACAACAAAATAATCTCTAGTATACAGGCTTTTGCTCCCAGCAATGTCTTGCTTATAACTAGATGAATTTGGTTGTCGGTCTTATCTTGACATTTATTTTTTTGGTCATTTGGGCCCAAAAATGTAAAGAAAAAAAATTATCGGCTGAGATGTCTGCTGTATGATTGAAGCAACATGTAGTTTTATTGGGTTTTCAAGTATAGTATGCCTTTTTAGCTCACCTGAGCACAAAGTGCTCAAGGTGAGCTTTTGTGATCGTGCCATGTCCGGCATCCATCGTCAACGTGGTAGAAAACATTGTGGGAAAAGGAGAAAATGCTGGTAACCAGCATTTTCTCCTTTCCCCACAATGTTTTCAAAAGGCTTCTTCCCCAAGGTCGTTAAAAGTGGGGATTGTGTGTTAAAGGGTTAAAACCAGGATCTCTTCAGCTTCATCAACTGTAGATGACTTTACTCAGGTGAGCGCTTTAGGGCCAATGGTCCTCTTGTTTGATTGGATGATAGGGGTGAAACACCTACAGAAATAACCAATACGAGCCCTCCTAACAATTGACCAGTCATATGTTGTCTGAACTTGATTCTTCAATTAGTGTGAACTTGAGAACAAATTCTCATTATCAAATTAATACCTTACAAAAAACATGGGCTGGCTTGGCCTGAGGTAAGATTTCCAATGCCCCAGTTATGAAAAGCATGTGCCCATGGCGCAAGGGTGTGTTCTAGAATAAACCCTGATGGGATGTATTATAGGTGTTTAATACAGCAAAACCTCAGGAATGAAGTGAGGGTTCTCATTTGGGACCACATTGTGAATTTGGAAATTATAAATGACCCACTTTTAACACTCAAAATTATATGCCTAAACCTCAGTCTGACGCATGAGACTATCGACTAAAGCATCCTATAAATCAGCTCACATGCAGCAAGCTGAAATATCAGCTTTGATAAAGATTACAAAACAATTAGACAGATAAGCAGTTGACTGTCACATGTCTTTGCTTCACAGTTTACAGGGTGTGCTAGCTTAAATTTCACCAAGCAGAATGTACCGTATTTTGCTTAAATTTTTGGACACCCAAAAAATTGGGACACCATCAAAAAACGTGAAAATAATTATTTTTCATGACCCAAAGATTTGGGCCATACTAAAAATTGCAAAATACGACAGTATTTTTTTGTACCAAAGAATTGGGACAGTGAATATCTACTCCGAAAAAAAACCCTTTAATCCGCTTGTTAACCTTTGTTTACAAGCATTTGGTTCGCGCAGTTTCATTTCTCCACATATGCATTGCTTCCAAACCCTCTCGATATCATCGGGAATCTCCCGCTTCAAGGCAAATAAATCCGATCACCCCGACAGACAATTAAAAAACCCATTTGTAAAAAAAGAACCTAAATAAGGGTAAAAATGGTGTGATTAACTTGAATCAAAGGGCAAAGGTACATGTCATGTGTATACGTACATCTGAAGTCGACAAGTGTGTATGTGTTTCACGGTCAATCGGGTTCGTTGTATAAAAATAGAAATCAAGATATCCTATATTCTAACTGGAGGTTATCGATCGAAGATTGTCAACCAATCAAATTTGAGAATGGGCCGAGCAGGTACTTTTCAGAATGGAAATCAAATCATTGTTTACCTCACGTTAACAGGTAAAATACGTTCTAAAAGTTTTTATATAAGCGCAAAACACCAATGCTGATTGCTTTCCCGGGATGCATACAAAAATTACTGAAAACATTTAGTTTATCAGTAACGAAAACAATGAAAAAATACGAAGTTTTAAATTCCTGCTACACAAATTGACTACAGGAATTCCAATTTCTCTAAAAATTGACAGACCAGCATGTGATTGTGGTTTTATTGAAATCACAGCGCTAATATTCGACGGGTAAGTGGTCAGTGCCAAACAGCTTGACAGCTTGTCTTGTTTGACCCAGGGATCGTATATTACGTGTAATATACGTGTAATATACGATCCCTGTTTGACCATAAGTTTTGGGACACCACGGAAAATAATTATTTTTCGTTAACCTAAATATTGGGACATCTAAAAAATTAATTATTTTTTACTGTCCCAAAACTTACACAATTTACGGTAATATTATTCTTACGCTCATTTTGTTTGATGTCCAAGCATAATTATGTATAAAGTCCAGTGTTTACTCCAGAGTGCGTTATTTGCGTCTGACATATTTTATACTCACTTGTCCCACAGAAATTTTATAGTCGCATCTTTTCTGATGCACTTGAATTGAGATCCATTTTCCACGTATATGAATGAAAAATATCGGTGACAAATCTGAACGACAAATTTCGCTGGTTCCTGAGTACAATCTCAACTGCTGCACCTCATCTCATAAGTGGCGACCAGTTGTATTGGTTTCCTATTCAGAAGTGATAAACTGGGAACCGATTTAGTCGCATTTCAAACGTCAAAGAAACTTTCAATATTTCTTAGTGTAAAGTGTAATCAGCACCAAAAAAAAGCGACTTTTGGCAATGTTATTAGTACCAAAAAAGCAAACAAGCTGATCTCAATAGTAAATCGAACAAAAATCGTATTGTGTCAACATACCCGAGTATTGATTGTTGACTTTTACATGGCATAAATTGTCATCTGCATCGAAAAATTGACCACTTTTGACGGTGTTATTAATGTCAAGCCTGTCCACAGTAAGTTACAAAGTTCATTGTATGACTGAGTATATTGATATTTGGTGATGTCAGTGAAAGAAAAAGTAATATTGAAAATTTGTTCATTCCTCATTTATTTGAAAATTACAAAAAGAAATTTGACCCAGTTTTTACTTTTGGCCTCCAAATTTCTGAATAGGGTGTCAAAATGACCCGTAGAAGTTTACATCTGGAGAAAACACTGTAAAGTTGTGAAATACTGAATCAATGCACATTTTGACTGACAATTGTTTTTAGTACACACAAAGCGTCTACTATGCTTACATGGTTTATTGAGATAAATATTCACAAACTCATAAACTAAGGCAAATGAAAAGGCTATCTGATTTGAGCTGTTCTCTGTGAAAAGGGGGCTTAAAGCATCAGCGTAACGTATCAACCAAGGTCAGCCTGTGCATTCCGCACAGGCTGAGCTCGGCTGAAAGCTTTGGCTATTGGTCAGTTTTCTGTATTTTCAAGATTCAGTCTACATCATTACTAAGTCTGTTATTGGTAAAAGTGGCTATCATTGATCCATGATTATGTGATGGTTTGCTTGGGCAAATGGAAATTCTGTCTCATACGTTTTCAGGTGATATACACGGGCAGTATTATGATCTCCTTCGTCTCTTTGAGTATGGTGGATTCCCTCCAGAGAGTAACTACCTGTTTCTTGGAGATTATGTGGACAGAGGGAAGCAGTCATTGGAAACCATTTGTCTCTTGCTAGCCTACAAGATCAAATATCCAGAAAATTTCTTCTTACTCAGGGGCAATCATGAATGTGCTAGTATTAACAGAATATATGGTTTTTATGATGAATGTAAGTGAAAACTTTCTGTATTTGTGTTCGGTCTGACGAAATACTGAAATACCACCGAAATACCCCTATTTTTATTATTATTGACTTCATATAACTGATATAAGTATGCAGGATTTTTCTTTCCTTTTTTTTTTTACAGGAAATGCGCTAATCAGTATTAATCATTATTGAGAAGAATGATGTTAATATACACTGATCATTGATTTACATGGAGAACAATCACCGAAACACTTGCATGTCTCATCTGTTACACACCAAAATACCCGATCTTGATTGCGTCAGTGTAGACTAAGGAATTATCCGTAGGACCTTATTATTTGTATTTATTATTTCTTTCTAAGATTAACAAACACACACACAAAAAAGGGAGGGCTAATGCACTTCATTTGGGAACAAAGTAGACCCAAATCAGACATTGTAGGTCTCTGATCCATCGAAACGCACAAGTAACTCTGCAAGTTCTGTTCTGTTCTATTAAAGTGAAGCAATCATAATTGAACGTGTTCGGCTGATATAATCCAACTTCTTTGATATGTTACTTTTTCATTGTTATTTTTAAAGTGACGAAGTTATTATTCATAATCTTATCAGTGGAATTGTAATTTTCAATTTATGCCTTGTAACGTGATTAACCACAGACTCAAAATGGCTGCTGGTTATCTAATTTTGTGATTTTTAGCTCACCTTAGCACAACATGCTAAAGGTGAGCTATTGTGATCGCCCTATGTCCGGCGTCCGGCGTCTGTCGTCCGTCAACAATTTCTTTAAACATCTTCTTCTCCTAAACCACTGGGCCAATCTTGATGAAACTTGGCAGGGATGTTCCTTGGGTGAAGCTCTACCAAAATTGTTCAAAGAATTGAATTCCACCCACAACTCGGGTTGCCATGGCAACAAAAAGGAAAAAAAAAGCAAAATCTTTGAAATTCTTCTCTGAAACTAGAAGGCGCAGAGCTTTGATATTTGGTATGTAGCATCTCCTAGTGGACCTCTACCAAGTTTGTTCATTTGATACCCCTGGGGTCAAAACTGGCCCCGCCCCGGGGGTCACAATTTCCCACATAGTAACAAAGAAGGAAAACTTTAAAAATCTTCTTCTGTAAAACTAGAAGGCATAGAGCTTTGGTATTTGGCATGAAGCATCTCCTAGTGGACCTCTACCAAGTTTGTTCATATGATGCCCTTGGGGTCAAAACTGGCCCTGCCCCAGGGGTCACAAGTTCAAACATAGGAACAAAGAGGGGAAACTTTAAAAATCATCTTCTCTGAAACTGGAAGGCATAGAGCTTTGATATTTGGTATGTAGCATTGCCTAGTGGACCTCTACCAAGTTTGTTCATATGATGTCCCTGGGGTCAAAACTGGTCCCACCCCGGGGGTCACAATTTCCAACATAGGAACAAAGAAGGAAAACTTTAAAAATCTTCTTCTCTGAAACTTGAAGGCATAGAGCTTTGATATTTGGCTTGTAGCATCTCCTAGTGGACCTCTACCAAGTTTGTTCATATGATGCCCCTGGGGTCAAAACTGGCCCCGCCCCGGGGGTCACAATTTCCAACATAGGAACAAAGAAGGAAAACTTTAATCTTCTTCTGTAAAACTAGAAAGCATAGAGCTTTGATATTTGGCATGAAGCATCTCCTAGTGGACCTCTACCAAGTTTGTTCATATGATGCCCTTGGGGTCAAAACTGTCCCTGCCCCGGGGGTCACAAGTTCAAACATAGGAACAAAAGAGGGGAAACTTTAAAAATCATCTTCTCTGAAACTGGAAGGCGTAGAGCTTTGATATTTGGTATGTAGCATTGCCTTGTGGACCTCTACCAAGTTTGTTCATATGATGTCCCTGGGGTCAAAACTGGCCCTGCCCCGGGGGTCACAATTTCCAACATAGGAACAAAGAAGGAAAACTTTAAAAATCTTCTTCTCTGAAACTTGAAGGCATAGAGCTTTGATATTTGGCATGTAGCATCTCCTAGTGGACCTCTACCAAGTTTGTTCATATGATGCCCATGGGGTCAAAACTGGCCCCGCCCCGGGGGTCATAATTTCCAACATAGGAACAAAGAAGGAAAACTTTAAAAATCTTCTTCTGTAAAACTAGAAAGCATAGAGCTTTGATATTTGGCATGAAGCATCTCCTAGTGGACCTCTATCAAGTTTGTTCATATGATGCCCTTGGGGTCAAAATTGGCCCTGCCCCGGGCGTCACAAGTTCAAACATAGGAACAAAGAGGGGAAACTTTAAAAATCATCTTCTCTGAAACTAGAAGGCGTAGAGCTTTGATATTTGGTATGTAGCATTGCCTTGTGGACCTCTACCAAGTTTGTTCATATGATGCCCCTGGGGTCAAAACTGGCCCCACCCCGGGGGTCACAATTTCCAACATAGGAACAAAGAAGGAAAACTTTAAAAATCTTCTTCTCTGAAACTTGAAGGCATAGAGCTTTGATATTTGGCATGTAGCATCTCCTAGTGGACCTCTACCAAGTTTGTTCATATGATGCCCATGGGGTTAAAAGTGGCCCCACCCCGGGGGTCACAATTTCCAACATAGGAACCAAGAAGGAAAACTTTAAAAATCTTCTTCTCTAAAACCAGAAAGCATAGAGCTTTGATATTTGGTATGTAGCATTGCCTAGTAGACCTCTACCAAGTTTGTTCATATGATGCCCTTTGGGTCAAAATTGGCCCTGCTCCGGGGGTCACAAGTTCAAACATAGGAACAAAGAAAACTTAAATTTTTTTTTTCTCTTAAATGGGAAGGCATAGAGCTTTGATATTTGGTATGTAGCATCTCCTAGTGGACTTATACCAAGTTTGTTCCAAGGATGCTGCTTGGGTCAAAACTGGCCCAGCTCCTGGGGTCACAAGTTCGAACATAGGAACAAAGAAGGAAAACTAAAATTCTTCTTTTCTGAAACCAAAAGGTGTGGAGCTTTGATATTTGGTATGTTGCATCTCCTAGTGGACCTCTACCAAGTTTGTTCATATCATCCCCCTGTGTCAAAACTGGCCCCGCCCCAGGGGCACAAGTTCAAAGGTAGGAACAAAGAAGGAAAACTTTAAATTTCTTTTTCTCTTAAACGGGAAGGTGTGGAGCTTTGATATTTGGTATGTAGCATTTTCTAGTGGACCTCTACCAAGTTTCTTCATATAATGCCCCTGGATCAAAACTGGCCCAGCCCCGGGGGTCACAAGTTCGAACATAGGAACAAAGAAGGAAAACTTTAAAATTCTTCTTTAAAACTGGAAGGCGTAGAGCTTTGATATTTGGTATGTAGTGATTCTCTTCTAAATTTGCTTGCCCATCTAAGCACAACAAGTTCATTGAGTTCAAAATTGGGTCATCTTGGGTCATAAACTAGGTCACTAGGTCAAATTAAAGAAATACCTTGTTGGCACTCTCGAGGCCACATTATTTGCTCAATTGCCTTGAAAATTAGTTAGAAAGTTTGTCTTTATAAAGTCTCACATAAGATTAATTTGGGTCAACTTGGGTCATAAACTAGTTCACTGGGTCAAATTAAAGAAATACCTTGTTTGCACTCTGGAGGCCACATTTATTGCTCAAATGACCTGAAATTTGGCCAGAATGTTTGTCTTGCTGAAATAACCAGATGAGTTTAGATTTGGGTCACCTGGAACCATAAACTAGGTTACTAGGTCAAAATAAAGAAATACCTTGTGGGCTCTCTAGAGGCCACATTCTTTGCTTAATTGCCTTGAAAATTGGTCAGAATGTTTGTCTTTGTAAAATCTCACATCTGAGTCTGAATTTGGGTCAACTGGGGTCATAAACTAGGTCACTTGGTCAAATTAAAGAAATAGCTAGTGGGCACTCTAGAGGCCACATTTATTATTCATTTGATTTGTAAATTGGTTAAAATGTTTCTTTTGATATAATCAAAAACCAGTTCAAATTTGGGTCATCTGGGGTCATAATCTAGATCACTAGGTCAAATTAAAGAAAATATCTTTAGAGCACTCGAGGCCACATTTTTTGCTCAATTGACTTGAAAATTGGTCAGAATGTTTGTCTTCATGAAATATGAGTTTGAAATTGGGGTCACCTGCGGTCAAAAACTAGGTCACATGGTCAAATTAAAGAAAAACCTTAAAGGCACTCTACTAAGGTGAGCGACCCAGGGCCATCATGGCCCTCTTGTTTTTAAATTTCTTCTGCCCAATATAAAAATGAAAAACATTTTTCCGTTTTTCTTAGCATACTTATGGATAAAGATCGGACCCATCAATGTTGTACAAAAGCTACTGAAGTAAGATTGCGGAGGTAGAATCCCGGAATCGACAAATTTTACTTCGGTGGACATTTACAGTTTCAGGCAGGCTATTCCTGTGCACTTCTTCACGGGGGGGCCTAAACTGTTGTTATGTCCTTTGGTTGTAAATTAACTGTCCGTCATCAGTAGGACAACAACATGTGTCAAAAACAATTACTTAATTTATTTGAACTCAATAATTTAAAAAAAATCAGAGTGTTTCGGTGGTATTTCGGTGATTCGTTGGACCCATTGTGTTAGGTTTTCTCAGGAGGGTGGTTTTTGAAATAAAAAATGTTAAGATGTTTGTCATAGCATTGTTGTTGGAAAAGTTTGATTTTTCCGATATCACAGTCTATCATTGCTGAAGCTGTGTATTGTGATCCTTCACCACACAATCCCGAAAACGTTTAAAAACATCGGGGGGGGGGTCAACATTTTCTCCATTTCCCATGATGTTTTCTACCCTACCCAATACAAAGCCTTTTCTGTCGAGGTTGTTAAAAAACAGGATTGTGTGGTAAAGGGTTATAATTCTGTTGGAAATTATCTTACCCAGAAGACCTTGCTAGTAGGTTTGTTTGTAGGCAAGTATGACATTTCGTCTTACACGTGTACTTTTGAGAACTTTTTGTGAAATTCTGACAGCAAACATGTCCTAATTGAAAGCATTTGCCAAAGGCAAAATAAATGTGACTCGAAAATTCATTTTTTGTTCAGAAGGGTAGATAAAAGCATGGTGGGAAAAACAGAAAATGCTGGTCGTTAAAATTTGGCGTTGTGTGGTAAAGGGTTGATGGAATGAATAACTGAGAAACTGCTGCGTCTCACCGTTTTCTCCATTTCCCACTTTTTCAGAAAACCCTTCTCAGGGAATTGCTTAATAAAGTTACTGAATTGAGCTTATCATGTACTTTCATTTCTTTTTTGCAGGCAAAAGAAGGTACAACATCAAATTGTGGAAAACATTTACAGATTGTTTCAACTGTTTACCTATAGCAGCCATCATAGATGAGAAAATCTTCTGTTGTCATGGAGGTCTGTTACTTCTTGTGTTCTTCACAGTCAAAGAAACTATTGCACATTTTTAATATCAGTTGAAATACATTTCCTTTGCAAAACAAAAGATCGATTATACAATCAATCTTTTGCCTTAAATATGTCTGAGGAGGGTCATATAATTTTTAGTTTTTACTTTCTCTGGTTGAATCTAAAATATTGTCGGAGCCCTGGTAGCATAGTGGTAACAAACTGGATTGTTATCCCTTTACCAAACAATCCTGTACTTTAACAACCATGAAGAAGCCTTTCAAAAAATTGCTTGCAACCAGCATTTTCTCCTTTACCCACAATGTTTTCTACCCTATCTAACCTACCATGTACCAATTTCAAATTTATTGTCTGCTTTGAATTTGGAAGAGTCTAAAATAACAGATCTGCACCATCTGCTGTTGGATACTAGACTATAACCAAAGTTGTTTAAAATCTATTCTTAGACTTAAAGAAAGAATTTCTTTTGTTGGTAGTGAACAGATTTAAGAATGAACTGTGTTATTGTAGGTCTAAGTCCAGATTTACAGTCCATGGAACAGATTCGCAGAATCATGAGGCCCACAGATGTACCAGATCAAGGGTTATTATGTGACTTGTTGTGGTCAGACCCTGACAAGGAAACCATGGGATGGGGAGAAAATGACAGGGGTGTATCATTTACCTTCGGGGCAGAAGTTGTAGCAAAATTCCTTCACAAACACGATCTTGACCTTATATGTAGGGCTCATCAGGTGCGTAGTTAGTCTTGCTTAGCAGTGCTTCCCCAGCATAATTGTTATTGTCTTATCAAAGTACATGTAGAAAAAATAATTCCCCTCTTAAATTCATTTGAAAATTTGTTAACTGTTCATTTTTCTCACATACAAAATAAAAGACAAAAAGGAAAATATCCCATATTTTTAAAGTTCATGATATTGCTCCCATTCGAAAAACCCCATGTGGAACACTGGTAGAATCTACCTCCTAATTCAGTCTGTTGTAACGACAAAATTGATTTTATGAATCTGTAATTATTCGACGACTTGCACGGCATAGTGCATCACAAAGTACATTAATCCCCCTTTTGGAGAACTATGCTCACTTTTTTTTTTTTTTTTTTTTTTTTTTTTTTTGCAATGAAGAGGTATCGTTCAGGGTTTCATTTATCTGCATGTCCTGTGATAATCTGGCGTGAAATTTGCCAAGGACACATAATTTTGAAAGATGTGCATCCCCAGGAAGCATAAGTTTTTCAGGCAACAAGTCCCGTTTCCAAAAATCCTCGTTCCATGTTTTATCCAGCAAAATTACACTGGCCATAGTTTACTTTAACACCAGCTGACTGGTACCCTTCCTAAACTCCGAGACGAATGTGCAGTGATATTGAATACTGGGCGCCAGGTCATCAGAAGTCATGCTGATTTTTATTGGTTGTTTAAGGCATTTTCAAGCAATCAGTGTGGTGGTCTACACAGCTGTATCACACTGGTTAGTGGAAAAAGAAAGTAGAAATCACTGCTTGTCAACTAGCGATGTCAGCAAAGAAAAAGGCATAGATGCTTCCTTTTTGATACTAGTCGGAAATGGAAAAGCAGTTTTGATCATCAATCATTTTGGTGTCTTACTGATCATGATGAAGTTGGACGACCGTTCTTAAGTCTAATAGTAATTATAGTCTAGTCAGGTTTTACAGGTTGTCAAAAGATAAAACTAAAAACACTAGACATGTCAGTCACATTTTTATGTTTCTGTGGATTTCAGGTAGTAGAAGATGGATATGAGTTCTTTGCCAAACGTCAGCTTGTAACCTTGTTCTCAGCACCAAACTACTGTGGAGAGTTTGACAATGCAGGTGCTATGATGAGTGTCGATGAAACATTAATGTGCTCATTCCAAGTAAGTTGATGAACTTAGTTTTGTGCTGAATGTTTACTTGTATATAACCAAAAGACATGGACAGGTGTACTGTTGTAGTATTATGACAGAATTTTTGTGAAGAGGATGAATGGAACAATTTATTTTTTCCTTCAGCAATACTCTGCTCCCAGATACAGTGTTTCTATGGTAGGCCTAATGAATTTTTTCTGCTGTCCAAATATAGAAAACAGCAAACACTCCTATTTTTTATCAGTGACATAATTTTAGACTTTTCCAAATTAAAATCTTTTTTTTTTATCAGTGACATAATTTTAGACGTTTCCAAATTAAAAATATTTTCTGATGATAGATAGCACATGGTTCAAACGATAGGGTTTTATGCCTGAAAGTGAATTAAACATTGGGGGGAAATGGGGAAATGCTGGTTACCAGTATGTTCACTTTTTTCCACTGTTTTCTAAAGCCCTTTTCTTCAAGATTGCTAAAACTTGGGATTGTTTGGTAAAAGATTTAAACCGTGATAGTGATAGCAGCTGAAACCATCATGTTTGTAGCTTTCATGCTTATTTCAAGACACAAAAGGACAATTTGGTAAGGTGAATGGTCCAAGTGATTGTGGTGGTTTCTGAAATGACAGGGACAGAATTCACCAACTATTCTAATTTGCATTCCTACTCTAGAGTTAGAAAGAAATGTAATTTCTGAGTGCCTAAACCAAATTTGATTTAGTCAGTCAGAAATTGTGTTGCTTTGAAAATCAGAAATTCTTGAAATTCAGACTACAGAGCTCCAGATAAGAGGGAGTGATGGCATTCTAAATCCATTATTTCTCTTCCAAACCCTATGTCTCAATGAGACAATTCTAATGAGTACCCATAACATGGTTTGGTAGAGAATAATTTATATTTCCAATTTTGAAATCAAAATCACTCCCTCAATCTAGAGCTCAGCAGACTAAGATTGTTATAATGAATTATTATAATGAATTATTTTAACTCTTGACCACACAATCCCGTATTTTAACAACCTTTGGGATGGGGCTTTCTGAGAGCATTGTGGGAAAAGAAGAAAATGCTGGTAACCAGCATTTTCTTCTTTTCCCACTATGTTTTCTACCATTTGAACGACAAATTTTATGTTTGGAGTCTGCAAATGCTTTCAGTTTGGACAAGTCCAAAATTTTGTCGTGTGGGAAAGAGTTAGTGAACATTTCATGAATACAGGCTTTTACTAAAATATTTCACAGAGTTATTTGAGATGCATAGAATGCTGATTTTATATTGTTTTACAGATATTAAAACCAGCAGACAAAAAGAAGTTCCCATACGGAGGTTTGAATGCAGGCAGACCAGTCACGCCACCAAGAGGGGCACCAAAAGGAAAAGGAAAAATGTAAAATTTGATGACAAAAAAATAAAAACTGTGTGACTAAAACAAAATACAAAATGTGGTGTGTTAATAATTTATGAACGAATGAAAAAGACAGCAGACTGTGCTTGTTTTTTGGTTTGTATTGTTACTTAGAAGTGCTTTACCAAGAAGCATAAACTCGTGGTAAATGTTGGTCGTAAGTTTTTAGATTTGAAGATTGGCAATTTTTTTTTTTTTTTTTTTTTTTTCTGAAGATGAATACTTGAGCTGTGCTCTGGCAAAAAGGAGTTTGATGCATGTCTGTGATGCATTATAGCAAGCAAATCACATAATTATGGATCCATAAAATCCATATTATCGAACAACTGGCTGAATCCTGAGGTAGAATGGTCCTTGCACGAGCAGAAATTTACAAAAGCAAAAAGTAGGAATGCACAGGCTGACCTGGGTTGATACTTTTTGCAGATGCATTATACCTCTTTTTCACAGAGCATAGGTGATGTTTTTGAACTTGTCAAAGGACATACAGTGTTGAATTTACTCATAAATTGTACATTTTTTACATTACCCGACATTATCATTGATAAACCGCAACCTGTCATTTTATTGCAGTTAGTTTACCCTCAAACTGGTAAACATGTTAAACAGATATTGCCAGTCTGTATAACAGTTTCCAAGCAATTTCACAGCTTTTAGTTGCCACAATTTCTTAACATTTAAGGCTTTGGAAGATCAAAGGTCAGGTGTTTTGTAAGTCTGATCTTGATCTGTGATGTACTCGTAAAGTGTATGATCATGCTTAGGATTATTAGAGTTCTTACAAAGCAGGATAGACCAATAACCTTAAGCCCTTGACTGGTGGATAAACAATAAATGGATATTTAGACATCAGTACTTGAAGTTGGACCCAAAGATGAACAATTGCATCTTGTGTAACTTCTGTGGAGAGTAGCATCAAGAGTACAACTTGATCTACACCCTCCGCAAAACCAACTACAGTTGTGCGTAGAGCTTAAGCTCTTTACCCAATGACACAGTTTTGAACCAGATCAAATTGAAAGCACTCAGGAACTTCAAAATTTAGTGTAGCTCAAATGATGATTTCTGTCTTTGGTAGGGTAGAAAACATGGTAGGAAATGGAGAAAATGCTGGTTACCAGCATTTTCTCCTTTTCCGACAGGACTTTCAAGAGTCTTTGTCTCGAGGGTTGTTCAAACACATGATTGTGTGGTAAAACATTAAGTACAAAGCTGGAATTGGAATTTCATTGGTGACCTGTATATTACTTACATATATGTGTATTTATCAAATAACATGTGTATCAAGGAGGTGGTTTTACATACATGTACAGAAATTAAACAAGACAAATGTATTTTTTTTGTAGAAAGTGAAAAGTTTATGTGTCACATTTTCTGTATTTAAAATGTTTTTATGCTTCCATTACTGTGGATAAATAGTTGGAAAAAATGTCTGTCATGCTAGGGAGACAGACTTCATTTTTGGTTAACCTTGTTTGGTTAAATGAACAAACATGAGAGTGACCTGTGGTACATGTACATTAGAACCCCAGCGACATGTTTGTGAAAACCAGGAAGCACATGAAGAAGCTTCAGCTATGATATAACACCTTGTTGAAAGCAGTGTAAACATTATTCAGAAACACCTATCTTTCCATGCTAAGTCTGAGAAGGTCATTTGATTATCAACAACATACGGTTCTTGAAGCATTTGTATTTTCTCACAAATACTCACAAAAGTATAGTCTAGCTACTAGAATTGTGTGTTCAAAAGAAAAGATTTGGAAATTTCATTAGATATGAAGCAAAGGGAACAGCTCAAAGGTCATTCAAGTCTTGTCCATCCCCTTCCCTCTCCCTATAGGGAAATTAGAAAAAAAAATTATGAAGTAATTGATTTCATTTATTACATGCTTTTATGTGTCATCTTTTATTGTCCTTTGTCATGAATAACTTACATGTACATGTTTATGTTCTGCATATTTATTATGTGTTGTGTGAAGAACATGCTGGAGATTTGTCCCAGAAATTGGAATCATTGCCTAACAAAATGACTTGCACTGAGTGATGAAAACAGATACTTATGGGGAGGGGATGTTGTGGACTTTTTTGAACAACGCTAGTATTTAGTGAACATTTATATTATGGGCACTTACAAGATAGGTCTCAAGGAGACATTTCCATTGAGTACCTACAGCATTGGTTTAAGTGAAGCATTTAGAGAGCTACCACAAATAAGGACTCTATTCATCTCATTCTGTAGCTCTGTTTTTATCCATGGTGCCAATCAGAATTAGACCCTTTCTCACAGATTAAGCCTTTCAGCATCATAGGCAGAAACGAGCTTTTTCAGACAGCTTAGATCAAGACCAGACAGCACAGAATGTTCAGCCTGATCTTGGATGTAAAGTGTCCATATGCTGTGTCATCAAAATGATTTTAGTTGCAGTGGATTGAATTCCAGCCACCAAGAAGTTGTTTTTCTTCATTTGGTGCTGAAAGAGTTAATGAAATAAACAAGTAAATGTGTGATTTGTTTAAAATATTGTTTATCAGATTTTATCAAATAAGGAAAAGGTGATAATAAGATGAACAGATTGTCCATCTATCACGATGTTTTAGTGTGTGTTGCTGTACTTTCACAAAATCAATTGTTTGCAAAATAATCTGTTATTTCTCAAGGGGTTTAATTTAGAAGATCCAGAGGGAAAAATTGAGTTTCTTGATAATCTCGGATAAACTATCCAGAGTTAATTTAACAGAGGAGGTAGAAAAGTGGACTTAATTTTTACTCCTTTAGCAAACAAATTTAAGTTTTAATGAACTTGAGGAAAAAGACTGAAACATTTTTGAAAAGGGAGAAAATGCTGATAATAAGCATTTTCTCCTTTTCCTGAAGATTTTTATATTGTTGTAAATCAAGCAATTATTTAGAGGATTAAATAGCTTACTCTCCTGCTTCCGAATCTAATCTATTATTTAAGCCACTTTTTACTTGTTGTTAGCAAATACCATACTTTCAAAATGGACTTGTCTTAAAATTCATCTTTACGTTAAGAGATAAACTTCATAAGTTTATCATGGGTTAGTAGTGAGGTCAACGAGAAATTGCTTGATACAAATATACATTGGATCGTTTCTAATATCTATGCTTGTACAAGTTTATTCAACTTAAGTTCCTCACAGTCTGTATTATCATTCATCACTGTATCTTTTTTTATTTTAAACCAGTTTCAATGTAAATTGATTCAAGTTTGCTAGTGTGTATGAGTCTGTGTGCTTGAGTTATCATTCTAACCTTTACCATACAATGTTGTTTTCAGACATACTCCCAAGTGATGAAATTCTGGCAAAGACTTATAGAACTCTTTACCAGACAACAAAATTTTAAAAATATCCAAATTGAAATCATTTTGTGACAAAAAATATTACTCAAGACATGAAATTTGTCTTTTCAATAAGTCTAAAGTGTATGGTGAAAGGCTGGTGAGCATAGGATTCCACATTGTTTGGTACCTCACTGTTTAATGTACATAAGTTGATAGCAGTTACATGATAGTCAGTGTAATCTGAAGCATATTTATCGATACAAGTTTTGACATGGTAATCGAATACTGTCGTTGATTGTGTGAAGGAGGGGAAATATATTCCCATCTGTTATAAATAAATTGAAGCCATACTCTGGCAAAAGGGGGCTTAATTCATCTCTGTGATGCTTGATACCAAGCAAGTCATATCACAATTATGGGTCCATAAAATCCATTTGTATAACAACCAACTGAATCACGAGGTACTCTGGTACTTTGACATGCAGAATATTTACCAATAGCAAAAAAGCTTTGGTCCAAGTCAGACTGTGCAGGCTGATCTGGGTCGATACTTTCCTCAGATGCATTATGCCCCCTGTTCACACAGCATGACTCAATTATTTATGTTATTGTTGCTAATCCCGAGCCTAGCTACCGGTATGTGGCTGATGGAAACAGAACATCCTAACCCCTTAGCAAACAATCCTGGGTTTTATAACGACCCAGAGAAAGAAGGATCTTGAAAACATTGAGGGAAAATACTGTAAACTCTTTACCAAACGACAAAATTTTAGACTGGTCCAAATTGAAAGCATTTGCAGATGACAAAATAAATGTGATTGAAAAATTGAAATGTGTTTTGGGAAGGGTAGAAAACATTGTGGGAAAAGGAGAAAATGCTGCATAGGTTTCAAAGGCTTCTTCCTCAGGGTCGTTAAAAGTCGGGATTGTGTGGTAAAGAGTTAACCAGCATTTTACTCCTTTTCCCACGATGTTTTCTAACCATTTGGAGACAAAGATCATTATTTTGGCTACATTTGATTTCTCTTCTGCAAATGCTTTTAATGTGTACAAGTCTTAAGTTCTGCCGTTTGGTTTAAAAAGTTAACTTTCTGTCAGGAGACAAATTTCTAGACTTGAACGTATTAAAGCCATTTGCAGATGCAAGATTCAATAAAGATGATGGCATTTGACAAGGGAGAAAACATTATGGAAAAGGACATAATACTGGTTACCAGCATTTCCTACTTTCCCACGACGTTTTCTAAAGGCTTCTTTCTCAGGGTTGCTGTCTTAGACTCGGGTTTTTGTGGTTCAGGGTTAAAGGTAAGGGTCTTGAATAAAAACAAGAATAGATTCAAATTTGGTCCCTAATTTCAAGGCCAGCAGTCTGATTGCGTGAAACAGTCTTAGCCATTGAGATTGCTGGGCTTGGAATTTGGAGTTAGTTTTGAATTTACTTTGGTTGGTTTTTGTAAGTATGATCTTTGCTTTTTTTACCAAAAATGTGGAATACACCACATAATCACGTGTTTTATTAACCCTAAAGACACAAGCTTTTGAAAACGTGAGGGAAAAGGTGACCAGCATTTTCTCCATTTCACAAGTTTTGCACCGTACGAAAGACCGAATTTTTATTGAGCTACATTTATTTTGTTGTTTGGAAAGGCATTGAATTTGGTCGAGTCCAAAATATTGTCGTGTAAAGAGTTAAATTTAAAACAAAAGAGACTAAGAAAAAAATATTCGGGGAAAAAAAGCTGTTTTTTGAGATAGGAGTGACAAGTCATTATTCTGTATCTTTATTTACGATACTAGTGACGAAGTTTTACACAACTGTATCATACGTTAAATTACTTGTAAATATATCTTGTACAGATGGTATGAGTCAGTGTGTGTGTGTGTGTGTGTGTTACATACTTCAAAACTGATCACTTTACCCAAGTATTTCATTAATTCATTCTACGTTTCCTTTTTTTTTTTAGTAAGAGTTATGATAAAAGACGAACTTGTTAAGATTTGAGCAATTTTGCCCTTCGTCATGATGTTTTCAGTACCGCTACATTTTCAGATTAATTTCTAGCGGTAAAGGAATTTTTCAGTGTAATGAGAGTAGTTTGAAATACAATACCATAGTTTGACTGTATCAGAGATGCTTTCCAACTCTTAACCAGAAATCAAAGTTTTTAGAACCTTCCAAATTCAAAGCGCTTGCAGACGATAAATTACATGTTTCTCAAATGATGGAATTTGTCTGAAAGGATAGAAAACATTGTGGACAAAAAAAAGGTGGGTTACCAGCAATTTCTCCTTTGCCCACAATGTTTTCCACAGCCTTTTTCTTCGGTTCTTAAAACTCAGGATGTAAAGGGTTAACTCTGTACCACACAATCACGGGGTTTAACGACCCTGTCTTTTGAAAACATTGTGGGGAAAAGGAGAAAATGCTGGTAACCAGCATTTTCTCCATTTCCCCCAGTGTTTTCTAACCTTCCCAAAACGAATTTCAATCTTTAAGTCACATTTTTTTTGTCGTCTCTGCAAATGCTTTGAACTTGGACAATTGTAAATTCATGTCGTTTGATAAAGAGTTAAAGAGTGATAGCAAACATTTAGAATAACCAGGAATTTCTTTGGTTGCAGACAGTTTATAATTGATGCCCTGAAATAATACTGACATAGAGAAAGTGTGTGTGTGTTAATGTAGACCTTTGTTTATTCATGTGTTTTAGACTAGAAACATTCGTGTACATTTCTTTTGACATTTCTTGTGATCTGAATGACAAAATTAAAATAGATATTTTAAAACAGTGTTTTTAGTTCTTGTGTTTTCGTTTCGATGTAATATTTGTAGCTGTGCTGTTCTTCGAAGAAAATGCCGAGTTATGTCATAGCCCTTTCGCCGTCTGCACGGCCGACGTTGTCGTGATAAAAACTTCGACATTTTCTCATACATGTATCTCTGTTATTGTTGAGGATAAGTTAACCCGTTACCAAATGACAAAATGTTTAACTAGGCCAAATTGAACATTTGCAGAACGTACATTTGCAGAACGACAACAGAAAAGTAACTAAAACTATGATATTTTACTTTGAAAGGGTGGAAAACATTTACGGTAAAGAAGAAAATGCTGGTAAACGTCTAGTCTGATCTTGAGTTGGATGTCCGATTTACTGAGTTCTGGACAACATCCTTTAAATTTCAATTATCTTTGTCTTATCGCCAGACTGAAAATGTAGATGGATTTTTTTTCCGGTGCCCGGAGGGATAATAGTGATGGGCTCTATGACCCAATACCGAGCCCGTAATGATAGTAGGCAATGCACACAACAAGTCATGGCTTGTAATTCAAGGGTCGTGATTTTGAATCCCAGCTTGCCCAAACTATTCAGGTATTGACGTCAAACGTTACGATACAACTCTGTGACCTCTAAACGTTTGTTACGGATATGACTGTGGCTAAGCAACCCGTGGCTGGGAAAAAAGTGTTTTTGGAAAGTCTGGCTCTCATGGGTAGGGTCACAAGCCGCTGTAATATGACTGACTTCGTTCACAATAACACCAGTTATACAATCTGTTGCCTAATGGCCGTTTTTTTGAGTGACGTTTGTAGCCTTGGCTGGATCACAGATTCTACAGGGCTATTGTTCATTCGTAAATGTTTTCTTAGCTCAATCAACAAAATGTTAGAATTGTCCAAGCTGAAAGCATTTGCAAGCAACTACTTGGTAATCAAGTGTGAACCAAAAGAACGGATTTACCTTTGATTTAGTAGAAAACGTGTGAAAAGGGGAAAATGCCGGTTTCCAGCATTTAATTAGTTTCCTACACTGTTTTCAAAAAACTCTTATCTCAGGGCATTTAAAACTCGGGATTGTCTGATAAAGGGTTAATCACTTTTTTTTCACTAGTTTATAGGGCTGTTACACTCCCCACCAGTTAATGTCTTTAACAAAAAGACGTACCATACGTGTTGGAACCGAGCCCCTATTGCGCAGGATGTTATCCCTTTACCACAAGACAACATTTTAGACTGTGTTTATATAAAGCATTTGCAAAAAGGATAAAATGCTGGTTACCAGCATTTTATCCTTTTCCCACAATGTTTTCAAAAGGCATAATTCTCGGGGTCGTTAAAACTCGGGATTGTGTGGTAAAGGGTTATGTTCAAGAATAAAGTTTTTCTTCCAAAGACTGGTGAAAAGGCACACAGACAGCAAGAGTTCATCTATTATCGCCAAACCATTTTTCGATTGACACTGATAGAGAAAGCAGCCAGTGCCACACGACATTGCTGAGCTTTATAGTGGGATAGAAACTCCAGGAATACATGGATAGGTGCGCAGTCTGCCGACATTCCGTTTAAAAAGGCATTTAATACCAAACATTATGTAGCCTTTTTAGAAAAAGGGGGGGGGGATAATTGGACGATAAGCCAAAAGCTTTTCCGCTTGAAAAATGATCCTTTTTGGACACGATTCAAATATATAGGACCTTTCAATAGAAACTTCACGGTTTGTTTGTCAGAAGTATTTTCGTAGGAAATATGAGTTGTCAAACACTGAGATAGTGCCTTTCTTTAGCTACTTTACTAAATGATCAACACTTTTAGAGAACAACAACAATAACAACAACAACAAAGGATATTGGAAAAGTGATTGCGTAGGGTTAGTTGCGTTATTCTAATGGATGACTTTTTTCATCTTTTCTTTTTAGAACTGAAACGTTGGCCTCTTAACCCTCTTTACCAGACGACAAAAGTTTAGACTGGTCTAAAATGAAAGCATTAGCAGACGACAAATTAAATTTAGCTGAAATGATGGTGATTGTACATGATAGTACAGAAAATCTTGTGGAAGAGGAGAAAATGCTGGTTACCAGCATTTTCTCCTTTCCCCACTAGGTTTTCAAAAGGATATTTCTTCAGGGTCGTGAAAACTCGTCATTGTGTGGCAAAGAGTTAAGACAGACAAGTTCTTCGATACGAGATGTCTGTAAAATAGGATCGACGTTACTAGCATTGACATGGATTCTATAGCATGGTTGATACGACCACCCACCAGGGACCATTCTACGACGGGGATCGAGGCCCCAAGTCCCAGTTCACAGGTCAGTCGCAGCACGGACTACTCACAGAAACCAGACTTCTCTCTTCGGACTCGATCAAGAACTTCGGCCTCGACTGATCGAACCGCGTATTTACAGACTCGAACATACAGTCGCTCGAGTACTCAGAGAACGGCAATTGTAGACGCTACAGTGCAGTGTCCAATTTGTTTTGAATCCATGACCAACCCAAAGACTCTACCGTGCCTCCATAATGTTTGCAAACGATGTTTAAAGCAATACATATTGACACACCTGAGAAAGGAACTACAGAATAATATTGAGGTTCAAACTTTTCCATGCCCTGTTTGTAAGGAAGAAATAGGGCCACCCGAACCCACTGTTGACTATGAAAAGTGGGCGTCACTGTTTCCAACGAATTTCTTCCTACATGCTTATGGTATGATTCTAACTGTGCAGCGAGAGGAGGTCAATTGCGACTCATGCACGAGACGAGGGGAGAGTACTCTAGCCTCCTGGTGGTGTCGAGAGTGCAGCGAATATATGTGTAATGTTTGTAAGACTGTGCACGGAGGATTCAAAATATTCAAAGATCACGATGTTAAATCCGTCAAAGATATTGCAGAAAATCCCGATCTAGCGGTACCAAAGACTGATTCTTGCACAGAGCATAGAGAAAAGATAACACATTTCTGCAAAGGTCACGGAATGCCAACTTGTAACACTTGTCTTGTGACGTCACATCGAAAATGTGATTCTGTCGTTTCGATAGAAGAAGAATTCAAATTGTTGAAGGATAGAGGGGAGATATCAAAGCTGGAAAGCACATTAAGAGAATATGAAGAAATGACTATGGAAATGATTGATAATAGGAACAAGCTTATTGAAGAACTGGAAGTTAAAAAGAAAGAAATTATTGATCAAGTTAAAAAGATAAGGGAAAATTTTGAAGAGTCTTTGAAAAAGCTTGAGACCAAACTTCTTGAAGATTTTGACAAGTTCCATGACAATGAAATAAAAAACTTGGAAAAACTTGTAGGGCATAGCGGAAACTTATGTAAGCAAATTTCAAACGCAATCAAACTCGTTGACACAGTGCATCAATCCGGGAGTGGATCTCACATGGTTGCGCTGATGGGCAAAATCAACAGAGAATGCAAAAAGTACAAAAAGGCAATTAAAGACGGTCAGTCGGAACTGCAAGATATTACTTACGAATTCCACGCCGACAATCTACTCAAGCAGACACTGAAATCGGTCAAACACATTGGAAATATCCGATTAAAACGTTCGTCAGTAGCGCCGGAAGCAGTCATCGCCGGAAGTTACAATCCACAGGATGTCTACAAAGTGAGAGAAGTCAAAGAACTCCGAGTATGGGTTGCCGGCGACAGAGGGCGTTGTGGTATCGTGGGTGGGATTTACTTTGATGACAACCGTATATTGCTTGCTGATCACGACAACTTTAAGTTAAAACTGTTTAATGAACAAGGAAGACCCATAAATAATCTAATGTTAAAGAAGAAACCGACAGATATAGCAATGATTACAACGAACAAATTTATCATGACGTTTCCTGCAGCGAGTGCTGTTCAATTTGTACATCTAGAAGAGAATACTTTTCAAGAAGGACCTTGTATAAATACGCCACGGATTTACTTTAGTGTCGCCTGTCATGATAAAAACCTATACTTTCTTTCAAAAACTGGTATATCAATTTCTGACCTTGAAGCCAAAGAAATAAAATTTATCAAACCGGAAGAATATGGAGGATCAGCAATACTAGGTCAAGGTCACATAAAAGTGACATCTGAAGGATTCGTCGTAACAGACCAAGATAAACAATCCATCACTTTGTACACTCCTGATGGTCTACAAACGCACACATTTACATCAAAGGAAATCAAATTGCCAACCGGATGTGACGTTGATTTGCATGGAAACATTTTTGTCTGCTGCCAAAATAGTGCGGACGTTTTTCAGTGTAACTCAGATGGCGAAACAAGTCGAATTCTTTTGTCCGCCAAGGATGGTTTAGACAATCCAACAGTTATTTGTCTTCAGAAACAGAAAAATAAATTTTTGATCGCAGACAACAAAATCTCGAAAAGGAACTACATTCGAATATTCGAGTGGGTTTAAATGTCAAAGACAGTGCTTCTTTTGAAGTTTTCATAACAAACTGCAAACTGATAATGAATTACGCTCTGAGAAAAAAAGGTTTAATGCATCTCCAAAAAGTATCGACCCAAGTCAGCCTGCGCAGGCCCCTCAGACTGCCCAAGGTCGAAACTTTTTGCTTTTGGTCATTTTTCTGCATTCCATTTCTAACTCATGATTTAGTCGGTTGTTAGATAAAATTGATTTTATGGATCCATAATTATATGACGACATGTGTTGGTACAATACGTCACGCAGATGCATTACGCCCCTTTTGCCAGAGCGCTTCTCATGTTGTTTTATGTGTGCTAAAAATTTCTTGGAAAATTGGGGAAAATACATGATGCATACAGTTTTTTTCTAAAATTAGTATCATGAATAATACATTTCATGTGTCTCAATATTTCATTAACGCGAAAGCAGGGTGGGTGGGGGTTTAACTCTTTACCAAACGACAAAACTTTAGACTAGTCCAAATTGAAAGCATTTGCAGACGACAAATTAAATGTGGCCCAAGTGATGAAATTTGTCATTGATAGGTTAAAAAACATTGTGGGAAAAGGAGAAAATGCTGGTTACCAGCATTTTCTACTTTTCCCACAATGTTTTCAAAAGGCCTCTTTCTCAGGGTCGTTAAAAGTCGGGATTGTGTGGTAAAGGGTTAAATGTCATGAATAGAACGGAACTAAATATATCTTAGTACGCCGCAGTGTAATGTACATGCAGTCATGTATTTCTGTGCCATTGTCTGCTATCGTTCAATACTCTTAATCATGCGATGTCATTGTAGCCTCAACATGTACAAAATAGTCCTGCAGGAAAACCTAGATGGATCCCAAGTAGTGATTGCTCTGGGCCCGTCTCCACCAATCATTCTTAGTCTTATTCTGGATTTGGAAAGTAACGCAACTTCTGACTGGCTAAACCAATTGGTTTAGCCAATCAGAAAGTATTTTGCATTCAAATTTAGAAAATTCTGGAGAATAAGTCTAGGCTTAATCTAAACAACGGTAGGTAAAACGTAACCTGGTATCGCCGAATGGTTCTTGAGTAAAGTTATGAAAAAAAGACTTGTAGCCCTGATATGACTGAATTACTACTAAAAACAGCGGAAAACTCCACATAAAAACGTTAACAAAAGAACAAAGAAAAAAGCTGGCTATATGGCCCGCAACATGCGAAATGAGACCTTCGAACATTTGCGTAAAGTGTCGTCCCGAATTAGCCTGCCCAGTCCGCGCAGGCTAATCAGAGACGGAACTTTACGACTACATAAGATTTTTTCATACAGTAGACTTTCGTGAAACAGAAAATCGCACAAAAACGGGAAATGTCGTCATGGATTAGTCACAGACTGCACAGACTGATCTGGGACGACACACTTTTACGCATATGTCCGAAGGTCCCTTTTCGTGTGTTGCACGCCATATTATATACTCCTCACAAAAACTCAAGCAACAAAATCATTTCTCTTATTTTTAGTTCTGTGAAATATTGGACCAGTTAACTTTAAATGCGAAGGAAAACGCGTTATTTTATAAAGGTGACAGTGTAAAAAGTAATCGCCAGTTTCACAGGCAAATAACGTCTTTTTTTTTTCGCATTTAAAGTTAACTGATCAAATATTTCACAGGACTAAAAGAAAAAACAGATTTTTTTGCTTGACTTTTAAATTTGTTAGGAGTACATGTATATAATGGTAGAAAATCTTAGTTACCAAATCTATTTTTAGACTAGCGAAGCTAGTCTATAGGCATTATGATTCACCTAGAGTCAAAGTAAACAATAAACCCCACAGTTGCCAAATACTGCCTCACAGTAAAACACTTCTTTCCATCAGAAATCCTAATTCTGTTATATATGACAATTTTGACAAAAACCACTAAATCTCTACCACTCCAATTTGAACATGTCTTCTTACAAAGTAATAGACTGAACAAGAAGTCATTTATAAGGTACAAGATCTTTGCTTATATGTAAATTAAGTGACCTATCCAAAGCAGGCTATTTTCAGTTATTCCTACACCACTGTAACATTATGAATGAATCTAAAAATAGATACACCTGGGTAATTTGTAGCAAATCTCAGCTGCATTAACTCTCACTGGGCAGGGAACCCTTATCATTCCTTCAGTCATTCATTATTTAGATCATTGTGTACAGTTGAAACTGTTATGTTACACTGTTATTTTACTTTAGAATATTAACCCTTTACCACACAATCCTGAGTTTTAATGACACTGGGGAAGAATCCCTGGTAACCAGCATTTTCTCCTTTTCCACATTGTTTTCTGCCCTTTTGGAATCAGGTTTCATCAATTCAGCCACATTTAATTTGTGGTCTGTAACAGCTTTGAATTTCGTTTCGTAAAGAGTTAAATAGTTCATTACATCTTGCGCTATTGAATATTGACTTATTGATTGCATGGTGTTTAACGCCATACATTAGTCAACCGTATTCCGGTGATATCATGAAGGCCAGTGCACCTATCGATGCCTTCCTGGAGTTTCTTTACCAGCACCACCGCGACTCAGTGACCTTTTGTGAACAGTGTATATTAAGATCAGACTGCAGAGAACAGCAGTCTTTTCTTGGATCTACACTGTCCGATAAGAGGATATATTTTCTCCAGAATATAACTTCGAAATAGCAATATTCAGGTGTTTACCATTGGTTTGAAAGTTTCATTTAATTTTTCTAGCAGGTTAAGGATTAAACTGGATGATAGACAACCAATAGCATGCATAGCCCCGATAGCTCAGTCGGTAGCATACAGGACATGAGAACAGGAGGTCGCTGGTTCGATCCCCGGTTCGGCCAATTTCTCTCCGAGGATGGATGATAGTCATTGCGACAGGATTCATTCCTCTCTCAAGTTTCGACGGTGGTTATGCGGGAAAGCAGCCGGTGGCTTGGAAAGAATACTGTTCGGACTACTGGTAAAAGATACCCCAGGAAAGCACTGGCCGCCGCTATATAACTAAAATAATGTTGAAAATAGAGTTAAACACCATGCAATCAGTCAATCAATCAAATTCGCTAGTCTGTCAGTACTTTCAGTACTTTGATTTTTCATGCCGTGACTTTATCAATATATTTTGCAATTCACTCTGTTCACAGCTACTTGAAAGGTCATTTTGATTTGTTTATTCAATATCAAATAACCAATAATAGGCTATAAAAGAAGACTAATTCGTTTACAGAAATGTTAAACACATAACATAATTCATTTACCCTTAGAACACCCGAATTACAGAAAAATACAATTTAATTGATGAAAAGGACTCAGTATGCAGCAGTATTCAGATTTTTTTTCGTCAGAAAATTTCTCAAAATATTGGCCTGTATAGATTCAAGATCAGACTGTACGTTTTGTTCAGTTTCATCTCGATCTATACTGTCCAAAAAAGCAGCCGAATTTGCCGTAAGACTGGAGAATTCCCATCAGTTTACATTATGCTTGTCTCTATATAAATTTCAACTACATTGCATAAATGCAAACCTTGTTTGATTAACACTCTCAAAGTTATAGAAGAAAGCATACGTTTTTGCGGACGGCATGAATCAAGATCAGACTGCACAGAACGTGCAGTCTGATCTTGAATGTATACCGTCCGCTGGGTTAGTCAAACCTTTAGGATAGAAATAGAGTTTCAGTGGATGCTATTTCTAGCCGTCAAAAGAGCCTAAAGTCTTTAAATTTGGCACTGAATGATTTAACTGGCTGACAAACGATAAAGTTTTGTACTTTGCCAGATTAAAAGCTTTTGCAGACGACAAATTGAATTCGGCTCAAACGATTATTTCTGTCTTTGAAAGGGAAGAAAACATTGTGGGAAAAGGAGAAAATGCTGGTTACCAGAATTTTCTCATTTTCCAACAACGTTTTCAATAGGCCTTTTCCTCGGGGCAGTCTAAAACCAGGGATTATTTGATAAACGGTTTAGTGGTGTTTCACATCGCTTTCCACAACATTTCAGTCCTATCACTGCGGCAGTTCACTTCTTCATGCCATTCCTAGGTTTTCTGCAGCGTTTAGCAGAAGCTTAACGATGCTTTGCTAAAGGACATTTCCATTTGACCAGGGATGTCAGACGGAATCAATGCAGGATCTTTTGGGTCAGTATTTTACTGACCATGCTTAAACCGTCCATCGCCGACAGACAAAAAATGTTCTCATTTTTTTTTAAACGAATCAAAAATTCCTATTTATTCATTCGGGACTAATATCAAGATTTGGGTCAAAAGTCATATACAGAGGCACGCCGAAAAAGAAAAGAGTTGTGGCAAAGAAAACTCTTGCACGCTCTTGTCCACGTGCTTACTTACGTATTTTTTCGCGCATGCGCGCCAAGTTGATCTCACGTGCAGAGACGCTGAAACAAAATTCCAAAGATAGACCTTTGATCCTCCTGTAATCGGCATTTGCATCGGACAAACTTTGTGGCGTCCTTGAATTTTATCGATCCTCAACATTATTGAAGTTTTAGAACACAAATACTCGTGAAAACATTGTGGCAACAGGAGAAATTGCTCGTGAAGAACAATTTCGTCTCGTGCCACAATATCCCAAACATCGTCTGCTGCGAAAACGCTATAATTCGTCCGCAGACGGTTAAGAGTTAATTCAATAGCAATTATTCTATTGCACACAGTAGTATTTCCTAGAACATATGACCCAATTTGGGAAGAGAGAGAGAGAGAGAGAGAGAGAGAGAACGTAATTTAGAATAACAATGTGATTAGTCTGGGAAAAATAGGATATATCTGGTACAAGAAGTTATTGCTTTTCCAAAAATAGCCTTTAATGTCCGCTTTTGCTGGTGCGTGACAATTTCTTTTGCGTGGAAAAGAGTGGAAGAATGGCCTCATCACAGCCAAAGTCGCTTTTTAAAAAGTAAACACACATTATCTCCCGCTAGATGGCATTCTACAAATACACATCTATCTAATTTGGGCATCCTGGGTACAGTAGCGGAGTAATTTTTCAAAACAACAACCGTGACTTTGAATTTCAAATGAAATAAACGTTTACTCAATAAAACGCTACCTGGTGCCATTCATTCAGCCATGATCGGCTAGCATGTAACCTGTGCACCGACCATTTATTAAAACAGCCCCTACACGCTTTGGTAATAGGCTAATAGCTTCGATATAAGCCCTACTTTTCCCAGGTATAGGGGGATGGGTGATGCTTCATAGCAGACAGGTCGAATCTTCGAAGAATATGACATGCGCAGACAACGAGTAAACACACTGTAAGAGTGATATGGAGGTTCTACTTTAGTTGGTACAGAGATTTATCTCTGTTAAAGTCTTGGACCTATACCGCCCGCTTGTTTAGTCGAGCCTATTTAAAATAAAAAGCTTTCCAAGTGAATTGCGTGATTAGCCGTCGGAAAAACGTGAGCCACGCTCTGTGAAAAGGGGGCTTAATACATCTGCGAAAAGTATCGACCCAGGTCAGCCTGCGCATTCCGCGCAGGCTGACCTGGGCCGAAACTTTTCGCTATTAGTCAATTTTCTACGTGTCAAAGGATCATTCTACTTCATGGTTCACTTGGTTGTTAAAAAAAGGTGGTGGATTCATAATTATGTGATGGCTTCCTTCGTATCATGCATCACGGAGATGCATTAAGCCCTGTTTTCACAGAGCATGGCTCAGGTCAAGTTTATATATCTGACGCTTAAAAAGTTTGGTTTGGTTTGTATTGGAGTTTAACGCCATTTTAACACCTCAGGTCATATCATGGCGGTCCGTGACGCCCCCATGTGTTTCCTGGCTTTCTCAGACCGTACTGACACAACCTTCCTTCTAAAGTCACTGACTACTCTTCTCACATGCATCAGAGGTGAGAGGCGAAAAAATCGCCGGAATGAAAGTTTGCCTCAACCGGGTATCGAACTCGCAACCACCAGGTCACGAGTCAGATACGCTAACCACTGAGCTACCTGGGCAGGCGCGCTTAAAAGAGTCACCTTAACATCTCCAGTCAAAAGAAAGAAAGAAAATACTGCAGTTTCAATCTTTTCCTTTTTTAAAATTTTTTGCCGGATAAATCTCGCTGTATCGGACACATTTTGTGCAGTCTGACCTTGATCTACACTTTCCGCAAAAGCGCATCGAGTCGGGCTAAGGGATGAAACCTACCTCATCCACGTATACTACTGAAAAAAAAAAACAATGAGCAACGTGGATAGAATTCGCTACGTCCTGAAAAGTCTTTGTGGCAGATGACAGTGAAAGCATGCTTGTAAAGTATGGAATAACCATCAAGAATTAATTTTTAGCGCATGTGAAAACATCGTTTCAAAAGGAGAGAGCACTTATCAAGAGCAATTTCTACTTTTACCACAATGTTTTCAAAAATAGTGTGAAGCAAGACTGAGTATAAAAAGGTCATATTGATGTGGTTTTATATTAATGGAGAAAAGTGGATTAATGTTGACTTAAATGGAACATTTTGCGCTTGCGGTGGGATTTTAAGATCATTTCAAGAAGGTAGGCGGTGTCTTTTTGTTCTGTTTGTTGTATGGTGTTTAACGCCGTTTTCGGCATTATTCTATTTGTGTCGCAGCAGCCAATGCACCTATCCGTGTTTTCCTGGAGTTTCTTTCACATGTAATTCGCACGATATTTTTCCCAAGCCACTGGATGCTTTTCAACCTAGGCCCGGTTTCAGGAAAACATTTAAGGCTCTTATTTTACTCAAATCCGCTGAGAGACTTATGTTAGGATTTAAGCTGAGTGTTATTTGAGACTCATTTCACTGACATTAAATCACTTAACTCTTTATCAGACAACAAAATTTTAGCCTTGTCCAAATCGAAAGCATTTGCAGACAACAATTTCAATGTGGCTCAAATGGTGCAAATTTTCTTTGATAGGGTAGAAAACATTGTGGGAAAAGGAGAAAATGCTGGTCACCAGCATTTTCTCCTTTTCCTACAATGTTTTCAAAAGGCTTCTTTCCCAGGGGCGTCAAAAGGCAGCATTGTGCGGTTAAGAGTTAAGTAATATTCTCAAATCATGAGCTGACACAACCTTTCAGATTCAGCCCAGCAAAAGTTATGGGCTTAAGTCTGTTAAATGGCTTAAGTCTGTTCAATTTGATCAGTTGAACCCGAAACGTGCCAATTCAGGTCTTGAGAATGTTATTATTCTATTAACCCTTGGGCTGCTAAGCGCGACTTACGGACCTTTTACGGACAGTGTAGATCAAGATCAGACTGCACAGAACGTGCAATCTGATCTTGGATCTAAATTGTCCGATAAGGAAATATTTCCCCAACCCACATAACTTTGAAATACCAACATTTTGGTTTTTACCATCAGCTTAAAAGTTTCATTTAAGTTATTTAGCAGGATAAGGGTTAATGTTAGTGTACTGCATCGTCTAGGGATTCGAGCCAGCGCCCCCCTCCCCTGTTTTCCAGGTCTGTACGTTACCTACCGAGCTACCGAGCCCAGCACCAATTTATTCCGTAATGCATGTATACTTGTAAATCTTTACTCTTGTAACATCTTTTGTTGTGTACAATTGAGACAATTGTTAAATGGGAAATCGGCCAATGGCTTGGAAAGAATACTGTACGAAGTACTGGTAAGGAAGTCCAGGAAAGCATGGATAGGTGCTCTGGTCGCAGCGATATAAATGAATAATGTTGAAAACGGCGTTAAACACCATACAAACAAACATGCACACTTTTCCCTAGTTTGTTCATACGTGTTCATATTTCACCTTTTATCCAATAATTCCGCATGTTAACGATTCTAATAAGGAAACCCTTTGAAACCATCGTGGATAAAGGAGAAAATGCTGGTAACCAGCATTTTCTCCTTTTCCCACAATGTTTTCTATCCCATTAAAGACAAAGTCCATCCATCATCTGAACCGCACTGAGCCGCATTGCAAATGTTTTCACTAAGGACTAGTTTTATATTTTGTCGTCTGGCACAGATTTCTAGACTTTATTTCATGTGGATTTTCCATATATTTCAAGGATGTTTTCAATGTTGTCATATGCGATATTGTTTCAAGAGGTAATAGGTAAATTGTAAATGGGCCATGGTCCGGCAAAAGGGGGTTTAGAGCATCTCCGTGAGGCATTATGCCAGGCCAGACATCACATAATTATGGATCAATAAAAACCAATTTGTCTAACGACCGGCTGATTCGTGAGATAGAATGATCCTTGGTCATACAGAAAAGTTTGAAAAAAAATGCCGAAAAGTTTCGATTCATGTCAGCCTGCGCAGACTGCGCAGGCTGATATGAACAGATACTTTTTGCAAATGCATTAAACACCCTTTTCACAGAGTATAGTTCAAATGAAATTTTACACCCGTTGATTTGGTTTTCTCGCCAATCACTACAATACAAACGTTTTCTTTGGATATGTAATGGTACTCTTCAAATGAAAACAATTTTCTTTATTGAAATTTGTTAAACGACTTTTTGTAATATTGTAGGATGATTATGAACGGTGTTAGCACAAGTTATTGACTTAGTCGTAAATTATAAAAGAAAGTTTATCTCTCTATCAAACGACAAAATTTTAGACTTGTCCAAATTGAAAGCGTTTGCAGACGTCAAATCAATGTGATCTAAACTTGAAATTTGTATTTTTGGGAAGTCTAGAAAACATTGTGGTTACCAGCATTTTCTCCTTTTCCCACAACGTTTTCAAAAACATTCTCTGTCAGGGTCGTTAAAACTTTGTACGGTGTTTAAAGTTTTCAATAGTGTTTTTATATCACGGCGTCTGGTGCACGTATCAATGCTTTCTTTTACCAGCACTTTGCATAATATTTATCCCTAGCCACTGGCTGTTTTCCCTGCATAAACATTTCGAAACAGTATACAGCGTTGGTCAAGAAATGAATCTTGTCCCAATGACTATATCATCCATCCTCGGACAGAAGTTAATCGAACTGGAGATTAGAACCAGCCAACCCCTGGTTTCAATTCATGTACGTTGAAATCAGCTTATAAGCAGGGGCGTTGCTAGCCCTCCCCCCCCCCCCACAAAAAAAAAAAAAAGATACACAAAAGTAATATCGAATGTATTATCCGAGGCGGGAAGTGCCGAGAGGGGAGAGGAGGATTTCCCAGGAGGGTCTTGAGAGCCTCCCCCACAAATTCTTGAATTGTAGAAGCTATTTGGTGGCCTCTGGTGAACTTATTTTGGAAAAATTGTCTGTCTTTTCTTCCTTTTTATTTTCGCAAAGTGTACGCAACTTCGTTGTTGCGCGCAAGCATCTACCTGAAAAGCCTCTGTATTCTCTGCGACCGCCTTTTATTTTTCTTGCTTATTTTCCGTTTATTATCACAGATTTTTTTTGCCATCTATCTTTGTTTCTTGTACTCCTTCCTTCCATTTTTCCGTGCATTCATTTACTGACTGGTTCACCTAAAACGTCTTGTTACTTTGCGTCACTACTTCTTTCGTTCTGCGCTTTCAGTTGTTAGAGTAAATGAGGCATCGCCATGAAAAGGTTGATAATAGTTTGTCACTTAGTAAATCTTAAATCAAATCGTATTTCAGTAGATATATATGAAATAAAACTAAAATTAATATCAGAAACAATTAACTACATTCCTAAAAGTAGATATACGTGATTTCCAAAAAATCATGGTACTATGTTGTTGCATTGGATTTTTTGTGGAACAACGCGTGAATCGATATTTACAATTAGGCCTAAATATGAGCCATGCTCTGGGAAAAGGGGACTTAATACATCTGCGAAAAGTATCGACCCAGGTCAGCCTGCGCATTCCGCGCAGGCTGACCTGGGCCGAAACTTTTCGCTACTGGTCATTTTCTGTATGTTCAAGGACCAGTCTACCTCATGATTCAGTCGGTTGTTAAACAAAATGGACTTTAGGGGGTCCATAATTATCTGATGTCTTGCTTGGTATAATGCATCACGGAGATACGTTAACCCTCCTTTTGCCAGAGCTCGGCTCATATACACGTACTCTTTAAAGCATCTATGTAGTTCCATACAAAAAAAAAACTACAAATGTGCAATCGGTTGCCTTCTCACTTGACCAGGGAATGTATTTAGAGGGCAATCAGTTCTGTAAAAGTTGACCGATCATTATTACAATCCAAGGGAATACGACACAAGTTCTCTTGGTGGGACAGGTTTCATTAAAACTACAGCCAAATTAATTGACCAGTTAAAATCAGCTATTTGAAAAGAGAATTTCACGTCAAATGAAGTTTTTTTTTTTTCATCGATTGTAACTAAAGACGTAACAGTGAGTGAACTTTCAACATCAGACTGTAGCTTCTTTGCACCATCTGCAATTTTTTATCGCTGTAAACGTTATCAAAATTACCCAGTTGTTTCAATAACATTTTTAAAACAGTGTGGGAAAAGGAGTGAGGGAGGAAAAAAATCGACAACCGTCATCTTCTTCGTTTCCATGTTTTCTACCCTTTCAAAAAAAAAAAAAAAAAACAGCGCCTGATTCCAGTATTTGATTTGTCGTCTGTCCATGTTTTAAATTTGGACACGTCTCAAATTTGTTCGTCTGGTAAAGAGTTCAACGATGTCTTGTTTTGCCCGGTAAGTCAGGAGTTGACCAATAATTGTTTCGTCATGGTATCAGTAATAACGTCTGATGCTTTTCTATAATACTCCATAATGTTTTCTGTAATTGGATTTTAGCGGTTCCGATCTTCTGGGAAATAGCGTCCATCGGTCTCCATTTAGGATTTTCTTCATACCATAGCTTTTATGTTTGAGATTGTTTCTGTGTGACTTTGTTAGATCTAGAACGCAGTTATTTTACGGTGTTTTGGTTGCATTTTATAGACCTGCGTGGTTCAGCGGTATGCAGGACTCGTAACCTCAAGTGCCCGGGTTCGAAGCGTCTTTGGTTTGGAGGCAAAGCCCTGGTGTAGTACTTAATGGTTTAACCGAGGACATACTTGAATAAGTCAGCTGACGTCGTGATATGACAAATAATGTTGAAAGCGGCGTAAAACATCAATCAGTATCAATCAAAATCAACCAACCAAGCAAGTTACAATACCCCGGGATTGGGCACTTCGTTGAAGATATCGGGCTACATATATTTTATACCGTTTCGTCATCGTATGAAGGAACCAAACTGATTTGTTTAGAACTTTTGTCTATCATAGAAGGATGTCTTTCGTGATAAGGTGGTACAGGGTTTGTATTTTTAACCCTTTAGCACACGACAAAATTATAGCCTTATCCAAATTGAAAGCATTTGCAGACGACAATTTCAATGTGGCTCAAATGGTACAACTTTTCTTTGATAGGGTAGAAAAGATTGTGAGAAAAGGAGAAAATGCTGGTTACCAGCATTTTCTCCTTTTCCCACAATGTTTTCAAAAGGCTTCTTTCCCAGGGGCGTCAAAAGGCGTCATTGTGCAGTAAAGGGTTAATTAATGAGTTCTGTGTTTGATCCTGGCTGGCGGTGTTGGTTACGTGACACTGTCCAGGGACAAACAAGAACATGAACAATTTGACAGTCACCATGACCTATACTAGTACACGTAAAGCTGTTGAAAAATGACGCGAACTGTTCTACTCAAATAAAATTATGTCCCTCGTTTAAATAACCTGCAATAAATGAATCAAATACGTACGTAGATAGATAAGTAAATAATGAAAACATGAATCGACAGACAGACATAAATAGACACGAATGGACGGACAGAGAGAGAGAGAGAAAGAGTGGGAGAGAGGTGGGGAGGACGGACGGACGACCGCTATCCAGCCAGTTAGCCAGCCAGCAACACAGAAAGACAGAGAGTACATGTAACAGGTGGTGAAAATATCATGGCTCGACCGGGATTCGAACCCAGGGCCTCAGCCTAAATTCCAAAACCAATCACATTCACTGTCTATTCTACAGAAAGGTTCCGTAAAGTAAGTAAAGGGTTAACCAGATATACTGTAAAATTGGTGATCAAAACACATTTCGCAGTGCCTCAGCACAAGATGTATCAGGAGCTCAAACTCAGAGCCCAGAGGTAACAACCTAACTGGAGCCAATTAGACGGTCCCGCCGTACTATTAAAGCCCCTGATAGATATGGGGAATGGATCTAAACCCATATAAATTTGTGTATTCTGTTTCAGAATTTCAGCCGGCTCACCAGTACTAGAAAAAGTTATACGGGGCTTCTTGCAACTTGTTACATTGCACGTGATGAATTTAATATTTGTTGTCTCTTTGCAGGAGTCCTTTTCCTATGAAAACTTAATTTCAATATTGTACATAACTTTTTCTGATGTTTTCAAACTTTTCTTTGAGCAATGTCGGGATCCATTTTCCGAAGCAGGGGGAGAATGTAACCAGTGTATTTTAATACCATTTGTTTAACTGTGTTTTATTACCATCGATGTCATTTGTATTTATCCATTTTTCTTTCCAGGCTAAAGTGAGTTGAGAGAGAGAGAGAGAGAGAGAGAGAGGAAAGTTAAGGGAGAGTTAGGGGAGAACTAAGGGAAAGTAAGATTCAGTGAGAGAGAGATAAATTCACTTACCTAATCATGCATACCACTGTTTTCTGAACACTTTGTCTTCTC